>JADHKP010000035.1:215342-335275 GCA_019925385.1 Raffaelea deltoideospora | reverse complement strand
TTTCTTTTTTTTTTTTTTTTTTTTTTTTTTTTTTATTTTTTTTTTTTTTTTTTTTTTTTTAATTTGGTTTTTTTTTTTTTTTTTTTTTTTTTTTTTTTTTTTTTTTTTTTTTTGTCTTGCCTGCCTGGCCTCGATGGGCTTGAAAAAAAAGACAAGGTCTCAATCTAACCGGAACCTTTAGTTTGTCCTTTTTCCCAGCCAAGCCACCCTGAACGATAGCTACGACGCCCGGGTCGTGATCTTCTCTATCGTGCTTCCCGACAACACCTCCTTCACTACATGACCAGAGACCACAGGTCCCAGGCTGGCTCTCTACCGGCAACGTCGTTGCCAATCCGCGGCGCGTCGCTCGAGACGCAGGTCACGCCGATGTTGAGTGCGTCGGCCTCCAACAACCACTCGCTTTTCTCCTTTGGCCGAAGCAATGGCGGCGGTGCCGGCGTCATGGCTGCAAAGAAGAACAACGCCGGCTCTATGACGGCCAACGGCACCAGCGCCATTCCCAGCGTCGCCTTTGACCGTCACCGCCACCCTCACCACCACCACCAGCACGGCAACAAACACAACGTCAACAACAATGATAACGACAACAACAGCGGCGGTGACAACGACGACAACGAGGACCTGAGCGGCGATCACGTCGTCAACTACGACTTTCTGCCGTCGGTTAGCTTTGACGATCTTCAGAGCAGCCTGGAGTCGGCGTCGACGGAGTTCAAGCTGGCTCAGTTCCCGTCTCCCTCCGGCCACGGCAGCATTCTCGAAGCCCAGGACCTCGTCAACAAGATGGTGGCAGCTCAGTCTGACAACATGGCTGCTGCTGCGGCTGCTGCTGCCCCCTCGGCCGCGAGGGTGCCGTCACTGTCTTTATCTACGAGCGTCTTGCCGTCCGGTAATGCCACCACTGGTTCTGCTTCTGCCTCCGCCTCCGCCTCCGCCACCGCTACCACCGCCACCAACACCCGCGCTGCCATCCTCCACTCTGCATCGACTTCTTCCATGATTTCGGCTGCCAACACTGCGTCCACTGCCGTCAATGCCAGTGCTACGGCCAATACGACGGCCACGACGCGAAGTTCTAGAACAGGCTCGATCTTGCGCCGGCCCAGCATTTCGACGCGCTTCAATGGCGGCTCATTGTCAGTCGCTTCTGACGCGACCAGTGCCGGGCCTGGAGGGGGCAGTGGCAGCGGCGGCGCCGGCGCCGGCGGCGGTGGCGTTGGTTCTCGCAGCCGGCGCCAGAGCCACTACCCGCCAGTTTCAAACAGCAACATTGCAAAACCACCTCGGAAGTCAGTTGGCCCCGGCGTGTTCGATGCCGACTACAGCTCTGGCCCCACAACGGTGACGCGTTCGACATCGCGACGCCGACCAAGCATGTCGTCCAACCCCGAGCGGTCTGTTCCGGGCTCGGCCCGCTCGTCGATCGACGGCGGAAGCCGGCCCTTCACCAGCGGTTTCACGAGCGATTCGTCGAGGGGAGGGGTGAGCAGCTCGCGAGCCTCCAAAGCGCGGTCATTCCAGCACCCAGCCACTGCCAGAGGAGGAACGGCAGAGCCGGCTGGCAAGCCGCCGTTTTCTCGGCCACAGCGCAACAGCAACAGCAGCAGCAACACATCGACCAACAACTACTCCAACTCAACTGTGAGTTCAAGAGGCGGCGGTGTCGGCGGCGGCGGCGGCAGCGACGGAAAGGGGGGACATGCAGCGATAAACAGGCGCATTTCCTTGGCCCCCAACGCGCTTCACGCCTCACATGCCACGGGCTTGGGCGCAAGAACGGTCAGCCCGACAGATGCGCGGCGCATGCAGCGCATGTCCGTCATGCCAACGAGCAACAGCGTCGGCGGTGGGTTTGGCGGCGGCGGCGGCGGCAAACACCACAATAGCGGCGCTAGGATGGCGTCGGCTTCGGGGGGCAGCGGAGGGACGGCGACAGCGAACGTGGGCCAGGTCGCCAGCAGCCGTGACGCCATCACCATCAACACCAACGGCAGCAACGGCAGTGCGCTGGGGGGCACGTCAGCGCCGTCTTCGGCCGAGATCCGCGCGTCGTCACGGTCGCCGTCGATGCTGCCGCGGAAGACGTCGACGCCTTCGTCGTCGCGGACCACGCCAGACCCCAATCGCAAGAGCTACAGCTCCGGCCTCTCGGTGGGCTCGTCGATCAGCTTCAACACGGTGCGAAGCTCGACCGGGTCGATCCAGCCTCGCTTGCCGCTGGGAGGCGGCGGGGCAGGCGGCATCGGTGGCAATGCCGGCAGCGTTGGCGTTGGCGTTGGCAGTGTCGGCGGGGGCGGCGGCGGCAGCGGCGGCGGTAGTGGTGGCGGTGGTGTCGGCCTCGGTCTAGGCTCCGCGGGCTCTCGGTTGCCTGCGCCCAAAACTCTGGCGAGCCTGCATACGGTAATGGCCAACGTCATGGACGACGACGAAGATGTGCCGCCGGTGCCTGCGATTCCCAAGGTCTACGAGTCGCCCAAGGACTCGCCGGCCGAGCTGTCGTTTCTGGAGAAGCACAAGCAGCAGCAGCAGCAGGCCAGCCTGGCCTTTATGTTTGATGGCAGCAGCATACACAGCGCCAACGGCACCAACGGCGCCAACAGCACGTCTAAGGCCAACATCAGCCTGGGCGGCGGCGGCGGCGGCGGCGGCAGCCAAGAGCCAGAGTCGTTTTTAACGCCATTGGCCGCTCGGACACAGCGCAAGACGAGCGCGAGCACAACGCAGCAGGCCTCGATCCGGGAGTTTGAGAGGGGCAACCACACCGTCATGGGCATATCTGTGACGAGCGCGTCCGGCAGCGGCAGCAACAGCAATATCAACAGCAACGCAACAACGACGATTGCTGGCATTGGTGGCGGTGGTGGCGGCAGCGGCAGCGGCAAGAAACACCTGCAGCCTCTGTATTTGCCTCCTATCAACCTCATGCCGCTCAGCACTCCCACAGCGGCCAAGATTGCCGCGCTGCAAGAACAGGGCGCCTCGGACCGCAGCCGAAACCGCAGCCCGCCGCCGTCGCGAGTGATTGCCAAGACGCCGACAACGCCGATGACGGCGTCCAAGACCGCCTTCTTTTCGCGACACCGGCACGACGAGCATATGCGCAGCAGCTCGTCCACGCACCACTTTTCTCCGCGTCTGGAAAGCCCTCTGGATGGCGTAATTGGAGGCATTGGCATGGGAATTGGCACTGGCATTGGCACTGGCAACGGCAGCGGCAGCGGCAGCGGCAACGGCAGTGGGGTTCGCGGTGCCAATGGCCGCAGCGGAGGAGGCGGCGACTCGGTCAGCTCGTCCGAGTCGTTGGGCGAAATAGCTTTTCCGGCAGCTCTTGCGGCGGCGACGGCATCGTCGTCCTTGTCGTCGTCATCGTCGTCGTCGCTGTTCCGGAAGCCATCCATATCGCCGTTTCTGTCGTCGTCTGCGCCAAAGGGCGTCGGCAGTGCGGCGGGCGCCATTGAGACGATTCCATCGTACCTCAGCCGGCCCAAGACGAGCGGCAGTGGCGGCGACGGAGCCGAAGAGGACGAATTTCTGCTTGCGCCGCCTCCCGTTCCGGCAACGCTGTCGGCATCGCCGTCGATGTCTTCGTTGTCCATGCAGAAACCGGCGGGGCCGCGGGCGCCGGCGCCGACGCCGTCGCGGTCGTTTGCTGCCGCGGAAGCAGCGGCGCCGTCTTTTATTGCCTCGGCCGACGCGTCGGTCATGTCGGCCATGGACGAGTCCATGACGTCGCCGTTCTTGGCATCGCCGTCCATGGCGGCTGCACACGGCACGGAGCCGCCGCTGCCGCCGCCGTCCGCCGCAGCGGGACCGGACGAGCCGCCGACGCCGTCGTCGATTGGCTCGTCGCTGCGGCGCAAGCTGAGCATGTCGTGGCGGCGCAACAAGTCGAATTCCAGCAACAACATTGCCGTTGACGGGGCCACAGGCACGGCGGACAAGGACAAGGCCGGCGGCGCAGGATCAGGCGCCGGTGCCGGTGCAGACCAGCAGCCACAGACGCCGCAGCACAAGCAGCGGCCTCAGCAACAGGACAAGCAGCAGCAGCAGCAGCACCAGCAGCAACACCACCCGCAACAGAAGCAGCCGCAGCAACTGAAGCAGCAGCCGCAGAAGCAGCAAGCTCAGCAAACACAGCCACAGCAACGGCGCCACCAGCGGCAGTCGTCCATTGCCAGTTCACTCAAGCACGACGGCATGCCGCCGCCGCCGCGGATTCCAGTGTCGTCGACGCTGAACCAGCGGACGTCGCTGAAGGGCAGCCCGACACCGGCAGCGGCGACTGCGACGCCAACAGCGGCCACGCCCAAGCAGCAGCCGCCCACAGACACGTACACGGAGCCGCGGCGGCGCAAGACGTCGGCATCTAGCCTCAGCGCCATTGTTTCGCACGACCGGGCGAGGATATCCGACAGCTGGGCGGCCAGCGGCAGCGGCAGCGGTAGCGGCAGCGGGAGTGGAGGCAAGAAAGATGGGCTACTGGAAACGGCAACGGCAACGGCAACGGCAACGACAACAACGACGACGGCGGCGGCAGTGCCACATACATCGCACAGCGCGTCAGTGACGCAAAAGATCCTCAAGAGCAAGATGTCGGCGAGCGCGATGCGGCGCATGGACTCGTCGCTGTCGCAGTCGCTGGCGCTGTCGTCGGAGCATTTGGACAAGGACGACGCGGCGGCAGAGGAGGAGATGCGGCGGCTGGGCCTGCGGCGCAAGGAGACGGAGCACGCGGCGCGCACGCTGGATGCGCTGCGCAAGCGGGCGACGCCCAAGGAGCGCGTCAGCGCGCAGGAGGCCATCCGCATCGCCATGCTGAACCTGTACGAGCGCGGCGAGATTGTCGACTTTGCCGACGTGTACTTTTGCGGCACGCAGAACGCCGCCAAGGTGGTCGGCGACCTCAATGCGACGGCGCCCAACTTTGGCTACGACGACGAGCGCGGCGACTATGCCATTGTGCCCGGCGACCACCTGGCCTACCGCTACGAGATCATCGACCTGCTGGGCAAGGGCAGCTTTGGCCAGGTCGTGCGCTGCATCGACCACCGCACCGGCCTGCTGGTCGCCGTCAAGATCATCCGCAACAAAAAGCGCTTCCACCAGCAGGCGCTGGTAGAGGTGGACATTCTGCAGAAGCTGCGGGAGTGGGTGAGTTTGTTTGTTTCGTTTTTGTGTGTGTGTGTGTGTGTGTGTTTCTTTTTTGCGTTTCTTTTTTGTGTTTCTTTTTTTCCTGTGCTTCTTTTCCTAACAAAATAGGACCCCCACAACAAACACAGCATGGTCAACTTCACGCACAGCTTCTACTTCCGCGGACACCTGTGCATCTCGACGGAGCTGCTGGACATGAACCTGTACGAGTTCATCAAGGCCAACGGCTTCCGCGGCGTGTCGCTCAAGCTGATCCGGCGCTTCACCAAGCAGATCCTGAGCTCGCTGATGCTGCTGAAGCAGCACCGCATCATCCACTGCGACCTGAAGCCCGAGAACATCCTGCTGCGCCACCCGCTGCGCTCGGAGATCAAGGTGATCGACTTTGGGTCGAGCTGCTTCGAGAACGAAAAGGTGTTTACCTACATCCAGTCGCGCTTCTACCGCTCGCCCGAGGTCATCCTGGGCATGACCTACGGCCTGCCCATCGACATGTGGAGCCTGGGCTGCATCCTGGCCGAGCTGTACACGGGCGTGCCCATTTTCCCGGGCGAGAACGAGCAGGAGCAGCTGGCCTGCATCATGGAGGTCTTTGGCCCGCCGGAGAAGCACCTGATCGAAAAGAGCACGCGCAAGAAGCTCTTTTTCGACAGCATGGGCAAGCCGCGCCTGACGGTGTCGTCCAAGGGCCGCCGCCGCCGCCCGTCGTCCAAGACGCTGAGCCAGGTGCTCAAGTGCGACGACGACGCCTTTCTCGACTTTCTGGCCCGCTGCCTGCGCTGGGACCCGGACCGCCGCCTCAAGCCCGAAGACGCCGTCCGCCACGAGTTCATCACCGGCCACAAGGCCCATGCGGCGGCGGCTGGCTTTGCGTCGGCTTCCACGTCGGCCTCGGCCTCGGCCTCGGCTGCCTCCGCCGCCGCCGCCTCCCTGCCGCGCTCATCCAGCATGGGTCTTTCGTCGGCGACGGCGACGGCCGGCCACGCCGGCTCCCGCGCCGCCCCGCACAACTCCCATTCCGTGCGCGACTCCTCTCCGCTCCGCCGCCACAACACCGTGGCCAGTTCGGTGCCGCGGCCGCTGCCCGAGCCGCCGGCCTCCATCTCCCACCACTCCAAGCTGGCGCTTCCGCCGCCAGCCGCCACCGCCGCAGCCGCCACCGGGAGTCCGCAGAAGTCGGGCTCGGCGTCGACGGCGGCAGCGTCGGGCTCAACGGCAACAGCACCAACAGCCGCGTCCTCGCGCCGCACCTCGGGCGTGTCGGCGTCGGCCACGGGCAAGCGCACCAGTGCATCGGTGTCCAACGGCGGCTACAGTGGTTACAGCAACGCCAGCAGCAGCAACACGGCCGGAAGCAGTCTCCCACGCGCAGCCGGCCGCGTTGTCAGCGGCGGTGGCGGTGGCGGCGGCAAGCCCGATCTAGCAACAGCCGGCGCGGCGGCGGCGATGACACGACGGGCGTGAACACGAAGCAAAAAAGGAGAGAGAGAAATAGCATCTGAGTCATAAGCGGCGGGCAGCAACAGTCCCAAGGCTTACTTATTCGCGGGTCTTTTGGGGAAGCGAACAGATGAGTCACGATGGGTACATTGGGCAACAGGACGGCTCGGCAGAAGCAGAGGACGGCCAGAGGCCGAAGACAGGCGTAAGACGGGAAAAAGAGGCGAACGGGGCGAAAGAGGCGAAAGAGGCGAACCAGGCGAACCAGGCAAATCAGGCAAATCAGGCGAACCAGGCGAACCAGGCGAACGAGAGACGACAGAATCCCAATGACATCGAGCCGTCTTCCGGAACAGCAGACGAAACATTGAAACAAATGTGAAAATGAAGCAGAAAACGGCAGACACATTCCAACTGCAAGATGCCTATCCAGAGAGCTGCAATCAGAGGCATCACGAGGCCATGACAGAACCATAATATAATCTGGAGGCCCCAAAGGGCAGAGAGCGGGAGAGGGATGAAAGTTGACTTTTGGCAAGAGGGAAAAAAACACCCCCCGGAGCAGCGACGTGAAGAAGCAGCAGAGCTTTTTTTTGTCGAGAGACGGCGTTCAAGGAAGCATCGTCTATTCGTTTGTGGTATATGGTTTCTTCATCCCTTTTCTTCATGGGTTATCACTCCCACGTCAATAATCTTTTTTTTTTTTTTGCTTTTGCCTTTTTCGGATGAAGTCTACGCCCCCCCTTCTTCCTTATTCCTCATTCACAATGCTGTTTCTGCATTGGGGTTTTTTTTTTTTTTGTTATCATTACCATGTTTATTATTACACTGCCATTTAACGCAGGCCATAACCACAGCCGTCTAGAATCACTGTTTTAGACCTTATTAGAAAGGAAACGGGGCAGGGGAGACGGTGATAAAAAGAGCAAGGTTGAAGGGGCAGAAGGCAGAGGGCGGAGGTCAGAGGCGGAGGACAGAGGCAGAGGACGGAGGACGGAGGACGTCAAATATGTGTATATATATGACCTAGATACTTTTTTTTTACTTTGTTTCCCTTTGTTAGGGCTCCTATTGCTTGGGCTCACATTTATTTGGGCGACGAACATACAGAGCATTTCACATGCATGCAAAGAAACAGACACGGTACGAGCGAGATAGAACCCTGTGAAAGAGGCAGTGACCTGATGTGAATAAAGAGAGAGTGTGCATTGTAAGAGTATAGTTCAGTAGAGCGACCCGATCTCTCCATACAAAACGGTTCTTTCATTGCCCGTTCGTGCTCGGTTGTCTCTCTGGAATGCTTTACTCTGTATTGTCGTGTTGTGTTGTTTCGTTCGCCATTTTCTGTCGCCGCCTTGCCTCTTCCATTTCCATGCTTTTTTCACATGTTCTTAGAACATTGCCCAGGCCCTAGCTACCAATATCTGTGCCAAACCGTCGGGAGGGCTCCTGGCACATTGACTCTTCAGGTCCTGAGGCCGCCAAACCCTGAAAACCAAAAGGAGTATCCATACTTTGACCTAGCGCACAAACACCCTATTCTGCAGTTCTGGTCACCTTACTTTTCTGAGTCGCTCCCTCTCGCATCGTGCTTTTCTTCTCTGTGAATTTTTTCGTCGTGCTGAACCCTGTCTCTCCCAGCCATGCGGCGCCAAAGTAAGCAAAGCATTGGCTATTTTGCTGTTGCTCCGTGCTCATCGCATGATTGGCCAGGACTAGACCGCAATTGGAAGACGCTCTCCAAAAAAGAACCCACTGGCTTGCGTGATGCAGGGGGAAACAGTACTACGGCTGAGGTCTACACAAGACTATGGTCAAGGCATTCTGTCTGCCTTACTCGGAAGGTCCACAAGGCGTTTTTTTTTTTTTTTTTTTTTTTTGTCTCGTTACTTTTTCCTTGATGGTTGCTTGTGTCCTACGGTGTTGTTGCTTTTTTTTATGTCTTCTTTCCTCAGGCTTGTTTTCTCATGTCGCTGCCTTGGGGGCCTCTTGTTCTTCTTTGGTACTGAGAGTACGAGTACGTCGTATTACTCCGTATTCCTCCAGCTCCGCTTTTGATCCCATTCAAAATACCGCAGCAGCAAGTGCTGTCGAAGCAGTGCTCCGTATGGCAGGCTTCTATTTCTCGTTCACGCCGTATATGTAGCCTGCAACTTGGCAGTCGAGTCCGAAGCCCAGCCGTGTACGCAGCCATGCAGTATGGGTAACTTGCGCACACTTGACATCCTGTGGTACAAATTAATTTTGGAAATCGTCCGGTGTGTAAGCTCTCGTCAGCCCAAGGAGAATGCCAAAAAAGAGCATGAAATCAAGAAAAAAAAACAGAAAAGCACGGCAGCACGCCGAAATCAGCCTCTGTGTGCTCGTACGAGCATCTGGACGGCGCCATGCACAGTTGCATTCGAATGTGCAACGTACCACAACTATATGTGAGACTTCTATTTTAGGAGGTAAGAAACAGTTCGCCGTTGCAGAGGTGGCGAAACGGTTTTATGGGTTTTATTTTCATGGCTATCATGATGACTTATCTCGCTCTGGTCTTCATCCCACTCCCACGAATATGGCTCTGCGTCACCAGCAGGTCAAGAAGAAAGCAAACGGATCCGGACATGAGGGCTGTTGTAGGACCGTCGAACTGCGGCCTTCCATCTCAGGTTTGTCGTGTAAGCCCCCGTTTCCCGCTTCAGCCCCATCCGAGCTGCTCTCGCTTCTGTGCAAATAGAATCCATACTCTGCATTATCTACTGCATCTCTCTCTCTCTCTGTGTTTGTGTGCCTCTTGTGTTAGTGCCTGGGCCGGCGATGCCGTAGATTGGTCCTGTCTTGGGAGGGTTGCTTTCCACCGGCTTGGGACTTGTAAGGGCAATGCCACGGTCTGATTGGACGATGTAAGAGTTGAGAGGGACACAGCACCGAATCTGACTACGTGTGAAGAGAAGAGGGAAAGAAGAGATGGCAGGGAGGGGTGGGGGATAAAAGGTCAAGCAGCCAATTGAGGCGCAGTAGGCTGGAACCAGAGCCTGTGATTGGCCCTGTCCCCGTCGCTCCTTGGCTGGCTTGGCTCTCGCTTCTTTTTTTTTCTTTTTGGTTTTTGCTCCCCAACACGACGGGCTGCACCTACGAGCATTACCACGTTGTATCAATACACACAGGTTGGCCCGCGCCCGGCGGCCCTCCTCTGCAGCCGAGACGATTGAATCGGAGAAAACGGCGCCCTCTTTGCCCTGTACGGAGCTGCCATATTTCCCACGTCGAGTTGTGCCAAGATCAAAATGGCGTCTCAGCCTGTTCGCGGCTGGATTAGTGCCCTTTTGTTTTTTTTGGGGTTTTTTTTGCTGCTGGCACGGTGTACGGAGGATTTGCTCGAGAAGCGATGCTCGCAATTGGCTGCGGCGTGATGAGACACCGTCGTTGCAGCCACCCACCCCTTCCCAGCCCTTTGTGAGACAACGGGACAGCGGGACACAGATTCTTGCCGAGACCTGGGAGTGGCTGTATTCCTCATTCTACTTTATTTTGCGTTTGCTTTTTGTGAGGGGGGGGCACCCATAGGAAACAAGACGGCTGCGTCTTTTGTAGTTCGGGCTCTTTGTACGGCTTCATTTTGATATGTTGTAGCAATCTTTGTGTGATATGTTGTAGCAATACTTTGAAGACCGGCTTTGTTTGATATGTTGTAGCAATACTCCGTACTCAATACCAGGCTTTTAATGTGGAATGCCGAGACAGAGTGGGCCTTGCTTTTGCCACGCCTAATGTAAGACTGCTATTAATGTGAGCAAGGCTGAACGACGAGGCGCCACAGTGGCAGCCGAGGTAGACTTGGGGTTTGGCTGTTCGTCTTTCGGCATGTATTGCTCCATACTCTCTCTGCATCGTCCTTGCTGCCTGTAATACTACCCGAACGGATCATGCCGCACATCCAGGCAGCAACATGAACAAAGTGAAAAACGATGTGCATTTTTTTTTTTTTTTTTAGTTGCTTTTGCAAGCAAATACGCTAATATGCAAATGCGCAAATACGAAAATACGAAAACACGAAAAACGCAAAGAACTTGAAAAATACACGGGGTTTTCCCTTGTCCATTCTAGCGAACTGGTTCTGTTGGTGGCTGAGGCGTCCGTCTCACCAAAAACGGTTCAGACCAAAGATGCCCAAGACGATCCCGTAGCACATCGGATGGTAGCCTTTTGAATGTCGACATTGCAAGGTGCTAGGCAGGCCTCAAGACTGGGGGGGGGAACATCTTCAGACGAAGATGGCGTATGTTTCTCAGTGGGGAGCCATGCCGCTGTTTTTGCTGGCCAGTGTTGTCTACTCGTACCTCTGCAGCGCTGAGTCATATTTGCAGGGCTCAGTCGATATATCCATGGGCTTTGGTGGCTTACTCGGCAGCCGTTCCAACAGCCATTGGGGATCGAATGGTCGCATAGCGATCTTATGGCCGTGCCATGGGCCTGTTCTTTTTTTGGACCCCAAGGCCTCTTCTCGGTGCTGACCTGGGTCTATTTTTTGGCCATCTTGGTCTTCCCGGCCGTCCGTCAGCCCGAGGACTAGGCCCAAGCCTGACAGCCCGCCTCATCACGTAATAATCTCACTGAGCACCGCCGCGGTACTTTGTAGTACGAGCACGGGCAGTGCCATGATCCAACTACCGTGGAACATTGGCCTTTTTGCTGATCTTGCTCTCGCCTCCCGTCCGGGAGAGAGATGGGGAGCCACGCGAAGCACAAGGAAGCCACTGGTGACGGCTTGCAAGCAGTGGCAGCGTCTGGCAGACAATGGCAACTTGTGCTGGCATTGCTGCTGCCTGGCAGGTTCTCCCTGTAATATGGATCAACATGGATATGAGCAACAGGCAAGAGCAAAAAAAGGGTCATGCGACTTGTCTCTTGGTGGCATTTTGCCGCCTGGTAAACAGGGAATTAGCCGGTCAAGGCTCTGCCACATTTCCTGGCCTCTTTTTGTTTCTTTTTGTTTGCAGTTGAGTCAAGTGGCCCCGCCATTGTAGAGTCTGCCCCGAGAACAAGGTTGTGTGAGATTTAGTGGAGGCATGTGCTAAAAGAAACTGAGGGTGTGAACGCTGCAACATTGGCCGATTTTGGTATGATTCTCTGTAGTGCTCAGTACGAAGTATGGATATTAATACGACGCATGTACGGAATATTCGTTGTAGGTCGTAGTACTATTGCTTATTACTTTGCCGTGCCCTTACGAGAACGATGTACGAGTACTCGTAGACTACGGATGAGGGTGTGCCCGGGTTTGGAAACTGCCGCCGTCGACATCCTCTGTGTCAGTTCCTCGTAGTGCGCCCCATTTGTGGACGAATATGCAGCCAGCGATATCTGCAGCTTTGCAGCCAATCTGCCTGTTCTCTTTGCCAAAAGTGGTGGTTGGAACCCGGAAGAACACGAGAGTAAGACAAAGTACGAGGCAGCGCAGAACATGTAACATGCCATACGACACAGAAAGAAACAAAGAAGCACAAGGCACAATATACAATCCACAATCCACAATACAACAGGAGCGCTTTCAAAATAGAAGCAGTGCTCCGTACATAGGTGAATGAGGGCTGGACGATGAGTGAGGCTAGCTTTGCGATGCTGCCTGGACCGTAAAGATCGTATTGGGAAAAATTCTAATAATCCCCCCCCACTAAAGAATGCACGAAAGCCACAAATAGGTGCTATGGCTGAAAACCGGCGCATCAGTGATGGTCGGGAAAGAGCCAATCAGCGGATTTCCCTGGCCTCCCCTAAAAGTGGCACAGCCCTGCACCTTCCAGAAGCGTGTCAGCAGAGGCCTCACGCTTGCTCGCTTTCGTTCGTCTGGACTGTGGCTTCAAGACCCAAAAGGGAGCGGCTCCATGGTCGCGCCTTCCCCAAACGAGCCACACCAGAGAAAGGACACACAAGGCCGGGGTCCTCTCTCCGGTGCTGTCTTTTGCAAACAATCACGCCGTGCGGATCAACTCTACGCAAATCAAGCCGAGTCGAGGGCTCAGACACCGCTCCATGCACTACAATGCACTACAACGCACCGCTACTCTGTGCTCATCATCCAATTACAAGCCCACGATGCACAAAACACCCAGTTCCCCTGCATGGAGCCCGCCGTGGGAACGGCTCTCAGCATTGGCGAGATTTACGAGTGGGAAACCCGGAATGCTCCTTTCAAACCCCGACCGTTGCGGGCTGTCGACTGATTCTTTGCTAGCGGCGGCGGGCTGAATGGGTTTCCGGGCCATCTTCATCTCGCAATGGCTCGGCGTCAAAGGCTCGGTGTTTGACCAGAAACCCACACGCCCTACTGGAACACCATGACCGAGTAATACGGTATATCTCCCTCCTGGGACACACCATGGCCGAGCAATGCGATATGTCTTCGGACTTCTGGCTGAAGAGGCCCACACGATGCGCTTTCGTAAAAACTGTTCACAAATGGAAACCCGGTGAGCGCCCCGGCTGATGCTTGGGAAGTTTCGGATTCTGTACGAGTAAGCAACTTGGTGATCTGTCGTCACAGCAAATGCCATTGCAAAAAAGACCACTCCGAGAAGCTCAGCCACAGCGTCACAGGAAAAAATTGGCGTAACAGTTGATCCAATTGGATCCAAAGGCTAGTCTACGGACCGTTTGCTGACAAGGAAAAAAAAACAAAAAAAAACAAAAAACAATAAACGGTTTGCCACCTGGGGTGGGGGTAATAATACCTAAAGCGATGAAGCTCTTAGGGGAACGGAGGCCACAAAAGATAATGCAGAAGCGAGAAGCGAGCTGCACCATCCAAAGCTATGTGAACATTGCCTTTGGAATTCAGAACTTGAAAATGGCGGGCTGTTGTTCACAGAACAAACAGCAGACAGCTTAAAACAGAACGCAACTACAACATAAAACACAATACAAACTCACTTGCTGGGCCTTGGTGACTTGTCAAGAGCTGAGAGCGGCGACCATTCTAGTCAGACTCGTCAACGAGCAATGAGTGAGCAGCTTACTACCACAAACGTGGCATTTGAAACGTGTTAGCAGAAGGCAACCCAATATCAGAGGAAAGCGATTGCTGCCTGGCTTGTATGCATTCAGCCACACATCAAATCGACCTGGAATCTGTCACAAGATGGCCGAGGCAAGCCTTTTGCCTGGCAAAACGGCGGGTGCTACCCATAACCAATATTATACGGGCAAACTACAGTGGACGGCGTCTTATTGGTGGTCGTCCATACGAGTAGAATTGAGTGGGAATAACCCACCTTCACAGCCCTACAGCCACATTACATCGTATTACACCCCACCACACAGCAATGTGGAACTATCGAATGGAGAGAGACATGCAGCCGACGGTTGAAACCGAAAGCAGAATGAGAAGCACTCCCTAAAAACACAGCTCACAAAATTGTTCTTGGTTGCTCGCAGTCAGCCATCTTGGACCTGCGTTTTTTTATTATTTTATTTTATTTTATTATTTTTTTTCAGAGTCGTATAGCTTCTGTCTCACATGCATGCAAGAGAGGGAACCGACCTGAAGGGGGAGGGGTGGGGTCCATAATCTGCAGGCAGCCAGGCAGCAATATGGGATGGATGGGAACACACTCCCCTATTTGCCAGTTTCCGCCATCACGGTTGTCTCTCGAAACAGAACACTTGCAGCGTGTCTTCAATCGCATTTGTTTCATGCCGAGAAACGTCACCACCATTTGTGAGCGGAGGAGGCTTTTGGCCCACCACGGCCGAGAAGATGGACCGGTTGCCTGGAGGAGGGAGCAGATGGTGATTCCTCCAACAAAAAGAAAAAAAAAACCTGTCTGGACTGATTAAAGTCCAATCGGAGCAATTCGCCAAAACGACGGTCCGCAGCTTCGGCCGGCTTATAATTGATTTACTCTCCGGGTTGTAGAAGAGCGCTGTTCGTGATTGGCCAAGAAACGGGCACAAACTTCTTCAAACGAGAATTTGCGGCCTATTACTGTTTTGACTGGGCGTCTGCTTCTGTCGACAAAAGCCTAGTTCGTGCCGGCATCTGGCAGCTCCCGCTTGTAGTGGACATACCGGGAATCGCGGGAATATGAAGAAACACCCTCGTACAGCAGGAGGTAGCATGGCGACGACTGGTGCGTTGTGTGGGCAGCATCACGACTGTCTACGAATAGGTATCTTTTAATCTGCCTCGCGCGCCTTTGGGGAAAAAAAGAGTCATAACCGGTGCATGCGAGACTCATATCACATGCGCAACAGTTTCTGATCCTATTGGTGCTCAATGGCATCAGTCTGCCTGATTTCGAGATGCCTTACGTCAATTTTCTCTTTTTTTCCTCTCCCCAAAATTCAATGTGTGTGTGGTATTTTGTTTCCTGGCGATATGATATAAGTCATAGCTGGCATTGCCCAATTCGGCTTCTTTTTTCGATGGCTTTTTCGGCTCGATCTTTTGGCCCGCCTGTCTTTTTCTGTGCCTGGTTGTCCTTTTTGTTAGGGTTGCCCGGCTCCGTCTTCTGTTCCCCCTTCTCCGGCTGTTCTGCCTACCTTGCTGTTTTGCGTCTAGCAGGTTCTATTTCCAGGGCTGTGAAGTAGGACTGATGGTTGTTTTTTTCACCCAAAATTGGCATATTACCCACCCACAACTACAACTTCTTACCACACACCAATACCAAGTACGACGTACTTCGTCCCACTTCACCCACCAGCATACAGTATCCACCCACACCTTTTCACGACCGACTGCGCCTTTGGCCAACCCACGAAAATCAGATCCAATGCTCTCTTTCTCACCTTTCTCGGGTTGGTTCAACCGTCAAGAAGACTCATCGCTTTGTGCCTGCGCCCTCATGCAGCTTGCATCACACTCTTGCATTAGCTGCATTCTTGCCTACACAAGTGCACTTTCGAGCTTATGGCCATCAGTCCTCACAGTCATCGTCCTATCCCTTTCGGTCCACTTTCATCTTCAGGATGGGGCCTCTCACCAGGCTGCCACTTCGTGTTATAAGGCTGCGATGCCTTCTCTCACCCCTCTCTTGTTGCTCATGACCTGCCTTGTTTTTTTTTTCTTTTTCTACTCACTCCATCCCATGCATTTCGTATTCCCTGTTCTTGTTGTTCACTTCTTGAAACAGTCATCGCTCTGTTGCTGCCTTCGCTTTTGAATTTATTTTTTTTTTTTTCCTTACCTCTTGTCATTGGCATTTTCTTCACATTTTTTTGTTCGACTCTCGTTGTTTCAGTCCTGTCATTCCTTGCCTCCCTTACCCCCCCTCCCCCCAGCCCTTCTTTGCATCCTTTGGCCTGTATACTCACTGTCCTACTTCCTTCTCGCCATTTTGAACCTCTGTGGCACTCTTTAACTCATCTACAAAAAGTCCTTCGGACCTGAGCCACTTTGATCTTTTGCTTTGGTGCTGAAGCCACTGCTGCATTTTTTTTTTGCTATTATTTTTTGCATTATTTTTATCTCCTTTTCTTCTTTTTTCTTATTTCCACAGGACGTCGACGTCTGGAGTTTCTGCCTTGCTCTGTGTTGTGTTCTGTCACACACCCATATACTTTCACATATATATATAGGCACTTGTGGCCTGGCTTCTTTCTTCTTTCCTCCTTCTCTCCCGCCTTTGTATTTCTAGTTTGCATTTCATTCCCCTTTGCATCTTACACAACTTTTATTCCTCTTCCTTTTTTGCAAACAACACAAAGCCGTATATCACTTAACATAGTCACTTCACCAATACTGCCATCCACAAGGCCTTTCAAGGACCAAGAGCCAAGAGCGAAGAACGAAGATCCAAGAAAAGAATTTAGACGACAAAGCATCTCCAAAAAGAAAGCAAAAGAGACTGCCCAAGATGTGCTACCGTATCATTGAGAAGTTCTCTGTGTGCAGATGTGTCTACTACAAACATGCCGTGGATCGATGTGCTTCCTATAAGCAGGCTGGACACAAGGTGCAAGAGAGGATAATTCTTGTCGGCTCTTCCTGTGCCGACCACGCGCCGCCGCAGGAATCATACGAAGCAGACACATATACTTATTCAGACTCCGGATACTACAGCGGCCAGTCATCAAAGACAACAACCCACAAGCATCGGTGAAGTGTACTGTCTTCGGCAATCATGGGGTGCTCTGCGTGCCATCTACCGCCCCTGGAGTCCTTTGACCTGTGGGCTTGGGTGCGCTATCTCTACTCCTTTCGCACGAGATCTGCCGCCCTTACCCACAACCCGTCACAGCTCTCTTATCTCTTTGTTGGCCATGACCGTCTCAAGGCAAGCTCTGCTCCACCGTGACAATTCGCCGCTTCTCTCTCCTTGCCGACGCTCTTTGAGAGAGCAAAGCAAAGCCAGCATTGAGCAACCGTTGTCACTTTTTCGCGCTCTCTCTCTCTCTCTCTCTTTTATTTTATTTTATGTCCTATTGCTTTTCCTCTTTCTCTTTTTCTTTCGCCTGGCTTCAGCAAAAAGGGAAATCTCAAGGCTCTCAGCACGCACCAAAAGAAAAAACAAAGCACCACATAATGCCGAAGACAAGACTGGTAGGGTACGACGAAAAAAAGCCCTCTCGAAATCGAAAAAAAAACACCATGTTGCCAGATTCCTTTGATTCAGGACAAACTCCATTCAGCATCACGGAATTTGCTCTACCCTATTTTACTATCACCTGGCTTTCTGCGCTTCTGGGCTGTGCCACGCCGTTTCCTTTTCTACATCATGGACTTGCCTGTGTCTGGCTTTCTTCTCCTTCCCACTTCATTATTTTCTTTATCCCCTATTGCACCCATCTCAATGCATTTGTTTTCGGATTTTGCTCTCTCTTCTCATTTTGATTTCGTTCTTGTTAACTTGGTCTGTTGTTTGCAAAGCATAGCGTTACTATGGGAAGGTTATCATGTCTAGACTGCTGTTCTTTGTTTGTGTCTAGATTGTGTGATTTTCTTCTTTCACCTCCTTGTTGAGCTGGTCTCACCACTGGGGTTTGTGTTTGTGCTGCTGTTTTATTCCTGGTTTTTGCTTTGTTTACTTGGCATGGGGGCATTTTTCTTAGGACCTGGGCGTTACTTGCATGTCAATTTGTTTTGCTCTGTCTTTTTCTTACAGTTTGAAAAGCGACCAACGGACCAGGAAAAGTATGGGCATTCTGCTTTCTGGGAAACATGCTTTTTCGGGAGTTTCCGCCTGTTGCTTTTTCTGAAGGGAGTTTGGACTTTGTGCTTGCAACAGCTTTTGATTTTCTACTGTTTTTTTTGCTCTATTCGGTTTTTTTTGTCCCTTTTCTGTTCTTTTGCTAGCTCTGCTTCGTCCTCTTTCATTTTTGGTTCCCTGGTACGCTTTTCTTCACAGTGTTCTCATTTTAGATGACATTTTTTTTTGCTTCTTCTCCTTTTTCATTGCGTCTGCGTGTTTGAACCACTGTAACTGCTTACCCGCATTTTGTTTCTTGCTGCTCTGGAAGCAGTGGGCTGGTCCCCTTTTTATCATTCTTTATTTCGACTGTCTGGTCTGGTCTGGTCTGGCCAGACAGGACATGAACACTTAAGCACAAGAGCACGAGCAGAAATAGTGCTGGACATGGTATTGAAAAGACCAGGACAGAATGTTGAAGAGAAGGGAAAGGGAGCCGCAAGTCGGTCATACTTTTCCCTTTGTTTTGCTTCTACTTTGTGGCTTTCTGCTCACATTGAATTTCATTTGGCAGAACCGGCTGGGCCAGGTCTATTTTACCTCATCCACAAGCTTGTCTTTTTTTCTTTATATCTTTCTAGGAGCAGAATTATTTTATTTAGCATATATACCGCCAAAAATGCCGAAACCATTGAAATTCTAAACAAGTCCTGGATGCTTGATTGCTTTCTGTGTGTGATGGATTAATAGGACAAGAGTGCTACAAATGAAATCCCAACAAACACAATCTTTCTTATTTCAGCAGTCAAGATATTGCTTCCATTTCCTTTTTTAAAATTTCAAAATTTTATTTTTAGTCTTAGTGTGAGTGATCGATTTTTTGACGGCTTGTTAAGACATGTTAGAGTGAGGTCAGTGCCTTGGCGATATTTTTAGGGGAAATTCGACAGCCTTGTGTCGCGTCCATAACATGTCTCCACCACGAGTATAAGCGGCATGTCACCGCTTTCCATTTATGGACTAGCTCAGGGTGCTTTACGCCCGGCTTCTTAGGAAGCTCCCCACGCAGAAGTCCTACTCGTACGTATTTACGATATCCCGTGAGGCGATTGCATTTGTGCTTGGGGAATGGCCAATCAAAAAAGCCTTCAGGTTTTTCCCTGGCTTCTTTTCTCTTGATCGTTCCTGCCCGACATAACGGCAAAGGAAGAAAGAGCGCGCGGAAGGAGCAAGCGACATCGACCAAACGCCAAAGCGTTGCAGCGCGTGCTTGCCCAAACAGGCAGAAACGCAGAATCGACTACTCGTACAAAGACAAGCCCCCGTCAATTTTCTTTCTTGTTGCTCCGTAGCTAGCTGTTCCTTTTTCCTTTTTCCAGTCACCAGCGGCAGCGTGCAACGTCGGCTCATAGAGAATAACCGCAAAGAGGCCGCAAACATGGCTCTCCCGCAACGCGTCAGGCATGGCGGCGAAGAGCTGATGACCATGGATGGCGGCACTGGCGTCATGGACGATGACGATGGCACCGACGACTATGGCGGCAATGGCAGTGGGAGCAAGCACGCCGATAAAAGGCGAAAGGTCACTGCCGAGAGCACCAACAAAAGCGCAAAGGCCACGGACACCGCCGATCGCAGCGGCGACACTGGAGGCTCTCGTCCGAGGCTGCCGCCGAAGTCGAAATGGCTTTTGCCGCAAACATGGCTGGAGCCCTTGAGAGACCCTACTGTCGAAGTGCTGAGGTGTTTCCAGACGGCCGCTAAGCTGGAGGAGAAGGGAAAGCTGTCATTGGCGTTTGACGAGTACAAGAATGTGAGTTGTGTTGTGGCGGAGGGCAGGAAGAGGGACGAGGGCGAAGACAGGGAAAGCGTGTGACGCGCTAGTCTTGTGGCCGGCCCAGACTGACATCGCCGCAAAAGGCTCTCGTTTATTGCCACTGCAACGACTTGGTGCTCAAGCAGTTCCTGGCCGCTGGCGCGTCCGTCAAGGATATCGACCCAATTGGCAACTGCTCGTGCAAGGACTTTTTGGCGGCCGCCGTTACGCGTCGGCCGCGCGTTTTGGGCATCGGCGGCGTGGGCATGGGTGACGGCGAGGGCGGTGGCAGCGGAGGGCAATCCTGCCCGACCGACGTCCTGTTCCCGGCTAGCGAGCTCGACCTGACGGCCATCGCCAGGCTGGCAACTTCGCACCGCTGCTCGTGCGGCTCTGGCCGGGTTCGCTGCACATCCCCCAACCACTTTGCCGCGCTGGACCGTATGACCCTGCTGGCCAACCGGATGAAGCGATTTCGCGAGGCCTTGACGCTGGGCCAGCTGATGCTGGACGTGTCGTGGGAGCAGCCCCAGGGGTACCTGCACCTGGCCAAGGCTGTGTTGATGAGTGGCTATGGGAACAGGACTGCGGATGCGACGGCGAACGCCCAGGCGAACGCCCAGGCGAACGAGCGGACAGCAAGCGGGAGTTCGTCTCAGCCGGCGCCGTTGACGCGGCACATTGCGCGGTGTCTGTACAATCACGGCTTGCACAACGTGAAGCAGGATGGCGAAGCGTCAGATCACATGGTTGAGGTGAGAAGAAAGGCAGAGAGGCGGAGGAAAGGAACAGCGGAAATAAAGCGCAAAAGACAGGAGACGCTTCAGGGGGCCTCAGAAACTAACAGCAATTCTGCAAGCTTCTCGCTCGTTGCAGCTCCATCTACAGCCGCGGCGACTACCTGTTTAATCTGCCAGCCGAGATCATTCAGATGATCTTCAGTGACATTTCGCTAGCCAACTTTCTGTGAGTTTGATGCTTCCGTTTTAGTGGCCCTACATGCGTTTGAGATGGGCTTAAGAAGAGGCTGCTGTGGCCGTTATGAAGCAAAACACTGGCTGAACGTTCCAGCTCCTGTACCCGCGTGTCCAAAAAATGGAGATCCGTGCTGTCCCACATACCGCTGCGCCTGGGCCGGCTCGTTCTAGTCAAGCAAAGGGTGCAGCCCATGAACATGGATGCGTTTCTGCGTCGCTTTCGCAATCTTCAGGTCGACGAAGTGTGCTACTACGGGCAGCTGCAGCGCCCTCTTTACTCGATCCTTGCTCACTTTAGCAACCTGCGGATCCTGAGACTGAAAGAAATAAGACTACCGGTAACGCGGGATCCGTCACTGAATCTGTCACCGGTTGCCTTTCCGGACCTGTCGCGCTGCGTTCGGCTCGAGCTGGATATGAGGTGGATCGACGGGCCATTGATGTCGCAGCTGTTGGTCCCGCTGCTGCACACAGTCAGCGGCACTGTCGAACACCTGGCCTTGACTGGCGTTTCTCACGGGCCGCTGGACTTTGCCCTGCCGCGGCTGCGCGTGCTGTATGCCGTGAGTTGCAAGTGGAGCATCAAGCGCGGCGAATCCTTTTTGGTACGTTGGATGTTGCCCTTTGGTTGTTCACAGCGGAGGACAATGGCGTCAAGGGCGGAGGGTGGAGTGTTCTTTTCTTTTTTATTTTTTTGCTTTTGGCATCTGCCATGTTCTGTCCTTCTCCATCCTACGGTGCTTTTCTCTACCTAACAAATGTTTTTCTAGCCAAGCATATGTGTGCAGGCCCCGAGGCTGGAGCAGCTTTTCCTGGACGATGTGGTCATTTACCACGTCAACGGAGGCACAGACGTGGACGCGGCCGTCTACCACAAGAATGCCTTTCAAAACCTTCACACTTTGGTTGTGGGACCGTTCACAAAAGTTGATCTTAACTACAGACAACTGGACCCTGAGAACTTTTGGTTTCCCGACCTGCCGAGACACATGCGATGTATCGACCTGATGCCTGTGGACGCCGGGGTGGCCAAGCTGATCTTGAACAGACGCCGCTTGTCAACCAGCGCCTATAATCAGCTCTTGGCATCGGCGCCTTTGACAACGGTGTCGTCGTCATCGTCGTCTTCCTCGTTCGGTCGTGAACACATCCAGGACTATCACAGCCTCGAGTGTTTCCGCCTGCGCGCCAGCTTAAGCCGTGATGAGCTTAGCGCCATCTTGCGCCTCATCCGCCCCAGCATGCTGCCACAGCAGCGGCAGCAGATCTCGCATGTTGACACTGTGGGCGACGGTGATGGCGGCGGCGGCGGAACGCTGCGAATACTCGAGCTAAATGGCGGAGGCTTGGAACACTGGTTTCTAAATGAATTTACAGTGCCGTATCCCGAGCAACTGCACACTGTTGGGCTGCGTGAGATCGATTGGGACCGCAGCCCGGGTGCGCTCCGCGGGTACCTGATAGGACGCACATACCTGGAGTGGCTGGCCCGGTTCCCCAACGCCGAAGCCGTGCTGGTGGATATCTGCAAATACAGTTATGAGGGATCCGAGACCATAGACTTTACACGAGCCTTACTGGAACAGATTGCTCGCGATCGTGACCACTGGAACGAGGAGCTGATCCGAAGGCAAAGCGCAGAACAGCACGGTGGACAGCAAGATGAGCTACAAGAAAAGCCCGTGGAGAGAAGAGACAGGCAGGCAAATGCCGTCACTTCTCCGTCAACCCGCCACATTCGAACCATCTATGCCAACGGAGACCGCTTCCCAGAAAGCGTTCTGAAAAAGGCAGCGCAACTTGGCGTCACAATTGTTACAAACCTTTGGCGGCCGCCAGTGTTTCCATGGCCGGACAAGTAGCGAGAATCGCGGAGGTGTTGTTTTGCTTTAAGGGAAAAACGAGAGCCGCTGAGTTGTTATGTTTTGGCTGGTCCGTGTTTTTTTTTTTGTTTTTTTGGAGGGGGAAGGGAAGTCCGCTTTGAATGTAGGAGCGTGTCTGAACTGTGCCTTTTGCTGCTGGCAATTTTTTTTTGCTTTTTTGGCAGCTCTCTCTGGCTGATTTTGGTTGATTTTGGTTGATTGTGATCTCCTTGGTTCTTCATTTCATTTGAGCTGGCCAATCTCGATACGAATTTACGATTATTGCTGCGTCCAATGTACTTGCAAGAGGTATGGGGCAGGACCCGAGAAGCCCTTAATGTTTTGGGCTTTTTTTCAGACGAGCATGAGCTTCTTTGGTTCTTTTTGAGAAACTTTTTATATTTTTCAGACCCTAAGCCAGAGTGCCAACGGCACGCTTCGTCGTCCCCTGACAGGATTAACCACACAAATGCCTTGGCAGATATAACCAGCCACCGCCCCCACAGCAAGAAAAAGCAAAGACATGACATGGCCATGAGGCATCATCGAAAAGATAAAGCTGACTTCCATCTGAGGAAGCAGGCAAAAAAAGAAGTCCGGGACGCAGAGGTATCAAGACGAAGAAACGGGGAAAGAAAATAAAGCGAATATGAACAGCAAATAGCAGAACACAAAGAACACAAAGAACACAGAGACGACAAAAAGATGAAAGCCGAAAGCCACATCTCCAGCAAGGCACAGCCGACATATTTGAGAGCAAACAAGAAAAAAGAATTCAAAACCAGATACAAAAAACAACACCGACTGTGAATCCCGGCGAATGCTTGAACCGAGTGGCTCTCACCCGTGACAGTCCACCGCCTCCACCGCTTCCGAGATCCGAGATCGCACATGCCGCATGCCGCATGCCACAGCCATGTCCCCGCTTCAGGCCTCAAGACAAGCTGCGTCGCCGGAAATCAGGCTCGCCAGCTCCAGCGGCGTCAGCGTGCTCCGCCGGCGCGAAGCGACTTTGCTTGTCCGCTGTCGCTTGCGCACTGGCGGCTGCTGTGCGGCATTGGCAGGGGCATTTGCAGAGGCAGTGGTGTTGGCATGGGAATGCGCGTCGAGGTGCTCGGTGTTCGCCGCATCGGTGCCCAACTGCCCTTGAACATCAGTGGCCGCAGCGCCGTCAGTGGCCAGCTCCTTGGATGGCCGTGCGCGGCCAGCCGCCAGTCCTCCGCTGCCGCCGCCATGGACGGCACTTGCTGCAGCACGGGCTGCCTTGAGCTTGGCGCGCACGCGTGCAGCATCGGCTTCGCGTTCCGAGGCAGCCAGCTTGGCGGCAATGGAGGCCATGTTGAGGGCGGGACTGGCTGGTGGAAGGCTGCTGTTGCTGTTGGCACTCGCGGCAGCAACAGCATTGGACGTGGTCATCGTCGTGGAGGTGGTGGCAGCCGTGCGCGGCAGTGGTAACCGCGATGTCGCAGCCACGGCCGAGGGAGCTGAAGCTGGTGCCGGTGCCGGTGCTGTTGTCGATGCCGATGTGGATGCCGTTGGCACTGTCAAAGGAGCAGTTGCCACTGCGGTACTCGCCAGTCCTGTGGTCGATGCCGTTGCCGACCCGGCAGCCAGTCCTTGTTTGGCCGGCGAGCGGCTGCGGGGCCGGGCGACAGTGACCGGAGCTGGGGCAGCCGCAGCTGGAGCTGAAGCAGCTGCAGGAGCCGTTGCAGATGCGGCTGGCACCGGAGGTGGCGGCATCGGACCACTGGCCGATGTGGTCTTTTTGGCTGGCACGGCTGTGCTGGTGGAGACCTTTGTAGCTGCTGTCTTGGATGGTGCCACAGTGGAACCGACGACTGTTGCTACTGCTGCTGCTGCTGCTCTAGGCCGCCGTGATATAGCCGCGGGTGCTGGCGGTCTTCCGCGCGACGCAACCGCCGCGGCTGTTGGCACTTTGGATCCGCACTCGACAGATGCCGAAGATGACGACGACGACGACGACGACGACGACGACGACGACGACGACGACGACGACGACGCTTCGGACGCTTGAGACGCAGCCGATGCCGGACGCTGAGCATCGCTGCGAGATGCTGGACGATATGCGCTGTGCTGCTTTTGAGCAGTGGACTGTGGCTGGTTGAGTGGCCGGGGCTGGCGGACGGTGTCGGCACTCTTGACGGTTGCTGGGCGCGCTGCTGTTGTTGCAGCAGCTGCCGGATGGGCATTTCTGGTTTGCTGCTGCTGCTGCTGTTGCTGTGATGGTTGAGATGGCACAGCCTTTTTGGCCGGTGCAGCTGTGTCGTGTTTTTGTCGGCGGGACTCAGCCGCTGGTTCTGTCGCTTTGGACAAGTCTTTGGCCAAGTGCCTGGTCGGCTCTTTGGACATGCCGATCGTCGTCTGAGTGGCTGTGCCCCGGCGATTGCCCGCCGTCTCTGACGGCTGCAGGCCGAGTCTTGGTTTTGTCGTCTGGGCGCGCCGAGGCGCCTGGCCGTTCTCCTTCTTTTCCGGCTCGTCTTCTTCTTTTCGTTCGACTGGCCTTGCAAGCTGCCTGTGCGGCGGCGGTGGCGGCGGCGGCGGCGACGACGGCGTGGACCGGGACAGGAGCAGCGACGGCATGACCACAGACTGCTCGATGATCTGCACGTTGGGCTCGTCTTCTGCGCCGAGGATCTGGTCGACGTCGTCGTCGGCAAAGATGCTGCTGCTGTCGCTGTCGATGTCGCCGTCGTCGATGTTGTCGTCGACCTCGTTTTCGGGCTCGGCGCTGTCGCTGCGGTCGCGACGTCCGTCCACGGCAGCGTCGCTGGCCGGGACCAGGTGCAGGGACTCGGCCGGGCTGGGCCGCAGGCCAGCAGTCGCCCAGATGTCATCGTCGTCGTCGTTGTCCTCGCCGTCGTCGTCGTCACTGTTTTCACCAAACTCGCCCTCGCCGCCCTCGCCGCCCTCGTGGCCGTCGTCCTTGCTGCCGGAAAGGCTTCTGCTTTCGTCGCCGTCGTCGGCAAGGCCAGCACCGGCATCATCGGCGCCGTGCCCTTCTGGCACGGTGGGCAGGCGCAGGCCGAGCCCCTGGGCGGTCTCGGCCACGTCCTTGACGCGCACGGGGCTGAGGCGCAGGCCCATTTTGATTTCCTCGACGTTGACGGGGCGGCCGCTGCTGGCCATGCGGCGGCGCCAGCCGTCGAGCAGGTGCACGGCCTCTTTCCAGCGGCCCTCCATCTTCTCCCAGCCGTCGCGCAGGCGGCCGATTTCAAACTCGCGCTGCAGCACCTCTTCGATCGGCACAAAGGACGGGTTGGTCAGGATCGAGCGCAGGTGGCCGAGCACGGCGTCCATGTCGCGGCCCAGCGCGGCACAGTCGGCCGGCAGAGCAGCTGCCGCGGCAGCCGTGGCGACACCGCTGGCGCCGTCGGCTCCATCGGCACCGTCGCCGCCGCTCTCGTCGTCGGGGTATCCGCTCATGGCTTTGAGGTGGCGCAAGGCGTGGTGCACCAGGCGCAGCAGGGCCTCGTTGTCGTCGCTGAGGCTGCGGGCCAGCTCGGCCAAAAAGGCATTTGTTTCCTGGCGGAGCTCGTCGTCGGCGGAGGGGTGTGTGGGCTGTTGCTGTTGCTGTTGTTGTTGTTGTTGTTGCTGTTGCTGCTGCTGCTGCTGCGGCACGGCCGGCGACGAAAAGCCCGCAAACAGAGGCCGGTCGCTGTCTGCTCTTTCGGCGGAGCGACCAGCGCCGCCAGCGCCGCCAGCACCGCCAGCGCCAATGACAATGCTGGTGATTGCGGGGCTGCGCCGCTCGCCGCGCGCGCGTCCGGCCTCGGTGGCGGCGCGCTTGAGCCCGTCGATCTGGCGGTCTCGCTTGCGCACGTCGTGGGCACACGACGCGCGGGTCTGGGCCACCAGCTGGCGCATGCGGCCGGCGTCGTCGCGCAGCCGCCGGATGCTGGCTTCGGCGGCGGCCAGCTGGGCCCGCAGGCTGGCAGCCGCGGCCTCGGCCAGATCGGCCCGCCGCTGGGCCTCGCTGTGGCGCTCGAGCGCCCGCTGCAGGTCGTTGGCCTGGCGCAGCGACTCGGCACGCACCGTGCGCAGAGCCGTCGAGAGCGACTCGCGGTGCTCGGCATCGCGCTGGCAAGGAGCCAAAGGCCTGTCAGAAATACAAACATACAAACACGACCACAAGACAGCCACAACACACAACCACACCACACGACCACAACCACAACCACACCACACAACCACACCACATAACCACACCACTCAATCACTCACGTCGCGGCGCAGAATCAAATCGTTGACAACGCTGATGATGCGGGCCATCGTGTCGGCCGTCGCCGCCGCCGCCGCACCGTCACCGCTGTCGGCATCACTGCCCGACGCCGGATCGGCAAAGTCAATGGGGCGGCCATCGCGAAGCAGTCCGCGCGAGAGCAGCTGGTTGTTGATGTACAGCGACGCCGTGCGCAGATTCGCTCCATCAGCCGCCATGGTGTACGAGTATGGGCGAGGAGGAGGGGCGCGCAGTCGCTGCTGGGCGCGCTGGCTTTGGGATGGGGAGGGCAAACGGAGTATGGCAACCGAGCCTCGGCGCTGTCTTCGCTTGTTGAGCAGTACGAGTACTATCAGAAGGATGTCGAGTCGAGAAGAGGGCGGTGATTTCTTCAGCAAAAAAAGAAGAAAAGAAACAACAAGACAGACAAACAAAAAGAGGGCTTTGCGATACAAGCAAAGCTTCCAAACAAAAAAACAGCCAATCGAAAAGAAAAGAGGCAAAAAGCTCGAGACAGCGGAGTGTTGATACGACGAGCGCCGCAATAACGAGTCCTCGCAAATTGGTGCCCGCAATACCGGCTGCGTCCTGCCGCCCCAGCTGAGCGTGTGCGCACGGAGTGGTATTATCCCGCGTGCGTGGGCCAAGCATGGTGGGTGGGCAATTTCACCTCGTCAATGCGTTGGCGGCTCTTGTTTTTGTTTGGTTTGCTGGCGCTTGCTGTTGCTGGGGAAACGCACGTGATTTGAGTCACGTGATATAGCTCTGCAAGCCAGGCCGTTATACAACACGGAAACGCTGATAGTACGAGAAGTTTGTTGCAGGGCTCTATTGCAAGATATCTATTTTTATGAGAGAAAGGAAAACATTCCGGACCTTGTTCGGTATTGCGCCTTGCTAGGTGCAGCGTTGCAGCCCAGCTCAGCTCCACAACCAGCAGTCTGCCGACTGGGTTCTATCTAAAAGGCAGGTCGTCTTTTTCAAGCGTGTAGTACTAGTACTCGTAGTAACACGACGCATTACACGTTTGTTTGACCAGCCAGAGCCATGGCTTGCCTGCTGTGCATGCACCATTTGAAGGCACCCGCGGCCGTTTCTTGGGCCGATGCTTGCAAAAGGCAGCCAGACTGCACGCAGGCCCGCCCGCGCATTTCCAAACCCGTCTTCCTCGGCCCGGTGCACAAAAAGCGTCGCGTCGTAAAAGAGCCCAGTCGGGGGGCCGAGTGACGGCCGAAGCGCTGCGGACTGGGGGGGGACGGCACGCCCGCGGCAAACAAGCCTTGCCAGCTCTGTCTCTGTAAAAGATTTAATCTTTTTTTGTCAGCGGCGCGACGCGAACAGAGGCAAAACCCACAAAAGTTAAAAAAGTAAAAAAGTAAAAAAAGAGGGCACAGAACGCCATGTCAGACAAAGTTGAGAAGATATGTTGCGCGGTGTTGTGTCGGCATTCCGGTTTCCACCTGCAGCTCTTTCGAGCAAGGCAGACGGGACGGTCCGATGGCCCCGCGGCGTCATCATGTGGAGAGGAAGAGGCGAAGGACAGAAAGCAAGACAAGCAAGACAAGACACAACGTACAAATGTGCAGGATTTGGCTTCGGTGGCGCCTTGACGCCTTTGGCCTCAGCGCCTCAGGCCTCGGGCAAGAACTGTTCGCGGTGTTTGGCGCGCATGGCGGCCAGGCGTTTCTGGTCTTCGTGGAAGCGGGACTGCAGGTCAGCCTGGGCGGCCTTTTTCTGCTCGCGCAGCTGGAAGCGGTAGAAGAGGGCCATGTCGGCGTGCTGGCGCGCCTGCTTGGCGGCCTGTTTGGCGGCGGCGGCGGCGGCCTCGGCGGGGCGAGCGGGCATGGCGCTGCGGGCGGCGCCGCGGCCGCCGCTGCGGCTGACCGTGACAAAGCCGTCGGCGTCGGGCTCGCTGCGGCGGCGGCGGGCGCGGGCGGCGGCCTCGGCCTCGCGCCGGTTGTAGCGCTCAAAGAAGGCGTCGACGGCCGATCGCAGCACCTGGCGCGGCGGGTAGGCCAGGCGCATGTGGGCCGCCAGCCAGGCCGGTCCGAGGCCATCAGCAGCCGCCAGCGCGCCTCCTTCGCGGTCTTGGTCGTCTTCGTCGCCCCCGACCTCCCCGGCCGCTGTTCCGGTCCACGTCGGCATCGCCTCCAGCGACCGCTTGCGCTGCACGCGGGCCACGGCCTTGAGCACAACGTCGACGGCCTTGTCGTCCACCAGCAGCACCACGGCCGTGCTGCCACTTCGATGCAGGCGGCGGCCCTCGTCGGCGTCGGCGTCTGCGAGCCCGTCGCTGCTGCTCGGCCACGTCGCCGGCAGCCGCGCCCGCTTCCGGTCGTCGCCGTCGCGCTGGGCCGCCTGTTGCTCGGCCGGGGTCTCGCGCTTGCGCTTCAGCGACCCAGCCGGCGGTGTTGCCGCCTCGCCTGCTCCTGTGTCTTCGCCGTCGCCGTCGTTGTCGCGGCCATCGTCGCCGTCGCGTCGCTCGCCCTCAAACCAGATGTCTTCGAAGCGGCCAGGGCCCACCAGCTTGGCCAGCAGACCGCGGAAATGCGCCGCTGTGCTGTCGGCCGGCACGTTGGCCACAAACAGACAGCGGCTGTCGTCGGGCCCGGGCACGCGCGGCGTGTGGCGGCCGACGTAGAGATAGTGCAGAATGGGCGGCGGCGGCGGCGGCGGCTGTAGTCGAGCAGTCTGCGACGAGAGAACGACAAGAGACGCAGGGCTGGGCATGCGGATGGGCAAAACGCAAAAGCCGCCGCCGATTGTCCGAGGATATGGCGGCACGGAAGCAGACGATGCCTCTCTCGCCGCTGTCGGCGGCTGCTCTGATGAAGTGGCTTTTATCTTGGCCATTCCAGCAATGTCGAAAGCGAGGAAATGGCGGGAATGGAAAAAGCCCAAGCGAAGACGTGTGGACTATGGGCATGTGAGCAGAAATGCTGCGTTGTCGGTGAAGGGGCCCCGGGAGTCGGCCTCGGAACTGATGGTACGCTGCAAAGGTCAGAACCTCCTTTTTTTTCCGTCGTCTTTCTCTCTTTTCTCTTTTCTGCTTTTTTTTTTTTTTTTGTCTTCCTACTCCTAAAAAAAAAGCTGAAAAATTGCTGTGCTGCAGCCCAATCCCGATAGCGATAACGGCCCCACTTATGCCCAGCACCAGCCAATCACAGAGCTCACAGTGCCAGAGCCTTGACTGCTGACCGGTGTCTCCACTCTTTTCGTCTGCGCTTTCCGGATGCTGGCCGGCGCCGGAACGCTGCATGTTTAGACGATTAGGTCTTTTCGGTCGCTCTTTGCAGCCACTGCAATGCGAGCAGAGACCTCCCTTCCCCAACAAGAGCAGAGCAGGAGCGTGCTTTCCTCCAACAGGAGCAGAGCAGGAGCGTGCTTATCTCCTGCATGGCATGGCCGTTGACCGGAAGCTTCTCATCGGATGGCTGGAGGGTCGGGACGATGGCCCAATTCGTTGAAAAGGCCCATCTGCCTTTGTGCAGGAAGGGAGGCGGACAGAAATGGGACAGATCAGAGAGCGAAGACTCTGGGACTGTTCTGCTGTCGATGGCTGCAAATCGAGGCATCCATTGAGAGTGGCTTTAAGAGAAGTCTCTGTCTGTTTGTTCTGTCTGTTTGTCTGTTTGTTTTGTTTGTTCTTTCTGTCTAGTCTCATCTCTTTCTGTGGTCTCGTCCTTCTGTGGTCTCGTCTTTCTGTGGTCTCGTCTTTCTGTGGTCTCCTCTTTCTGTGCTCGTCTCTTTCTCTCTGCCATGCCTTCTCGGCCGCCGATTCTGCTGCGGCTGCGGTCGTCGACGGTGTTCATCGTGGCCGCCATCGCCATGTCGGTGTTTACCGACATTGTGCTGTACGGGCTGATTCTGCCGGTGATGCCGTTTGTGCTGCAGACGAGCCTGGGCCACGAGGCCGGGCCGGCATCCGCCTCGGCCGCCGCCGTCTCGGACAGCCGGGTGCAGCGGTGGAACGCAATTCTGATGGCGTGCTACAGCCTGGCGCTGTTTGTGGCGAGCCCGCTGGCCGGGCTGTTTGCGGACCAGTCGTCGTCGCGGCGGCTGCCGCTGCTGCTGGGCCTGGTGGCGCTGGGCGGGTCGACGGTGCTGCTGTGTCTGGGCCGCCGGCAGATCGGCCTGCTGGTGGCCGGGCGCGTGCTGCAGGGGGCCAGCGCCGGCGTGGTGTGGAGCGTGGGCCTGGCGCTGCTGGCCGACACCATGGGCTGCCGCATCGGCCTGGCCGTCGGCTATGTCGGCATTGCCATGTCGGTGGGTTTGCTGCTGGCGCCGCTGGCCGGCGGCGCTGTCTATGCGGCGGCCGGCTACTACGCCGTCTACTATGTGGCCTTTGGCCTGATTGCCGTCGACGTGGCCCTGCGGCTGCTGCTGGTCGAGCAGAAGGTGGCGCGGCGCTGGTTGGAGGAGGCGGAGGCGGAGGCGGAGGTCGGTGGTGGCGGAACCGACGAGAGAAAGGGAGCTGGCCGGGGCGGTGGCCTGCTGGCCGATGCCGAGACCGGCCTCCAGGGAGGGCTGGCTGCGTCTGGGTCTGCTTCTGGGCCTGCTTCGGCGGTTGTGTCTGCATTGGCATCGACATCTGCGTCTGCATCTCCATCGGCATCGGCGTCTGCAAACCTCTCTCCGGCTGCCTCTCCACACCGCCGCATCGCCACCCTTCTGCGCTCGCGCCGTCTGGTGGCTGCCCTGGCCGCGTGCGTGGCGCGGGCTGGTCTGATGGCCGCCTTTGCCACGGTGCTGCCGCTGTTTGGACAGTCGGCCTACGGCTGGTCGTCGACGGTGGCGGGCCTGCTGTTTCTGGCGCTGTTTGTGCCGCCGGCCGTGCTGTCGACGGGCGTCGGCATGTGGGCCGATCGCTGGGGCGCCCGGTCGCTGGCGCTGGCCGGCTTTGGCGCCTGCGTGCCGCTGCTGGCGTGTCTGCGCTTTGTGCCGGACCTCGACGGCGACACTGGCGTCTCCGGTGGCGTCTCCGGCGTCTCCGGAGGCGTCTCCGGCCCAGAAGCGACCGGCGGCCACGGCTCTGCCGCCGGCAAGGCGCTGCTCGTGGTGCTGCTGGCGCTGCTGGGCGTGGCGCTGACGCTGGCACAGGTCTCCGTCATGGCCGAGATCGGCTTTGCCATCGACGCCCAGGACCGGCGCCAGCCCGGCGTCTGGGGCGACCGCGGCGTCTACGGCCTCGGCTACGGCCTCTACACCACTGCCTATGCGCTCGGCAGCGCCGTCGGCAGCCTCGTTGCCGGCTACCTGCAGGCCGCCTTTGGCTGGCGCACCCTGACCTGGTGTCTGGCTCTCTGGTGTGCCGGCGGCCTGGCCGCCGTCGCCCTCGGCGTTGGCGAGTTCTCCCGGGACAGCAGGCCGGCAGGAGCGAGCCGCACCAGCAGAGAACAGCAGGAACGAGGCCTTGGTCACGTGCAAGGGACGGCCTGAAGGCCAGGGCTTGAGGACAAAGGAGGGAGAGGCCCATGGGTACCAGAGCAGACGGAGAAAGATACGATCATGGCACAGAATGAGACAGAGCCGCAATTACAACGCAGGAACAGAACAGAGCAGCTTGCACAGTATGGACAAAGCACAGTATGGACAATCTATCTACAGCAGAGCAGAACAAGTACAGTATGGACAATCTATCTACAGCAACAAAAACAAAACACCACTTCCACACCCGCAGGACACCTCTAGCCTCCCACCGACATCACACACCAACAAAATGCAAAGCTGGCCATATTGGCACGGCACCGTCACAGCCACACAGAACAGCACATCGCCTTTGTGCCCGAGGCGATCCTGCTGATCAGGCTCTGTCTCTCGAACCGGTTGTGTCGGATATCGTCTGATTGCAGTATGATTTGCCGTGGTTGTGGTCAGATGGTGTAGTGCAAGTGATGGTGTGTAGTGACAGTGGCGAGAATCGGTGAGCAATACGGGTGGCGAGTGCCGGTCGGCTTGTATGGAATACTGTCAATGGCCAGTGTCGGTGGCGAGTGCTGTGGTTTCGTGGTTGTGAGTCGTGGTTGCGAGCCGTGGTTGTGAGGCGTGTCGTGTGTCGTGTCGTGTGTCGTGTTATATGTCGTGTAAGGGTGTCGTGTTGTACGTCGTGTATGGATAAGCGGTGGTATCAGTCTTGACGTATCAGCAGTCGTGTATTAGTGATGTAGCCAACGATGTGGTGTGGCAGCTGCAGGGCAGCTGACATGCTACCCAAATAACAAAAGCGGAGTAAAGCTCAAAGCCGATGAAGACAGCCAATGGTAGGACTGCGGGAACGAGTGCTCTGTGCATGAAAGCAGCCAATAGAACAGCTGCAGTAGCCAAAGAGCGTCAAAGAAGCAACGACAGCGTTTCAAAGGTGCCTGACTCGGATGGCAGAGCTCAACAGCTCAACAGCTCAACCTCAACAGCTCAACCAGCAGCTCAATCTCAACAGGTCAACCTCAACAGCTCAACCTCAATAGCTCAAAGAGCTGCTGACCGCCACCCTAGATCTCCACCACGATGCGGCCAATTCCCCGGCTGACACACGACAGCATGGCGTTGCCGGCAGCCTTGTCGGCATCGCTCAGCGCCGTGCCCCGGTGGGCAATGCGGCCGTCGCGCACGGTCAGCCGGCAGGTGCCGCAGTTGCCGACTTCGCACGACGACGGCACGGCGTCGACGCCAAAGCGGCGCTGCAGCACTTCCAGCAGCGTCTCGTCGGCGGCCACAGCCAGGACTGTGTCCTCAGTAGAGGCTTTCGCAGGTTCAGCAGAGCCCCCAGAGCCCTCAGAGCCCTCAGCTCCAGAGCTGCCATTCGTCTTCTTGCTCCCCCTCGCTCCAGAGCTGCCATTCGCCTTCTTGCCCCCCCTCACCACCACCACCTCAAACGGATCGCCCGGCGCCGTGGCGTCCACGGAAAAGGCCTCGAGATGCACGTCGGCGTCGGCCAGGCCGGCCTCGCGCGTCTCGCGGGCGGCCTGCTCGATCATGCGAGCCGGCCCGCACACGCTGATGCGGCCGTTCCAGCCGAGGCTGCGCACGACGGCTCGCAGGTCAAGGCGCTGGCCCTCGGCGGCGTCGTAGACCACAGCCACGCCGTCGGCCTCGAGCCGTTGTATGCGCTCGCAAAAGGCCACCTCGGCACGGCTGCGCACGGCATAGTGCAGCCGACAGCTGTAGTGGATGCGGTGCAGCGCCTCCACCTGCGCCAGCACCGCCGTAATGCCCACGCCGCCCGCCACATACACGTGGTGGCTGGCCGACGACACCAGCGGCACGCCGCCCGCAAACCGCCCCGCCTGCACGACGCTGCCGACGTGGACCTGCTCGTGCAGAAAGCGCGAGCCGCCCCGGCCGCCGTCGTCCACCAGCGACACCCCGAGCTCAAAGCACCGCCGGTCGCCGCCCACAATCGAGTACGTCCGCTCCAGCCGGTTGCCCAGCCGCAGCCGCACGTGCGAGCCCGGCTCCAGCCCGTAGTCGTCGGGGTTTTCGGGGCTGTCATCTGCTGCCTTGTCTGCTGTCTTGTCTGCTGCTTTGTCTGCTGCCTTGTCTGCTGCTTTGTCTGCTGCCTTGTCTGCTGCTTTGTCTGCTGCCTCGTCTTGCACCAACTCCAGCACAAACGACACAATCCGCGGCGTCTCCTGCCGCCGCTGCACCACGCGGTACGGCCTCCACAGCTCGCCGGCCCCGGCCTCCTCCGCGTCTCCGCCGTCTCCGCCGCCGCTGCCCTGTTCCGCCAGCTGCTGCTGTCGCCGCTGCCGCTTCAGCTCGCGCGCCCGCAGCTTGGCCAGGCGCCGCCGAAAGGCGTTCTTGCACTCGGCGCCAAACTCGTCAATGGCCGCCAGCTGCTCCACCATGGCCAGCTCGTCCGGCCGCCGGTGCAGATACTCCTGCACGCGCTCCAGCGGCCACGCCGGCTGCCGCCGCTGCACCAGCCGCACCTCGTCGCCCGCCTGCACCGGCCCCTCGCGCAGCACCCGGAAATACCACCCCGTCCGGCTCGTCTGCCACGTCCGCGGCGCAAAGTCGCGCAGCCCAAACCGGTGGTTCAGCTTGAAGCACGGCTGCCGCGGCAGGCTGACCTGCAGCAGCAGACCCGTGCCGTCGTCGCCGCCGCCCGCCGGTCCCACCGCAAACACGTCGCCAATGTGGATGTTGCGCTCGTTCAGCCGCCCAAACACCAGGTTCTCGCCAAACCCGCCCGGCCGGAACCGGTCCGCCGCCTCGGGATGCTCGCGCCGCCACGCATCGTAGTGGGCACAGCAGTCTGCAGACCTTGTATTAGTCGCACGCTGGGCAACCTTGCCAGCAAAAACAAAAACAAAAACAGGGCAATACTCACATCCGTGCACAGCCTTATCAACTCCGCCATGGAAGGTGTAATCGTGTTCAATGTTGGCCTGTTAGCCGGCAGCCTTGCAGAAGAGGATGAAAGGACAAAACACATACAAGAACAAAACTTACTCCCCAACAATCCCCATGCTCGATACCATGACAGGTCCTTGACACACCGTCTTGTCGATCCCAGAGAGAATCGTCAGCCCCTCCAGAGCCTTCATCTTCCCTTGTCGAACTTCCAGGATAATGTCTCGGTCAATTGCTACATTGAGATCCACCTTGTCCACCCCAGCCTCCTTGGCCGACAGTTCCGGTCCAAGCACCGCCATGGAGGCTCAACTTTGAGGCTCAAGAGAAATCAAATTATTAAAACGAACCGAAAGTCAATGGAAAGGGGGGGGGGGGGGGGGGGGCGGCGGTAAGCCAAATAGGCAAGGCCAGAAATGCAGAAATCTCTCAAATGGCCATCCGCTTCACGGCTATATACAACCCAACGTGACAGCTTGCCAAGTTCAAATCTTGCTCGCCTTGTTTTCTCCTGCAGCAACACGCATAGAGGAAGTGTTGCCCGTAGATTGCTTGTGTCAAAGTTGGACAAAAGTGTAACTTTTGTTGCGCTCTCTGCTTACATTTGTGGGATATCCATAATCCGGAAATCAGTAAAAATGTGGAACTGGATGCGGCTCTGCTTACGGAGTACATCGCTGTACTCCGTACCTGCGGCTTGTAATCTGCTCTACCAGGCGGTTCAAAAAGGTCATTGTAAAGGCCGGGGTCTTAACTAATGGGGGGGTGTCATTAAGGTCCTACACGATTGCCATGCTTCTTGTAAGAACCAATTACACCAATGTGTAAAAACGAAGGCCCCCGTTAATTACAACACTTAGTTAACAGGTAATACATAGACTGTTTGCCAGTTTCTCACTTTTGCATTTTCCCCTTCTGGCTTTCTGATTAGTTGCGCCTTCCCTAGACAGTGAGACCGCAAGAGCGCTCTGCTTAGTATTACGCTATAATATGGGCCTTCCCTTTCAAGGCATTGTAGCAGAATGACGTGAGCAAGCAGCAGGTGCGCGTCGAATGTAGAATGCCATGAGGTTATGAAAAAAAAAAAAAAAACAAGAGGAAATAAAACGGAAGGAACGGGAAAAGAATTGAAAAATAGAAAAAATGAAATAAGATTCGAGTTAACAAGATGGAGCTCCCTTGCGCCCGCCAGAAGCTCAGCTGAATGAATAATTCCATAAAAAGTTGCGGTGAATGAGGCTCTGCTCAGGCGGGTCTTTTCCGTACTTGTACAACGACACGCGCCCTATTTATTTATGCAAATACCGTCGTTTTACTAGAAAAGGCCCAGGATCTTGGATATTGCTGCCATAGACTTCCGTTTTATTCTACTTTAATTGTATCCGAGACAAGAGTCCTCGGAAGGTACCCTGACTTCATGAGGCTCAAAATTTATGAGCCTCAAAGTCGACTTATAAAAACCAATGTCCTGCTCTATTGAATGAACACTACAGCAGTACAAACAAAAAATTCACGAGAACATGGCTCCTTAGATACTTTCTTTTTTTGAGGTCTTTCTTCTTCCTGTCTCAGCTTGTCTTGTCACGTCCTCTCAGCTATCTGTCTTTTTTTTCCTTCCCTTTCTTCCCTTTCTTCCCTTTCTTCCCTTTCTTCCCTTTCTTCTCTTTCTTCTCTTTCTTCTCTTTCTTCCCTTTCTTCTCTTTCTTCTCTTTCTTCCCTTTCCTCCCTTTTCCCCCTTTCTCCCGTTCATCTTGCAACATTCTCAATGTTCTGGGTCGAGATTGAGGCGTCATTTGCAGTCGCAGTGATAGGCTAGGTTCTGCTCGGCAGCCGCTCCGATGGTCACGTCTATTTTTAGCTTGCCCACAGAGATAGCGTTTGCCATCATCAGACTGCTCGATGTCGACGCCGCCTACAGCCTGGCGCGCACATGCCGCTACTTCCGGGACGTCATCTTTGATAACAGCTCGTGCCGGATGCTTCTTGAGGTGGGAGTGGGCTTTTTTTTGTTTTTTTTTTTTCAAACATAGCAACACCCCTTCCTCTCCCCCTTCCTCCCTCCCCTTCCTCCCTCCCCTTCCTCCCTCCCCTTCCTCCCTCCCCTTCCTCCCTCCCCTTCCTCCCTCCCCTTCCTCCCTCTTAACACCCTGGCTCTTGCTGACCGGCAGAACTATGCCAAATGTGCCGAGGAGTACGAAGAGTACCGGGACTCCGGGCAGTACAGCCGGGCCTTCCGCGTGCTGGCCAAGCGGCGGCATGCCATCTCGACGCTGCAGCCGTTTACGGCAGCCGTGGTCGGGGTGGCAGACTCGTATCAGTATGTGAACGGCACGCTGCTGCACGTGGTGGACCGGACGCTGCGGATTCTGCGGCTGCGGGGCACGGTGCGGCACGAGGTGGTGGTGGACATCCGCAAGCTGCTGGACGCGACGATCCGCGAGTCGGAGGGCACGCAGGCATATGTGTTTGTGCCGCTGTACTACGCCGACGGCTATGTGACGTGCCGCTACACGCACCGGCTGACGGAGCTGCGGCTGGTCGACGGCGTGCCGACGGCGGTGCCGCTGCAGAACGAGAGCTGGCTCGTCGTGTTCCACGTCGACAGCTTCTGGGCCACCAGCCGCCGCCTCGACACGGCCTACAAGCTGTTTGTGCGCAGCAACCGCGACTACCTGTTCTATGGCACGCACACGCGCCACGGCGACGACGGCTTCCGCCGCTGGGTGCTGCGCCGCTTTTCCTTCCGCGAGAAGCGCTGGATGCCGCGCCACATCTTTGTCGACGGCGTCATCGGCTCCGCCATGGGCAGCAACATGTGCTTCGAGATCATCGGCAGCTACCTCTACGCCCTCTCCACCCAGACCAGCTACGTCGACGCCCACCGCGACCCGGCCCGCGTCTCCGCCGGCCGCCGCCGCCGCCGCAACACCACCAATGCCTACTACTACTGCTGCCGCTTCCCCGTCAAGCACCCGGAGCGCCTGCAGGTGGCCACGCGCCGCTCGCGCTGGCGCCGCGACAATCTCGAGGGCGCCCTCGACGACGGCTGGACCTTTGTGCGCCTCGAGCGCTCCGAGCACGAGGACGCCGTCGTCGTCGTCGAGTCGCGCAAGGAGTGGCGCCGCGGCAGCAGCTCCGGCCTCCGCTCGTACTACACCCAGACACTCGAGTTTCCCAGCAGCGACAAGCCCGGCGGCGGGACGGCGGCGGAGGCGATGGCAGCAGCAGCAGCAGCGGCAGCGGCGTCGGGGGCACCCAGAGCGTTGGGGGCGACGAGCCTGTTCTCTCTGGACGAAATACACGAAACACACGAAACACACGAAACAGTCGACCCCGGCAGCCCCAGCAGCAGCAGCGAGGTCAGCGCCGACGCTTGGCAGGATCATTTCCCCCACGGCGGCGACCCCGATGAATCAGAGGACGAATCAGATGCTGCATCGCAGAGTGAGGCCGGGGACGTGTCCCCTGGCGACGGCACGCATGGCGAAGACCAGGACGAGACATCCCAGCAGCAAACCCAGCACGCCCAGCACGCCCAGCACGCCCAGCAGGGATTCGGAGCCGCCCGCCAGCAGAATCCATCAGCAGGCAGCTTATCTGTAGGTGCCTACCCCCACGGACAGGCGCTGCGAGCTAGCCAGACTGAGCCGCTCCATGGCCCTGCAGAGGCTCTGATCGAGGGGCTTGGAGAGCAGGTCGGGAGCCGCCGACGCCGACGCGGCCACCGCCCATATGGCCGCCTGCCAGAAAACGTCCATCCTGGAGACGACGGCTCGCAAATGTTCTTGCCTACGCTCAGCTCATGCTTCATCCGCGCCTATTTCGTGTCGAGCTTGACCTTTCTGGACCTGACCGACTGCCCATCCCCAGATGCCCCTCTCGAGCAGCGTCTGCTGCTGCGGGCGGGCTGTCGCCAGCGGCGGCCCCTGGACAGCATCACTGCCAACACGGGCAACAACCATGCGACCCATGCGACCAACGTTAGTGCTGCTACAACTCCTTTAGCGCCAGCTCCTGCCAGCGCAACCGCTCCATCTGCCACTGCCAACGACCCGCTGTATCCCCACGAAGAAATCCGCAGGCTCTACATTCAAAAGCCTGTCTTGACGTGGCCGCGGCCCGACGACAACAGCAGCGATGGGTACGACGACGCCTGCCTGCAGGAACTGCACAGGGTGCTGAACCCGCCCGGCCACCACGGAAAAGTCACAGGCATGTGGGACTCGCGCTCGCTGGTCTATGCCACGGGCGACGCGCGGCACGCAGCGAATGCTGCTGGCGCTGACGACGACGACGAAGAGCCCCTGCAGGCACTGGTGTTTGTGTGCTTTGACCCCAGCGTGCGGCTGCTTGGCTTGAAGAACTGGAAGGAAGCAAAGGAGCAGCAGCACACCCGCCAAGGGGGTGGCAGTGGACAATGCGGAAACAATGACCAAATTAGGGGCAGCAGCCACAACGCAAGGGTCTCCTTCCGCTGTGGCAGATTGGCCGAGTTGCCAGCTGCCGACACCGCTTCTGCAGCCCCTTGGTCGCCCTGTAATAGCTCGTCTGCCGACTGGATGCAGTTTGTGAACCTCGACGACAACAACAGCACCTCACCACCCAAATCACAGTTGCAAACGCTGCCACCCTGGGCGTCTGTGGCGGAACCAATGTACCGAAGCATTTGCTCTGGTTTTGACTTTACGACATAAAAAAGAAAAAAAAAGGAAAAAAAGGGGGGGAGCGTCGGGTCTTTTTTTCTTGGCTGTCTTGGGCTTGCGTTGTCAAACTTTCTCGTTCTTTCTCAACCTAAAAATCTGGAGTGTGACAAGCACTGTGATTTGTTGAGAAGAACGGCGTCTTTTGGAGAAAGTACGAGTAATACTGCGTGAAACAAGTGCTCGTACTCAGGAAGTAGCATTTTAGCACTTCCAATCTATTTGTAATAGGCGGAGCGTCTTGGCCAGTCTTCAGCCTTGGGCGAGGTGCATGAGGCGTTTTGATACTATCCGGACAAGGTGATTTGCGAATCCTTGCCATTGTTCCGGTTGCATGTACCTGTTTGCTTTTTGAAAAATGCTACTTTACGGCTCTGTGTATTTTTCTGGCTTGTATGGATACTCGCCCAAGGGAAAAATACAAATTAAAAAAAGAGCCTCAAGAGATGGACCACAAAAAAAAAAGGGTTTTGTAAAAAAAAAAAAAAAGTAAGGAAATATCTATCAAGACGACGAAAAATCACTAAGAAGGCAACGGATAATGGAGTAAATAGTGGGCCGTACAAAAGATACCTCAAATAACCAGCAACACATACTGAAAAGGCTGTACGGAGTATGCAAGCGACAAAGCCACAATTGTAAATTCATTTTCGAAATACGAGTAAATATCAGAAAAATTACACGGCCCTCCCCCCCCAAATGCATTATGTACATCTCCTTCAGGCCGTCTTACCAGTCTTCGTCTAGATTCAATTTCATACTCAAATATTAACTACTTAGTCACCTAAAGATTTTGGGAAATGTTTTATTGGCAATTGTGGCTTTTTGCTTTTGCTTTATATCCATATATACAGCTATTTCAGTACGTTTTACTGGCGATTTAAAGGATCTGGATAAGGTATCTTTTGGACGACCCACTATTTACTCCACATGCGCCGCCTTCTTAGCGATTTTTCGTCTTCGTCTTGATAGAAAGCCCCCCACTAAAACAAAACAAAACAAAAAAAGGCGCCGCCAATATGGATATTGCCCCGCAAAGGGGCTCAGCCTGCCAGCCGGATCAGGCTGTATCCTTACGTCGTACGAGTAATGGATACATAAAGCATACTCCGTACTCATACGCATGTTTCTTCGCCCTGGTCTACTCTTAATCGGGGCTTCCATCTTCATCCTTCGGTCGATGCCATTTCTGGCTTTCCGGAGAGGGAAATAGCGAAAAGGGTTTCCCTTTACAAAAAAAAAAGACAAAAAAAAAAAACCTTTTGTAGCTCAATATGTATCGACGCCCTGCATTAGTGTCGCTGAGCTCTGCTGTCTCTGTGTAAAAATGCAAAGTCTGTGTAAAAAAGCAAAGTCTTCTCCTTTTGGCAGACATCATCGAGAGCAACCTCTTCTGCAGACTGTCTTGTGTGTTTCATAGACTCGAGCCGTGTTCTCTTTTTCAATATCCTGTGGGTCCTACATATCCTCTGTCAGACGGCAACGTTGTGCCTTTTTCCACCACTGCTGTTGTTGCCGTACAACCACGTTCCTACGTCGTACACGTTCGGGTGACAATACGACATACTCCGTACAGCTTCCCACCTTGTCCCGCTATTAGGCGCGCACGGCGGCCAAAACCGCGCAGCCACGTGTTGATTGCTACTATAGAACAATGAGTCAGTTAAGGAGAGACGTCTGCGATTGGCTTCGAGCCCAAAGCTGTCAAAATGCGTTTTCGTGAAAGAGGAGAAACGACGAGAATTTCAAGACGGCGGGAACCTGAAGATGCATCATGCTGTCCAGCGAGACCTCATCCGATGTAACGAAAATAGACATCCAAAGGCAGTCCCCCCACCAAAAAAGATTCCCAAACGCCTAAAAACGCACGAAAGAGGCCTCTGAGTCCTTTAACGTTTTTCAAATAACGTGCAGGATGGGGGGAGGGGGGGGGGGCTAAGGGAAGATGGGGGACAGAGAGATTGTTATTAGTCCGTACTTGGCAGCGAGAGTGGGATGTGCCAAATGGTGGCCGGGCGCACAATATGACTACTTGCAGGATGTGTTTGAAGAGTTCTGCCTGACAAGTCTGCCTGACCGTCGAACTCGAAAAAGACGCAAACTCTCTCTCACGCCTCGCTGCGTGGAGATGATGAAAAAAAAAAAAAACATCTAGACCATGCACTTTCTATGTGGCGTCGCGGTATTGGCTGCCTCAATGAGAAAGAGGGGAGGAAAAGAGGAAGAAGGGGAAAATGACTGTTGGTGGGGGGTTTTGTCATCGCTCTTGGAGGATGGGGGTAGCGAAGAATCGCACAGATAACTGAAAAAAGAGGTGACGGGGGTCTGTTGGGGAGCAGGGGAGGTCCGAAGAAGATAGACCTCTGAAGGTTGCGTGATCGCGAGGCTCTTCTCTTCTCGTAGCCAACGCTTGCATTGAGGCATTAATACTAGCAAAGGACGCAATCGAGAGAAAGATATCGTAAAATACAGGGGTGGTGAGAACTTTGTAAAAGATAAAAATAGTGGCGGTGAAGACTTTGTGACGACAAAACCCCTCAGGGTATGTCACTCACTCAGCCTCGTTTGTCTTTTAAAGCTGGCTTCACACTACCAGAGCGGAAGAGCGGGAGAGCGGGGGAGGGCGGGTTATTGGGCGACGAGTAAAAGCAGATGTAAAGTAATATAACGCAAAAGAAAGACGGTGAACGGATAATAGTAGTTGTTTTCGTAGGACAATCCTACGGACTCCCACCGAGCCGCACAGAAAGAGAACCAATAAGAAAAAAGCCCCCCACCTGTACTACTCACAAGCAGCTAGCCGACATCCCCCCCCCGATGCTCGCAGTTTTTGTTTCTCCGGGCGTCGGACCGTCAATATGCTGTTACTCCTTCTAGCCTTTCAGCCTCCAGCTTTCCAGTTTCCCCCACCTCTCTGCATCTTGTCTCCTCCTGCCTTCTTCGAGTAGCATAGCGTCTTTCATCCCATTATTCGTCTCGCCACATTCAACACCTCTTCTTCTTTTTCTCAACGCTGGCTTCTTTCTAGTCCCTCGGTCTGTCATAGACAGGGCGTCATGGACAGAGCAGGCGTGACAGGAGAAAAAATGGTGTAACGAATTGACATAATGCCAAATAAAAATTTGAAAAAAAAATCAAACAGAAAGAACCCCTCCCGCCAAAGCCTGGTATTGGTGTATGTTTCTCTAACGATATGCAGTGGTTTCCTTCCCCCCTTCCCCATCCCTTGTGCAAATGTATTCGTGAGGACGCAAAAAGAGAGTGTAAATGTGTCGAGTTTGAGGCTGCCTGCGCAACTGCGAGCCTTTCGTCGAACGCAGTCGTGCTCTGGGCTGGCTTTTTCCACCCAACGGTTCTGGCTAGCTGTTCAGCTGCACATAGTTGCCTGGCAAAGTTGTCAGCACGAAGCCGTGAGGGAAACAGAAAGAAGGTGAGAAGAGAGAAGAGAGAAAGCAGAAAGTTGAAAGCAGAAAGCTGAAAGCAGAAAGCAGAAAGCAGAAAACAGAAAGCTGAAAGCTGAAAGCCGAAAGCTGACAGCAGAAACCAGAAACCAGAAACTCGAAACCAGAAAGAAGCAAAGAACAATAGACAGAAAACTGACCTGGAAACTGTCCTTCTCGGCCCCTCAGCCTGCCCTGCCACCACTCGTTGGTGTTGTCGGTGCGCGAGACGATCTCGATGACGTCGCCGGCGCGGAAGCTCAAGTCGCCTTCCTGGGCCGCCGCATAGTCATACAGCGCCGTGACCGTCTCGACAGGCGGCGCGGGCGCAGCGCTGAAGCGGCTGGGCTTTGGCTTGGGCGGCGGCGGCTTGGCCTTGGCGGCGGCAACGGCAGCCAGCGACGCGGCGCCGCCGCCGCCGCTCACAGAGGGAAACTTGGACGGGCTGTGCGGGCTGTGCGGGCTGTACGGGCTCTGCAGGGGTGAGGCGGCCGACGAGGACCGCTGCGCGGCGGCCGTGATGGAGTAGGGCGGCGGCGGCGGCTGCTGGATCTCGGCGTCGGCGCCGTGGCTTTGGCTGTAGCTGTAGGCGGCCGTCTTGGTGGAGGAAGGCAGTTCGTGGGTGGCAGCCGAGTCTGCTCTTGCTCTTGACGCGTAGGGCGACGACGACGACGACGACGACGAGCCGGCGGTGATGGCGAGGGGCTTTCGGCCGGCCTCGAGCGTGCGGCCCGGGCGGCTGCCGTAGCGGGACTCGCCGGTGGGCCGCTTGAGGCCGCCGGTGCGCTTGAAGTGGACAATGGTGAGCTGGTCGGCGCGGTCCTGGATGTCGCCGCGCTTCTGCTCAAAGGCCTCCTCGATGTCGAGGGTCAGGTCGAAGTAGCCAATGTCGCACTGCTGCATCTTCTGGTGCAGGGTGTAGAAGATGTTGAGCTGCATGTAGTAGAAGCTCTCAAAGAGCGGGCGGATGAATTCGCGCTCCAGCGCAAACAGCTTCGGCAGCTCGTCCTTGAGCAGGTCGTTGAAGTACTCAAAGTCCTGCGTGGCCTGCTCCAGATCCGCCTCGGCCTTGTACAGCGCCTTTTCGTCCTTGAGCGTCCGCTCCTTCTTGTCCTGCAGCTTCTTGTACGTCGCCCGGAAGCGGTCGTAGTCCAGCTTCTTGTGCTCGCGCTTGACCGCCGTCTTGCGCACCACCTTGACGACGTCCATCAGCTCGTTGGCCGGCCGAATTATCCTAGTTTCGATCATCTCCAACTCCGGCGCCAGCGTCTCCTGCAGGTCCTTGACCACCGCCTCGTACTCCTCGCACGCCCGGATGCCCTCCACGTTGCCCTCGGCCTTGAACGAGTCCGGGTTCGAGACCGACCCGCTGATCGGCTTGTAGATCTCCGTCATCGCCTTGGAAAACTCAATCTGGTGCTCCAGCATGCCGTTGATCGCGTCCGCGTACCGCTTGCTCTCATCGTGCAGCGCCTTGGTCTCCCGCTCCAGCTCGGCAAACCGCCGCTCCGCATCGATGTAGACGGGATCCTTGGTGTTTTCGCCAATGTTGAACTTGGCCTTGAAGGTTTGTGGTGCCTGGAGTCTGGTAAGTCGGAGAACGTAAAGGCAGAAGGAAAAGGGGGAAAAGCACAAAAACAGGAGGAAAAAAAGGAAAAGCACAAACAAAGCACAAACAAAGCACAAAAAGAGGAGGAAAAGAGGAGGAAAGAGGAGGAGAAAACAAAAAAAGAAGCAAAAACACAAAGGGACAAGCCTGACATACCCGGGCCACACTCTTCTGGAAGCCCTTGAAGCTCATAATGGGTGCCTGGCCAAACGATGGCCACAGATCGAGAGAAATACAGAGGAAGTAAAAAAAAGAAAAAAAAGAAAAGGCTCCAGCCAAGACAAAAATTGCTGCTCTCTGGAAGCTTCGGAAAGAGCAGGACCGAGACTCAAAAGAAAAAAATGCAAAGTAAAAGCTGATATGGCAACAGACAAATGCTGGCAGAACGTGACAGAGGCTGCGAGACGGCGGTGCAGCCGCTTGAGGCCATTAAAAGACTTTTTTTTTGTCGAGACCCAAGATCGAAAGTGGTGATGTTGAGGTTCAGTAAGAGCCCTTTGGTGGGAGAATCAGCTGTGCGCCAATTGTGGCGCAGGCTTGGCAGTGGCAGTTGTCTCACGCTGTGTTCGAGCGATGACGTTGCTTGGAATTGTTGCTGTTTTAGGCTGCTTTCGGCAGGGGAGCGGCGTCGAATTAGGCAGTCACAGCGCTGGGCGGCTGCTCAGACCGACTGTTTTAGGCGCTAAGATTACTGCAAAACTAAGCGTAGAACAACAAAGAAAGAATGCAGAGGACTGGCCACGAGACAAACTGACCAGGAGGGACCTCTCTGAGAGAGAGGCATTGCATTGCAAAATGCCTCGTCTCGACAAGTAGGACAACTGAGAATACAGAACGCAAAGACACTGCATTACGTCGTTCGTTCTTCACATCGCTTTTTTGGTCCTGCAGATGCGGGGGAATTGCTCGAAAACGGCTTTGCCGGCGGGGCAAACTCTCTTTGCTCCCATTTTGGTGGTGTCGAAGACGGGCTTCTCATCTAACCCATAATTCTGCGCTCAGCAGCCAATGAGCTCGCCGTTTGGTCTTCTCCGATCTTATCACCGACAGGCGGGAAATTCAGCAGAGGTTTGATTCGGCCACCAGTCATAGGCCGTAATATGACTCCGTGCGTTCACAAGAAACGGATTAATAAAAACAAAAAAAAAAGTACAGACGGAGAGCCGAACAACGAAAAAACTAAAAGGAAGCCCATCAACCAACAGAAGTAACGTCAATTAAATTTGCCTCTCAACTGGCTTTAAAACTTTCCTGTGTCCCAGTTCTAACTTGTTTCTGGATTCTGAAGTTTCTTTCATTTTGATATTTTCTTCTGCTCACACCGCAAGTTGTAATTTTTTTTTTTTTTTTCTTTTTTCCCTTCTTTTTTTTGCTTCGTCCTTCGTCCTCCATCCTCCATCCTCCGTCCTTCATTCCAAACACACACATCAGAAATGGCATCAAACACATTATTAAGGCAGGCTTCGCGCCTTGCCACAAAGCCTACGACGCCGAGCTGTGCTTCTGCCTGCACGGCTTTGCGGAGGTATCACAGCCACAGACCCGGTCGGCCGGCAGCGGCATCAAACAGCAGCACATACACATCGACGCCGAGGCCGCGCGTGGCGAGCGCAGCAACGCACAGGGCGGCCAGGGCGCCGGCAGGCAGCAGCAGGACGTATGTGACGGAGAGCAAGCGGGACCATGCGCAGGTGGCCGAAGCCACCAAGATTGACACGGCGATCCATCTGGACAAGAAGGATTTTGAAAATGTCAGCATGTCGCTGGACGGCACGCAGCAGGGCATGATGGTCAGCCCGATGGCAGGTGAGTTGGGAGAGGGAGAGAGGTTGCTTTTTTTGCGTCATCTGTCTCGGAGGGATCTTTCTGGAAGGGGGGATCTGTCTGGAAAGAGGGATCTAGAAGGAGGATCTGGAAAGAGGGAGGGCTTTTGCTTTCGTGTCTTGTTCTCTGCGAGAATGTGACGGCTGACAGCTACCAGATGTCTTGCGGCAGGCCACGGTGCTGGAGGAGGGCCAGCGGCCGATCTACCTGGACATGCAGGCGACGACGCCGGTGGATCCGCGGGTGCTGGACGCGATGATGCCGTTTTACGTGGGCGAGTTTGGCAACCCGCACTCGCGCACGCACGCGTACGGATGGGAGAGCGAAAAGGCAGTGGAGGATGCGCGGGCGCACGTGGCGGCGCTGGTGGGGGCGGATCCCAAGGAGATCATCTTTACGAGCGGGGCGACGGAGAGCAACAACATGAGCATCAAGGGGGTTGCGCGCTTTTTCGGGCGGGCGACGGCGAAGAAGCAGAAGCGGCACATTGTGACGACGCAGACGGAGCACAAGTGCGTGCTGGACAGCTGCCGGCATCTGCAGGACGAGGGCTTTGAGGTGACGTACCTGCCGGTGCAGGCGTCGGGGCTGGTGGACCTGGCGGCGCTGGAGGCGGCCATCCGGCCGGACACGGCGCTGGTCAGCGTCATGGCCGTCAACAACGAGATTGGCGTGATCCAGCCGCTGGCCGAGATTGGCGCGCTGTGCCGCCGCAAAAAGGTCTTTTTCCACTCCGACGGCGCCCAGGCCGTCGGCAAGATCCCCATCGACGTCAACGCCATGAACATCGACCTCATGTCCATCTCCTCCCATAAGATCTACGGGCCCATGGGCATCGGCGCCTGCTACATCCGACGCCGCCCCCGCGTGCGCATCGATCCCATCATCAGCGGCGGCGGCCAGGAGCGCGGCCTGCGCAGCGGCACCCTGGCTCCGCCCCTCGTCGTCGGCTTTGGCGAGGCCTGCCGCATCGCCAAGCAAGAACTGCCTGTATGTGACTCTGTCCTTTTGTTTCCTGCTGTCTTGCTTCTTGCTTTCTTGCTTTCTTGCTTTCTTGATTTCTTGCTTCTTGCTTTCTTGCTTTCTTTCTTGATTTCTTGATTTCTTGCTTTCTTCTTTTTTGCTCTTCCGCCAGCACATGATGATCCGCTTTATATACATGCATGGCTTTCTGAATGGCTCTTCTTCTCTGGAAGACTGAAGCACATGTTGTGACACAGCACACGCGTCTGATTTGGCTTTTGTTTTTGTTTCTTCTTTTTCTTCTTCTTCTTCTTCTTTTAACCCCCATGCTAACCGCATCACCGACAGTACGACACCAAGCGCATCAAGTACCTGTCGGACCGGCTGCTCGACGGCCTGCTGTCGCTGGAGCACACGTCGCAGAACGGCGACCGCAACCACTTCTACCCGGGCTGCGTCAACGTGTCGTTTGCCTATGTGGAGGGCGAGTCGCTGCTGATGGCGCTCAAGGACATTGCGCTGTCGTCGGGCAGCGCGTGCACGTCGGCCTCGCTGGAGCCGAGCTACGTGCTGCGGGCGCTCGGCAACAGCGACGAGAGCGCCCACTCGAGCATCCGCTTCGGCATCGGCCGCTTCACCACCGAGGCCGAGATCGACTACGTGCTGCAGGCCGTGCGCGAGCGCGTCAACTTTCTGCGCGAGCTGAGCCCGCTGTGGGAGCTGGTGCAGGAGGGCATCGATCTCAACACCATCCAGTGGAGCCAGCACTGATTGGGGAGACGAGGACGGCAGGGCCAAGAGTCGAGAGCAATTCTTGGTGTCAAGCCGGGGGGCTCGGGAAGGTTTTTCTCGGGAAGGTTTTTGTTCTTTACGTTTATCCAAGAAAATGACAGTCTTGGCCGCCACCATCTTTGTACGATCCAGATTTCTACCGCCCCAACGCCTCTCTTTTTTTGTTTTTTTCTTTGTTTGCTGGACGTCCTCAGGAGGGAGACTGGGGCTTTTGGTTTCGGCTTTGTGAGAAGGCCTGTGTGACGGACTGGCCCATGAAGTATCGACAGGTTTGCGAGGCCGTGGGTTTTTGTTTTTTTCTCTTTGCTCGACACTCCACGTGTCTGATGTCTTTTTTATTCCTCTTTCATGCGATTCATGTGTTGCAGCAGAATACATAATCGGCCTGGACAAGAGTGCCTCTGATCACATGCTCATATTCACGTAATACGGTGCACAAAACACCCAACATTTGCGACGTTTCGACTGGAAGCTGCAAGCGACCGAGCGAGAATGACGTCGAGTCAGTCTAAAAGTTGAAAACCGGAAAGCAAACGACGCCGGACCCGTCCGCTCGCCTGCTGCACACATTCTCGTCGACAGGGGCAGTCAGTTCGAGTACAGAATATTGTGGCTGTAATACTCCGTAGACCTCTTAGCTGCCCGCTGGAATGAAAGCCTGTGACCTCACTGGAGAGAGCTGGCTTCGCCCGCCGAAAACACAGTCCCACAGCGAGTCCCGCCACTGGAATGCGCGCTAGCCAGCATGCGCCTGTATTATTGGCCCAATTCGCCGTCTCCAGAATTCAAGTGCTTGATCTGCCGCGATGACATCATGACTCTGAACGTAGCACAGGGGGGAAGGGGCGAGACTTGTCCAGGCCGTTTCCGTCAGGGCCACTGGTAAGTCCCTGCCCGTTTTGAGAATAAGCTTTCTCTGGCTTGAAAACGGGTTTGGCCCCGTCGAGTGACGAGCGATGATGACAAGTGACGAATTCGGTTGTTCGTCTTTACGACGGCGTGATCTCTTCTCACTGTGTAATTTGTGTATATATAAGGCGGCCCATCCTCCATGATCTGAGCTGAACAGTAAGACAAATACACTTCCCATCTCCTTGTCTGTGCCTTCGAGTTTGATCACAAAGCTTCTTTGATCACAAAGCTTCTTTTTTTTCAAAATCGCATCATCGTCATCACATCACCGCAAAACATCAAATCTTTCACACACAGAGAAAACATGTCGTCCACCAACAACACCAACACCAACGCCAGCCGCCACACCGACAGCGGCAGCGGCCCGACCGGCTACCCCATCGTCGACTCGGCTCTGGGCACCATCCAAAACGCCGTCAGCAGCCTCACGGGCAGCGGCACTGGGCACGACGGGCAGACGCAGCACCAGCAGCACCAGCAGCAGCAGCCTGCCCGGCCGCACGACACCACGCTCAAGGGCCCCGGCTTTACGGCGACGACGGGGAACAGCAGCAGCGGCGGCGGCGTGGGCGTTTCGCGCGACGACCCGCAGCGCAGTGCCGGCAGCTGGAACCAGACGGTCGGGGCGGCCAAGGAGGCCGTCGGCGGGCTGGTGGGCTCGCAAAGCCTCAAGGCGTCGGGCCGTGAGCAGAACCAGGCGGGCCTGGAGCAGGAGGCGCAGGGCCAGGCCCGCGACCTGGTCACGGGCGCCGCAGAGCGCGTCAAGGGAGCTGTGGGCGGCGCCGTGGCCGGGCTGTCCGGCAACACCGACGCCCAGCGGGAGTTCCGGCGGCAGCAGGACAACGGCCGGGCGCAGCAGTTTGGCGCAGAGCACGACATTAAGAAGCAGGGGGGGCAGTAGAGATGAGAGAGGCCGACAGGCAGAAAAAGGAAACCGGAAAGGGAAAGGGACCAGCCGTCAGCGAGAGATGGCAATGGAACCAGTGAGGAGAGATGGCAGCATCGTCAGCGAGGATATAAATATAAAAATGAATGTGTGCTGGAGCTAGATTTGCTCGAGTTAGTCAATACCAAAGTAGTCTTCTGAATTTATCTGTTTTACTAGTAGTCGCTGATCTGTTTGTTTTACTAGTAGTCGCTGGATTTATATGTTTGTTTTACTCACGAGTAGTCGCTGAATTTCTCTGTTTCTATCCAGTTTCTGTGCATGTTGGCTGCTACTGTTACTCTTAAATGTCGTTGGACATCCAGTTCCCTATTGCTAAACCTCTGGATTTCGTTGAATATAATTTCCTGTTCTGAACTCGTTGAGATGAAAAGTCTTCCTATCCTTTGCGTCGTTGAGATGAAAAGTCCCTCTTCCTATCTGTTTCGTTGAGATGAAAAGTCTTCCTATCCTCTGTTTCGTTGAGATGAAAAGTCCTCTTCCTATCCTCTGCTTCGTTGAGATGAAAGCCTCTTTTTTCCTATCCTGTATGCTTCGTTGAGATATGATTCCCCATTTTATTCTTGACCTCTGCGTGTCGTTGAGTGGCAGCTCCCTCTTTCCTCCGTAGTCCCGATGTCGTTGCGATGTCCGTCCTCTCACATCAGTTTATGCTTGGCCGTTGTCGTCTGTCTGCCGTCTTTCGTCTTCTGCGCCGTCGCTGCCGTCTTTCATCCGCACCGTCTGTCTCTCTCACACTCCCCCCTCATCATCTCCCCCGTACTCCTCCCCAAACTCGGTGACGACCCAGAGGCAGAAGCGCTCCCACTCGACGCGCCACTCGCGCAGGCGCCGGGCCTTGACGCCGGTGCCGAGGCTGGCGGCGCGGATGTCGGCGGCCCACTGGTCGGCGTCCTGGTCCTCAAAGGCGGCCCAGCGCACGCTGTTCTCGGCCAGCGAGGCCAGGCCGGCCAGGCCGAGATTGTGCCAGCCCTGCAGGGCCTGCCAAAAGTCGTGGGTCAGGCCGGCGGCGTCCTGGCCCAGAATGGCCGGGTCGTCGTTGCTGAGCGAGCAGGCGACGCCGCGGGCCAGCAGGGCCGGCAGCGGGTGCGACAGCACGCTGCCGCACAGGCGCAGCACCTCGTTGCTGATGGGACAGGCCTCGACCAGGATGCGGCGGTCGCGCACCAGGTCGACCAGCAGCGGGTGCTTGTACAGGCTGAAGCCGTGGCCGATGCGGCGCGTGCCCAGCAGCACGGCGTCGAACAGGTTCGTGTCGGTGGCGTCGCCGTCGCCCAGGCACTCGCCCGCGTGGAAGAAAAACGGAAGGCACACGCCCTCGCTCGCGCACTGCTGCCGGAACCAGAACAGCTCCGGCAGCAGGTCGCGCAGCGGCCGCCCGCCGTCCTCCTGGCCCACCAGGTCGAAGCCGGCCACCAGGTGCGGGTATGCCAGCTTCGTTGCCAGGCACGCGTCCATCATCTCTGTGATCGGCCGTGCGTCCCAGCGCCGATGCGCCGTCCAGATCACCCGCAGACCCCAGAAGGGCGGGGGGTCGGTGGTGTCGGTTGCCTCGTCGGCCTGCTGGCTGGATCTTTCGGCCTGGTCGGCTTTGCCGGCCTCGCCAGCCTTGCCAGCCTCTCCAGCCTCGGCTGGCCTCCCCTCTCCAAACCGCGCCAGCTCCTCGTCCAGCACCTGGAACATGTGCAGGTAGTCCGGCTCTGGCGTCTCGCTGCCCTCGCGGTGGTAGTTGAGCGGCCACAGAATGCGCAGCTCGGCCCAGCGCACGCCGTCGTCGCGCAGCTGCGTCATCAGCTGCCGCAGAAAGGCCCGCCAGATGGGCTCGTAGTGGACGATGGCGCCCAGCATCTCAAAGCAGCCGTGGAAGCGCTCCCAGATGTGGTCGACGCCGTGGTGCTGCTCCACCGCGTCCGTGGCCGAGATGGTGCAGCGCGACCGCAGCCAGTCGACAAAGGCGGCGCGCCCGCCCCCCGGAAAGGCGTCGGCGGCGTCGCCCAGCAGCACCGGCGTGCCGGCCACGTACGCCGGGTCCCACGGCGCCGGGTTGCGTCCCGGCACCACCGGCCGGGCCTCGCGCCGGAACACAAACTGGAGCAGCCGCGTCTCCCGCTGCGCCGCCGTCGCCAGCGGGCCCTGCGGCGCCACCACATGCATGCCCGGCGTCGCCAGCAGCTCGCCAAACACAAAGCCAAAGTCCACCGTCGCGTCGCAGTGCGCGTGCAGCAGCGCGCCTTTGGGCATCCGCCGCACAATCCGCCACAGCGTCGTCTTCTCCATCAGGCTCTTAGCGTGCGTGAACATCTGGCCCGGATACAGCGTTAAGCCGCCGGCCTGGCTGCCCGGCGTCGCGTCCGTGCTCTCTTGGCCTCCACCTCCCCCAGCCTCCACGGCAATGGCCTCCTCCAGCTTCGGCGTCCAGATGCGCTCGCGCTCGTCGTCGCGGATGCGCTGCACAATGGCACAGGCCTTTTGTGCGATGGGCGACAGCGTTTGCCGGAAAGTATGATCTAAAAGGTTAGACACGACAACGATGACGACAGCGGCAGCAATAACAACAACGACAATGGAGCCAACCAAGACCCACCACTGCGCTGCTTCTTCTCCTCGGCAATGAGTGCCTCGCGCCCTTTGAGATACTGCTGGATCACGCCATCGGTCTCGGAGGGCATCTCCTGCTGCACCTCTGCCCACTCCTCGTCGGAGAAGACCATGGTGAGGGGGGCTGCCTTGTCTCTCTGGGCTCTTGTCTCGTTTGTCTTGCTCGATGCTCGTCCGCCGTTGCCTCTGTCAGTTTCTGCCTCGTCGTCAGTTTCCTCGTTGTCAGTTTCCGCCTCGTCGTCAGTTTCCTCGTTGTCAATTTCCGCCTCCTTGTCGTCAGTTTCCTCGTCGTCAGTTCCTCGTATATCGTCTCAATCCCTCGGCCTTCGTCTCCGTCGATTGCCTTGGCCTCCGGTTTTTGTTACAAAGCAAAGGCGCTTGTGGTTGGGCCTGCAGGCGTCATGCAGTCATACGCCGAGTCGGTCTTTGGTCTGCAATAGTTGCAGCCTGCGGGCCTTTTACCAAAAAAAAAAAAAAAAAAACTTGACAGGTTGTCACACTGACAAATGCACATATTAGGCAGGTGCAGTCCAGTTGTCCGGTTGGCATCGCCCGGTCACGTGGGAACGAAAGCTACAGCTTCTTGACGTGTACGAGTATTACTCGTAGACTCCTTCTTTAGTTCGTCGAGCCGTGCAACCATTTGGGTCCTCGCCCGAGTCGTCTAGCTTTGAGCCCGAGTCCTGCAGCCTTTTGAGCCCTCGTCTGTGAGTCTTCGTCGCGAGTCCTCGCTTTGTGGTGTGCTTACTCTTGGATGCTCCCCCCGCGTCTGTCGCCATCTTCTGCCGTCACAAAGCGAAAGCTAGTGGTGGGGGCCGTTTTTCCCCACCATAAAAATTGGCTGCGGCGATCGTGTCCGAGCGAGAGCTTTGCCGCTCTTCGGAGAGCCAGTCCGGCGGGCGGATTGGGCGAACCAGCAGCACTGTGTACCTGCAGCGCGGATTTGTGTGGCGAGGTACATAGCCAGTCACAGTGTGTGTCAGGGTCGACATTTTTTCAAGATTTCGTCGATTCGGCCAGCCGGCTTTGAAATCCGCCAATTGAGACGACAAGGCAGACGGCAGATGCTGAGGCCAACAGCAAAGATAAAAAGGCCGGCTTCCGTCCTCTCTCGTCGTTCAAGGTTGCTCATCGACAATTCTTCTCATTGGCAATGCTTCTCATCGATAGTGCTTAGGCCTGTTGGGAATTGAGCTCGTCAGCATCACTTTAGCACTCTTGTTCACCTTTTTATCTTGTCACCGTCTTGCTCTCTCTCTCAGTGCTCACCTCTCTCTTTCAGTTGTTCACCATCTTGTCACCATCTTGTCACCATCTTTCACCATCTTGCTCTCCCTCTCAGTCCTCCCTCTCTCCTCCCCAACATGGCCTCCCAGGCTGACGACCGCCGGCGCGGCAAAATCTCCATTGCCATTGACCGCGGCGGCACGTTTACCGACTGCTTCGGCAGCTGCGACGGCAAGCACGTGGTGATCAAGCTGCTGTCGGAGGACCCGGCCAACTACGAGGACGCGCCGCTGGAGGGCATCCGGCGCATCCTGGCGCACTTTGACCCGTCGGGCCGGGCGACGCCGCGCGGGCAGCCGCTGGACACGCGGCGGATCGAGTCGATCCGCATGGGCACGACGGTGGCGACGAACGCGCTGCTGGAGCGCAAGGGCGAGCCGATTGCGCTGGTGGTGACGCGCGGCTTTGGCGACTGCCTGGCCATTGGCAACCAGTCGCGGCCGCGCATCTTCGACCTGGCCATCCGCAAGCCCGACGTGCTGTACCGGCAGGTGGTGGAGATTGACGAGCGCGTCACGCTGGAGGACTACGCCGAGGACCCGGCGCGCCACCAGACGGCCGTCGACGCGGCCGCCGACCACCGCACCAGCGACCTCGTCGTCGGCGTCTCCGGCGAGGCCGTGCGCATCCTGCAGCGGCCCGATCCGGCCGTGGTGCGGCGCCAGCTGCAGGCCGTCTTCGACAGCGGCATCCGCAGCATCGCCGTCTGTCTGATGCACGCGTACACGTTCCCGCACCACGAGGCCCTGGTCGGGCAGATTGCCGCCGACATTGGCTTCCGCCACATCTCGCTCAGCGCCGCGCTCATGCCCATGATCAAGCTGGTGTCGCGCGCCACGTCCGTGTGTGCGGACGCCTATCTGACGCCGGCCATCAAGACGTACATTGCCGGCTTCCAGCGCGGCTTTGCCGGGGCCGTGGGGTCGTCGGCGGCGGCGGTCGCCGAGGCCACGACGGCGAGCGCCGCGTCGCCCACGCGCTGCGAGTTCATGCAGAGCGACGGCGGCCTCGTCGACGTCGACAAGTTCACGGGCCTGCGCGCCATTCTGTCGGGCCCGGCCGGCGGCGTGGTCGGCTATGCGACGACGTCGTACGACCGCGCCACCGACATCCCCGTGCTCGGCTTCGACATGGGCGGCACCTCGACCGACGTGTCGCGCTATGGCGAGGGCCGCTACGACCACACCTTTGAGACGACGACGGCCGGCGTCACCATCCAGTCGCCGCAGCTCGACATCAACACCGTCGCCGCCGGCGGCGGATCCATGCTCTTTTTCCGCAACGGCCTGTTTGTCGTCGGCCCCGAGTCGGCCGGCGCCCATCCGGGCCCCGCCTGCTACCGCAAGGGCGGCCCGGCCACCGTCACCGACGCCAACCTGCACCTGGGCCGCCTGCTGCCCGAGTTCTTCCCCGCCATCTTCGGCCCCCGCGAGGACGAGCCGCTGGACGCGGCCGCCAGCACGGCCGCGCTTGCCGCGCTGGCCGACCAGATCAACGCCGAGCGCGCCGCCGCCGACGAGCCGCCGCTGTCCGTCGACGAGGTCGCGCTCGGCTTCCTGACCGTGGCCAACGAGAGCATGACGCGGCCGATCCGGTCCATCACCGAGGCCAAGGGCCACGACCCGGCCAAGCACCGGCTGGCCACGTTTGGCGGCGCCGGCGGCCAGCACGCCGTGGCCATCGCGCAGGCGCTCGGCATCCGCCAGATCCTCGTGCACCGCTACTCGTCCGTGCTGTCGGCCTACGGCATGGCGCTGGCCGACGTGGTCGACGAGCAGCAGGAGCCGGCGTCCGCCGTGTGGGGCGCCGGCGGCGACGCCGAGCTGCGCGTGCTCCAGGACAAGATGGAGAAGCTCAAGGCGCGCTCGCGCCAGGCGCTGCGCGACCAGGGCTTTGGCGACGACGAGATGGTCTTTGAGGAGTATCTGCACATGCGCTACCGCGGCACCGAGTCGGCGTTGATGATTGTGCAGCCGAGCGACGACGACGAGGCCGATGCCGACAAAAACGTCGAGGAGCCGGCCAACATTGCCGGCGATCGTGGCCGCTGGGCCTATGGCCGCGCCTTTGTGCGGCAGCACCGGTACGAGTTCGGCTTCACGCTGGACGACCGCGACATCATTGTCGACGACGTGCGCGTGCGCGGCATCGCGCGCAGCTTCCGCTATGACGAAAAGTCCGTGGACCAGCAGCTGGCGACGCTCGCCGTGCACGAGCTCTCGGCCGCCGAGATGGCCGCCAAGCGCCACGCCGTCGCGCCCGTGTATTTTGCCACCTCGAGCGACAACAGCGCCGCCCCTGCCGCCCCTGCCGCCCCTGCCGCCCCTGCCGCCCCTGCCACCCCTGCTAGCAAAGGCGCCCGCCTGGACACGCCCATCTTCAAGCTGGACGCGCTGGCCGTGGGCGACCGCGTGCGCGGACCAGCGATGCTGGCGGACGGCACGCAGACCATTGTGGTGGCGCCGGGCACGACGGCGACGAAGCTGGAGACGCACGTGGTGATTGACGTGGTGGCGGGCAAAGAGGTGCCGACTTCGTCGTCGTCGTCGTCGTCGTCGTCGTCGTCTGCAACCACCACCGCCGCCGATCAGCCCGTGGACCCGGTGCTGCTGAGCGTGTTTGGACACCGGTTCATGGCGATTGCCGAGCAGATGGGGCGGGCGCTGCAAAAGACGAGCGTGAGCACCAACGTCAAGGAGCGGCTGGACTTTTCGTGTGCGATTTTCGACGCCGACGGGGCGCTGGTGGCGAATGCGCCGCATCTGCCGGTGCACCTGGGCAGCATGTCGACGTGTGTGCGGCAGCAGGCGGCCATCTGGCGGGGGCGGCTGCGGCCGGGCGACGTGATCATGGCGAACCACCCGGCCTTTGGCGGCACGCACCTGCCGGACGTGACGCTGATCATGCCGGCCTTTGACCGGCGCGGCGAGCGGATCCTGTTCTATGCGGCGTCGCGCGCGCACCACGCCGACATTGGCGGCATCACGGCCGGCAGCATGCCGCCGCACTCGCGCGAGCTGTTCCAGGAGGGCGCGGCGGTGCCGACGGCCAAGGTCGTGTCGGGCGGCCGCTTCAACGAGGCGCTCGTCGTCGACCTCTTCTTCCGGCAGCCGGCGCGCTTCCCCGGCTGCAGCGGCACGCGCTGCCTGGCCGACAACATCAACGACCTCAAGGCGCAGGTGTCGGCCAACCAAAAGGGCATCGCGCTGATCGAGGCGCTGTTTGCCGAGTATGGCGAGCCGACGGTGGACCGGTACATGCGGGCGATCCAGGACAATGCGGCGCGCTGCGTGCAGCAGCTGCTGCGCGACGTGGCGCAGCGCGTCGGCGCCGGCCGCGACCTCACGGCCGAGGACTTTATGGACGACGGCACGCCCATCCGCCTGCGCGTGCGGCTCGACGGCGCCGCCGGCACGGCCGAGTTTGACTTTGCCGGCACCGGCCCCGAGGTGTACGGCAACACCAACGCGCCCGAGGCCGTCACCTTCAGCGCCATCATCTACTGCCTGCGCTGCCTCGTCTCCGACGACATCCCGCTCAACCAGGGCTGCCTGCGGCCCGTGTCTGTGCGCATTCCGCCGCGCAGCCTGCTGTCGCCGTCGCCCGGCGCCGCCGTCGTCGGCGGCAACGTGCTGACCAGCCAGCGCGTCACCGACGTCATCTTCCGCGCCTTTGGCGCCTGCGCCGCCAGCCAGGGCGACTGCAACAACCTGACCTTTGGCTTTGGCGGCCGCTCCGAGTCCACCGGCGACGTCGTCCCCGGCTTCGGCTACTATGAAACCATTGCCGGCGGCAGCGGCGCCGGGCCCACCTGGCACGGCACCTCTGGCGTCCACACCCACATGACCAACACCCGCATCACCGACGCCGAGATCTTTGAGCGCCGCTACCCCGTCCTGCTGCGCCGCTTCGCCCTCCGCGCCGACTCCGGCGGCAACGGCCAGCACCGCGGCGGCAACGGCGTCGTCCGCGACATTGAGTTCCGCATCCCTCTCCAGGTCTCCATCCTCAGCGAGCGCCGCGTCTACCGCCCCTACGGCATGGCCGGCGGCCTGCCCGGCGAGTGCGGCCTCAACCTGTGGGTGCGCCGCGTTGCTGACAAGCACGACACCCTCACCCTGCTCGGCGACGACTCCGCCGGCCCGGCCGGCTCTGCCGAGATTGCCGAGACCGCCGAGACCGCCGGCACCACTGGCACCACTGACGCCACCGCCGACACCGCCACCACCGACACCGCCATCGTCGAGCGCGTCGTCAATCTCGGCGCCAAAAACACCGCCCCCATGCAGGCCGGCGACCGCATCGTCATCTACACCCCCGGCGGCGGCGGCTGGGGCCCGCCCGGCACCCCCGCCCACCCCCAGGCCGTGGCGCCGCCCGTGGATCCGCAGATGGCCTGGCGCAAGGGCACCGGCGGCGCGCGGGATGACATTGCGTTGCAGGCCTAGGGACAGATCAGGCCTAAGTGAGGACGGCGAGACAGAAGCGGTTTTTTGTTTGGTTTTTTGTTTGTTCTTTTTTAGTTTGAGGCGGTAGTTTACATGTTAAATTTACTCATATTCTATATATATGCTCATTGTGGAAGGAGCGGCCGGGCATCCTGGACTTGCTCGTTCAGAAGGAGCAGCCGGGCATCCTGGACATGCTCGTCAGAAGGAGCATTTCGAGAAGGAGCGAAGGGTGGCGACGCGCGTTAAGGCACCTGCTTCTAATTACAAACGCCAGGAGTAAAACAAAGCAAAAATCATGTGCTGCAAAACCACGTGTTCACCTCGGCAAGTTGAGAGGCCCCCTTGACTGGTGCACACTCACACCTCCCCTGGAGATTTGGTGGTTGACTGTAAGTCGGGCAACAAATCTTCCAAACAATAAGAAAAGCCAAGGCCAAAAAGAAAACATAAAGCCAAGAGACCTAAGAAGGTTAAAGGATAAGAAAAAAGACTAAAAGAACAAAAAGAGAAGTAAAAAGAGGGATAAAAAGAGGCTAAGAAAACTTAAAAAGGGGTAAAACACAAATGCGATCCCCAAAGCCCGCAAAGTTTCCGCATAAGCTGAAGTCAGAACCAGCTTCGTCGCTGTCCAGCCCCATTGAATCGTCTCCTTTATTGCCGTATCCGCAACAAGTCCTCGTCGCTGTATCCCTCCCAGCCGGCGGACCTGCGCGTCCAGACAAAACCTCAGGTCTTCTTCCGTTGCCCCATACACCCCTGGATCCACCTCCGGTTGCCATAAAGACCACCCTCCTTCCTCCAGTTCTGTATAAATAGGCGGCGCTCGTTGAGGTAGTCGGCGAGGCCTGGGATGTTCGCTATCTGGTTCGATCGCAATGACGAGATACCAGGGCTTCCCCGGGCTCTCTCGGACAAGGTGGCCAACACCGCGACGGCATTGTCTTCTTCCGCACCCTTGTCCACGGCAAACTCGTGAACCGCCGTCAGCGTGCGCTGTATGCTTGGACGTTCCAGCGCAGCAACGCCGGGGCCTAGTTTGGTGAGCCATCTTCTCGGTAGGGGAAATGGTTGCGCGAGATCTGGCGTGTTGTTCGCGAAGGTCTTGAAGGTTCGTGTAGTACTGGGTCTACCGCCCGTTCGTGCTGTCGCTTTCCGAGGCTGAAGGAGGGTCAACGCCGTAGTCGTCACTTCACTGGCATTTCATCGCCTCACTCGGCCTGGCTGCACACCACGTTCCCGTGAGCTAAGCACGCCCGCTCGCATAAAGCCAGCTGGTACGGCGAAACCCAGCCGCTGGAGGACGGAGGCGGTGCCTTTGCTCTCAAAAAGGGGGCACGACGCTGAGTTGAAGGTTCAAAAAACGCGTTGAAGTAGTCTTTTTCTTTTCTGTGCCCGGTTCACATAACATTCTCGACCACAAATAGCCCACTCTGCCAGGCATTTGGCTGTGGGTGGACGGGCAGTCAGGCCTGACGGCGGTCGTCGATGCCACGGACCGGACTAGTCAAGCAAGGCAACGCACAAATCAAAAGTAGAGAAATGCATCACAAAAATGGAAGGTTTGCTTGTTTATAACGCTTTCGTCTGTGCCAGCGGTGGTCAAAAGTTCTTGGTAGTTGTTTCTTTTTAGGAAAGCCATTGATAGCTTTCAAACGCTTCGTTTCTGGCTCTGGTCCCTTTTTTTTGGTATGAGTATGAGTAGCCTTGCCTTGGCCTCTTGGCTGAACCATCTCTGGTTCCTTCCAGTCACCCGTCTGCCATGGCCGTTGTGGCATTGCGCCGCCAACGGCGATGATTTGCTGTTTGCCGGCTTGCAGGTGCGAGAGTTTTGTGCGCTGCGGGTGGCTGGCTGGCGAATGGTGTGCAGTGCTCATGCACGTTCCGATCGAGTTCCGTGTGCAGTGCTCATGGACGTTCCGGTCGAGTTCCGTGTGCAGTGCTCATGGACATTCCGGTCGAGTTCCGTGTGCAGTGCTCATGAACATTGGGCATGTGGGTACTTTTGGCGTTTTGAATTTTTCGCAGGCTTTGTGCAGTTCGGAGCCAACTTCACGCAATTGCTTGACAATATTCTGCACTTTTGATGTGTTCGGTTTGAGGCATGTTGGGCGCTTCGCTTTATTATAGTCCAATTCCGTGATGGCCTCGCTCGTTTTGACAGACCGAAAAACCCGCTGATTCCCATCCTCGTTCTCTTCTTCGTGCTCATCAGCGCCGGCAATGAGAAATGCCCTGCGAGTTTGTCAGTGTGAGAGGATGGGAAAAATCAGCAGTGAAAAGGGCAAACTCACAGTCCAGTCTTGCATTTCATGCCACCACAGTTCCACTCACTTCCACGTCCGTGAGCCCGGATTGAGTGACGGCTCTCCATTCTTCCCTGCCGCCCTCTCTCTCACTCTCCCCCCAGGCCAACCGACCACCGCCGCCCACCCGGGATCCTGCCGGGATCAGTGCCTGTACAGCAGGCCGTTCTCCTGCAGGTCCAGGTGGACGGCGGTGCGGAAGTCCACGCTGCCGCCGCCACCGCCGTCGCCCGCGGCGCGCGCCGCCGCTCTCCGGGCCCCCCTCCCCGCTGCAGACACGGCTGCGACCTCGGTCCAGCTCGTGACGACGTCCCACCAGGCCTCGGACACGGCCGACAGCTGCGACAGCGACAAGTGCCAGTCGGCAGCCAAGTCGCTGCGCAGGCGGTGCAGCATGCCCAAGATCTGCTGGTCGGCTGCCCGAGCCCAGCGCTGAGCGAGCGCCGGCGAGCAGGAGTGATCCTGCAGCCAGGCCTCGGCCGCCCGCACGACGGGCGCCAGGCGGTTGTGAAACGCCCGAGCCCCCGGCTGGCAGAGCAGCGCTGCGCGGTCGGCCGGCTGGATCTGCAGGTGGCGGTCCATGGAGCCGCCGACGGCGGCGGCAGTCCCGGCGACGGCAGCGGCACCGGATCCGCCCACGACGCCGGTCGTGCCAGCGTCGTCATCGCCAGCGGCAGCGGCGGCGAGAGCGGCTGCAGCCTCCACCTTGGGGGGCATCGGTGCAAACCGCGGCACATCGTCTCCGTCTCCGTCGCTGGAAGACGCCGGCGGAGGCGAGGCGATGGCCGTGGCAGCGCCGTGCACGATCTCCGGCGGAATCGGCGCAAACTGCGGCTCGTCGTCGTCGTCGGCTTGTGGATACTTGGCCAGCAGCGCGACGGCATTCGGCGGACGTGGCCCGGGCTCGCTCGCCGAGGACGATGCCGTGACTTCTTCTTCTTCTTCCGGGAACAGCGTCGGGGTGACAGCAGCCGCCGCCGCTGTGAACGACGGCATACTGCGTGCCGAGCTGCCCGCCGAGAAGTCAAAAGTGAAGGAGGGCGCCGAGGGGGGCAGGAGAGCGGAGGTGGGGGCGGCAGAGGGATTGCAGGGCGCAGCTTGGCCAGAAACGGTCGCTGTGGCACCAGTCGTTGTCTGGGCCGCTTGCGTCGTTCTGGCAAGCTCCTGCAACTCCCTCTCAAGCTCCCTCTCCAGCTCTCGTTCCAGCTCGTCCTCGTCGATGCCGTCATGGTCACTCGCTGTGGCCGGCGCTTTTCCCTTTCCCTTTCCCTTGTCCGTCCCATCATCCTCCTTTCCGGCGTCGCTGCTGGCTGCTGGGCTGCTGGGCTGGGCCTCGACGATCGAGGGTAGCGGCAGGGGCAGGGGCAGGGGCAGGGTCAGGGCCGGGGGTTGGGACTGAGGCTGGGGCTGGGGCGGAGCTGAGGCGGCCGGTGTCGTCGCCGTCGTCCGAGCGGACGGCGGCGTGACAAACAGCGATGGCGGCGCAGCAGCCGCAATCTGCTGGGCGGAGCGGCTGTTGTGCCACGGCATCGAGCGAAGTGGCGTGGTGGGCAAAGCCCGCTGGCCGGGCAGTGCCGATGAAAGACCAGCAGCAGCAGCGCTTGCCGGAGGAGCCGTCGAGGGAGGCTGGCCCGTCTGCGAAGCCGCTGTGGAGCCGGGCTGGGCGGCCGAAGACGGAGACGGCGACGTCGGCAACGGCGGCGACGTCAGCGATGACGACGACGGTCCTGGCATACCCGGTCTCGACAGCGGCAGCGCCCGGGGAGCAGGGCCTCCTGGTCGGGCCATCCGAGACAGAAACGACCGTGGCCGAGCGACTGGTCGAGCAGCTGTTGCTTTAGCTGCTGCCGTCGAGGACGAAGGCAGAGGCGAGGACGACGGCAGAGGCGAGGAGACAGAGACAGAAACAGGGACGGGCGCACCGGCACCACCTGCTGGTGACGGCATGGCAGAATGCAGAGGCCGCAGCATGGCTGGTGTCATTTCTGGGATGGTCGCCGAAGAGACCACGGCAAATCCACCTCCTGGCGAGTCGCTCATGTCCGTGTCTGGGTGGCCACTGGCGCTCACACTGGCAGCGGCGGCGTCTGGCATGGTAAGCTCGCCCTGAGGCGGCCGCAGCGGGACATCGGGCAGGCCCAGCGCCGGCAGACCAAACTCGGACGTGTCCATCTCTGGCAGCTCTGGCAGCTGTGGCGGCGCCGTGTCGGCGAAGCCGGGCAGACCAAAATCAAAGTCGGGGGCCGTGGACAGAAGCGCTCCAAAGTCGGGGGGTGTGTATAGAGGCGCTCCAAAGTCGGGGGCCGTGGGCAGAGGCGCTCCAAAGTCGCGCACAGGGCCGCTGGGAGACTCGGCAGGCTGGGCAGGCTCGGCAGGCTCGGTCAGCGGCATGCCAAAGTCAAATGGCGTGTTGGCAGGCTCTTGCGGCATGCCAAATTCAAACGACGTGTTGGCCGGCTCCTGAGGCATGCCAAAGTCTAATGACGTGTTTGCAGGCTCCTGCGGCATGCCAAATTCAAACGGCCGATCGGCAGACTCCAGCGACATGCCAAAATCAAACGACGGGTTGGCAGACTCCAGCTGCAGCTGCAGACTGGCCGCGCCCCAGTCAAAATTGCCGGGATCGCGAAAGACCTGCGCTGTGTCAAAGAGCATGGGGTCCAAGACGGGAAAGCTGGGCTCCTCCAGGTCCATCTGTGCTGCCTCCTGCGGAGCCTCCCATGGAGCCTCCCATGGAGCCTCCTGCAGTGTCCACTCGCTGGGAACCAGACCGGCGACGGCTGTGGCAGGGCCTGTCGCGCTGTCGTCTGCTGCACCGAGCGAGAGGCCAAGCATGTCCGACTCGAGCATGCCGGTGTCCATGGCGTCGCCAGTGGCCGTGGCCGCCTCTGTCGGCTCATGGCCCGGCCCGTCGTCAGCCAGCAGCGCATCGATCTCGGCATCCAGGCTGTCCATCCGGCGCTGCGCCTCGTCCACGGCGTCGTCGTCGTTGCTGACTGCCAAGAGCGAGTCGATATGGGCGTTCAAGTCTTGCATGGCCCAGTAATTCTGCTGCTGGCCATCGGTCTCGGTGGCCAGAGCCGATGGAGCAGGCGGAGGGGGAGAGGGTAGAAAGTCTGCGTCGCCGGCTAGGAGACCGACGAGGTGGTCTGGCAGGTCGGAAGCGTCAGACTGATCGGACTGGCCGGACATGTCGGGCTGATCGGGCAGGTCTGGCATGTCTGGCAGGTCGGGAAGGTCGGGAAGGTCGGGCATTTCTGGCAACTCGGGAATGTCGAGTGACTCGGAAAAGGGCATCTGAGACCCTTGGCCGTCTGCCGTTTCTGGCCAGTCTGGCAAGCCGGGCAGCTCTGGCGTCTCGGGCAAAGCTTGAATGTCGAGCAAGCCAAGCAGCTCTGGCAACTCGGGCAAAGCTGGAATGTCGAGCAAGCCAGGCAGCTCTGGCGACTCGGGCAAGACTGGATTGTCCAGCAAGCCAGGCAGCATCACCGGCGTCTCGGGCACATAAGCCGGTGACTGCGGGTGTAGAGTGTCGGGCTGGGCCATGACAGAAGAGAGAGTCGGCGGTGAAGGCGCTGTCGGCGCTGTCAGTGCGGTAGATGCTGCCTCAGCTGCTTGAGCTGCCTGTACTGTCTCTGCAGCCAGTGCTGTCAGCTTTGCAACAGCCGCCTCTTCTGCCACCGTTTGCATATGCTCGCCAACATCTCCAGCGAGCAGCTGGGTCTGCATGACACTTTCGTCAACAGAGGGTGGTGGGAGCGGTGGTAGAAGGTCGAGGTCGTCGTCGGCATCGTCTGGGAGAGGGACTGCCGTCGGCAAGAGAATCTCGACGTCGTCTGGAAGAGGAACTGCCGTTGGCGAGAGAATATCGGCATCATCTAGAAGAGGGACTGCCGTTGGCGAGATAATATCGGCATCATCTGGGAGAGGGACTGCCGTTGGCGAGAGAATCTCTAGCTGCTTGTTGGCATTTCCGGGGAGAGGGATGGCTGTGGGATCAAGAGCGGGTAGGTCTGTAATGGCAGTGTCAGTGGAAGTATCCGTGGCATTGGTAGTGACAGCCACGTCTGACGACTGGTCCGGCGAAGCCTCCCCGATGGTGGAGAGCGTTGGTCGGAACGGGCGCGACTTCTTGCGCGCCGCCGACCGCTTGGCCTTGTGCCGCTGTGGTGGCTTCTGCTGGTTTGGCTTCTGCCGCTGTGGCTTCGCCTGCTGTGGTTTTGACTGCGGCTGCCGTGCCTGTTGCTGGGCCAAGGCCAGCTGGAAGTTGGTTGGTCTTTGCAGAGGCCTGTAAGGCAGTGTCGCCGTCGTCACCTTCTGAGCCTGCTGATCCGCGTCAGCCACTTGGGCTCGCTGGGTCCGCGTAGCCAGCTGCTGCGTCCTGCGCTTCTTCTGCAGCTGGCAGCGATGCTCCAGCGGACTCGAGATGCTGGAAGACGGTGCTGTGTGGCGAGCGCTAGGCGAAAGAAACCGGGAGGACCAGCGGGTGGGAGTGGCTGGCTCAGAGAGGGCGCGTGGTTGGTGTGGTTGGAGTGCCTGCAGTGCCTGCATGGCTGGATGTCCAATCTCGACATAATCGACTGTATTCTTGCCCTCCACCGTCTCAGTCGGCTGCTGCTCTTGCTTGGCAGTCAGCCCTGCCTGTCGTGCCTGTTCTCCGGCCAGCTGTTCGGCAGCCAGCTGCTGTGCCTTTTCCTCGGCCAACCTCGCCTGCTTTGCCATTTCTGCCATTTCTGCCAGCCTTGCCTGTTCTGCCCGCTTCTCCTGCAGTAGCCGGAGCGTTTTGCGGCTGATGGGAAACGGCGGCAGCGGCGGCTCCTCGACGGGCGGCGGCGGCGGCGGCGACGGAGGCAACGGCGACAGGTGGGCTGCCAGGGCAGACATGTCAAAGAGAGACTCGTCGTCGTCGTCAATGTATACGATCTCGCCGGGTGTGTACGGCGTCTGCGGCGTCTGCGGCGTCTGCGGCTTCTGCGGCTTCTGCGGCGTCTGCGCTGCTGGGATGAGCTCTGTTGGAGTGAGTGGTCTCGAGGCGGGTCGTAGGGGGGCCGGGCCAAGTGGGAGTGGGCCGAGTGGTTCTGAGCCTAGTGGTTCTGGGCTGAGTGGGAGAGTTGCCGAGACGAGTCGTGAGACGGGTGCTTCGAGAGCAATCGGCTCGAGAGCAATCGGCTTCTGCAAAGTCAGAGCCTCTGGACGAGTCTGTGGCAGCGTCGGAGACTGAGCACGGGTCTGAGACTGGATCCCGGTCTTTGTCTGCGTCAGAGCCAGTTCTTCTGCCTGCTCGAGCGCCGTCGTGTGTGTTGCCGTCGTCTGCTTCTTCGCCAACGAAGCGAACTCGGCTGCTGCGTCGTCGCGGATGGCCATGGACGTCGTCTGGCTGACACTGCTCCATCGGTTGCTGCTTCGGCTGCTTTTGTTGTCTGCTGCGCAGTCAAGAGCGAACATCTGGCGGCGGAGCGTCTGTGCTGACATGGTCGAAGAGAAGCCGCGGCCATAGTATGGTCCGTACAGCGCCGTAGTCCAGCTTGTCTGCAACAGCGGCTGTGGCTCTTTTTGCTTCTGCTTCTGCTTCTGCGTCTGCTCCTGCGTCTGCTTCTGTGTCAGCTTCTGCGTCTGCTTCTGCTTTTGCAGAGCCACAGGCGCTTCGGCGGCGGCAGTCATGGCTCTTCCAGCTGAAGCCGATGCAGCAGCAAACTTCGCAGCGACGGTCTCGGTGGCAAAAGGCGAAAACGAGCGGTCGAGATGCAGATGGTGTTGCTACCACCAGTCTGCCGACTCGTGCTGCGCTGCGGCCGCCATGCCAAGCCGGACAGCGGTCCTGCTGGTCTGCTGTGTTTTTTTGTGTCTGCATCAGCAAAGCCTGCTCTCATAGCGCTTTTTTCTTTTCTTTTCTGGGCTACTGCTCCTGTATTTTTGCTCACCTGGTATTGCTGCGCGGCATGCTCGCCAAGAAACCCGCGCAAGTTGCCGGCTATGGCGGTGCTGACCTCCTGAGCAGCCTCGCCGGTTTTCTTGAACAGGCGGAACGCTGCCGGACTGTAGAGGGACGTCGGTGGCAGTGGAGGCGGTCGTTCGAACGGAACGGGAGAGCGACGAGCCGAAGGAGCTGCAGGAAGCCAGGTCATATTTGCCTGGTATGCAGTCGCGAGCGAAGGCTGAGAAGGGAGAGACGGAGAAGGAGGAGAGGGAGGAGAGGGAAAAGAAGCGGAAGAAGGAGGAGAAGGAGGACGGGGAGGAGAAGCAGGAGAAGGAGGAGAAACGTGAGAAACAACCGCCGAGGATGGAGGCAAAGATGCCGTTGATTGGCCGCAGTCCTCGGGGATCCGGTCGTCGCCATACATGGCTCGCGTCACCAGGTCGCCGTCAAACGAGGCGAGGCCCATCTGGCACGCGTTGGTGCCAGAGACGACAACTCGAGAGACGAAGACGCTGGAAACGGCACCCGTTCTCACTCTTCCTTGCAATAACGGCTGCGATGCTCGAGGCTGGCGATTTGCTGCTCGATGCGTGCGCGCCGAGCCACCGCCAGGCCCGCCTGCACCGGCCTGCGCTGGTCGCTTTGCCAGCCACCAGACACCGACGCCCACAGCTCCGACGAGCACCGCCCCCGTGGCGACGGCGTTGCCCATGTCCCAGAGCAGCTGTCCCGCAGACGTGGCGATCCGCGCAAACGCATCTTCCCACCACATCCACAGAGCAACAAGCCCCCGGGCCACGGCAAAGATCCACCACGCCAGGCGGAAAATGCTTAGCAGGGCGTCCTTGGCCGCGGCGCCAATGTCGTGCAGGGCCTCGCCGCACAGCTCGAAGCCGTCAAAGAAGTCGACGGTGCTGAGCCCAGCGGAAAAGGAGCTGGCCAGCGGCACGAACAGGTAATCCGCGGCGTCCGTCCAGACGTCAACCACGAGGTTTCCCAGGCTGCCAACCCATGGCAGCAGCCCGCCATCGGCACCGCCGTATCGGCAGTCGTCTCCCGCAAACAGACACAGCCAGCGCTGCCAGCAGTAGAGCAAGAACACGGCCAGCGTGCACTGCAGAGTGTGGCGGGTAAACACACGGCTGGTCCAGACGCCGCGCGGAAGCAGAAACAGAGTCGGCGGCACCAGCAGGAGAGGACCGGGCAGAAACACGTAGCCGGCGGCCGTCAGCCACAGGACGTGGATGGTCACACGCCACTCGGGATTCAAGAAGATCAGCAGCCAGATGGCCGCGGCAGCGTAAATGAGGTTGAGCATTGTCGGTTATTTTCTAAGACGACAGGGAAAATATTAGCAAGGAGACAAAAAGAGAAAGATGGAGGAGGCGAAAAAGAGAAAGATGGCAGAGGCTGCAAAAGACTGAAGAAAGTCGGGATTCAGGCAGCCAATTTAAGTCAAAAGGATGGAAGACTGAGCAGCGGACGAAACGACTGAAGCAAAGGCGAAACAGAAGACAATATTGAAGAAATATGAAGAAATATGGAAGAAATATTGAAGACGAAACGAAAAAAAAAACTGCAAACGAGACAAAACGACACAAAGACAGTTGGCCCTGGAGACAAGGATGGTGTTGAAGAACGGAGATGAAGAACGGAGATGAACCAAGACGATAGACAAAAACGGAGCGATTGTTCTTCAAACAGAACAATGCTATACACGAGAAACTGAGCCAACCCCCCTCAAAAAAAAACTTACTGTGCTCGACGTGCACTTGAGCGTTGATGTGAGATGTTAAAGTCTGTCCACTGACGATGAGCACCTTTGAAAAGCAATCGTTAGCGATGAGAGTGAGTTCAAGCGAGAAAGATAATAGAAGCAGATGAAGATGCGCGTGATGATAGCAAGCGTACTTACAAAACTGAAATCTCGCGATGCTTCGCTTGTGAAGGAAGAAGAAAGGGAAGGAGAAAGGAGGGGGGAGAGAGGAAAGATTTAAATAGCCAGAGGACGGGGAGGAAAGCAACACGTGTTTTGCATTCACTTGCTTCGAGGGCAGAATGGGAAGAGCTTACCGCCAGCAAACAAGCCCTAGCCTCCCAGATTCGCTTTTTGTTTACCTTGTCAATAGGACGATGGGGGGGTAGTCTTCTCTTTTGCCAACGGGCCTTGCTATTGTTCGCGAGGAGTGAATCACTCCTGTGGTGGAGACAGACAAAAAAAAGAAAAAAGCAAGGCTAGGTAAGGATGGAAAAGGGACAATGATTCAAGAAGACAATAGAAAAGGAAAAGGTTCTGTTGTCACTGTTTGCTAAGCAGTGATTCACTGCTCACCTAAATTGTGGTCTGTGTATTGCTCAGACTGGCGAAATAGGCTTGAATAGGCTTGGATGTCAGGAAAACAAAAGTCAGAAAACAAAAGCACCTCGAAATGGCTTTGCCCTCGATCACTTGGCAAACTGGCTCTCTCGCCAGACAGAAATCAGCATGGCAAAGCGAGACAAGTACACAAATGAAAAACAGCAAGAAGCCCGGCAAGCCAGGATAAGGCTGGTCATGTAAACTAAAAGGTGAGAGCGGACGCGGACATGGTTAGCGAAAAAAAGTGATGACAAGGTGAAAATCAAAGCAAATGCAAAATAAAAAGACCAAGGACGAATAAATGGCGGGATAGCATCACGATGACAAGATAGAATCACGATGACGGGATAGCATCACAAAGCGAGTTTGTGATTCACCGCCGGTACACCGCCAAAGAACACAACGTCTTGGTAGAATCTTGTAGATTGGTAGAATCTCGCTGCTCGCCGGCTCGTTGCATAACATCGTGACAAAGACCAAGCCCGTGATTTTTTTTGCCCATCCAGGCAACCAAAAAAAGAAAAGCAAACGTAGTTTACCAGACACCAAAAGAAAGAAAGAAAAAAAGAAAAGCAAACGCAGTTCCCCCGGCACCAAAAGACGTAAAAAGAAACCAGAGCCCCAAAAGACCAAAAACAGAAAATCAAAAAAAAAAAAAAAATCAGTGCAATACAGAAAACACCTTCCTTCTCATTTGCGCCCCTGCGCCAGCAGCTTTCCCTTGAGCTCCTCCAGCGCTTCCACCCAGTATGCTGCCGCAGCCGCTGTGCCTTTTGCCGTCTTTGGTTTTTTCGTGGAAGTAACGGACGCCTCCTCTGCTGCTGCTCCTGCCGGTGTCGACGACACCCGGTTGCCGATCCGCAAAGACAAGAACTCGCTCATCTTGGCTGCGTTGAATGGTTCGCCATAGACCACGCGAGCCTCGACCGACACGCCGATCTGGAGACCGCCCGTGCAGATGCTGCTGCTGTCCGCCAAGCCCAAGCTGCGCAGCCGCAGCGTCACCTCGATCTTTGTCTCCAGCGGCACCAGCAGCATCGACACCGCCACGGCGATCGACGAGTCCGACGTCTTGGTCGTCGTGGTTGGGAAGGTGATGTCCAGGCAGCGGATCTGATTGGCTGCCTGGCGCGCAACGTCCCAGGACGCACGGACCACATCCAGCAACTGCACAGGCGGCAGTGGCTTTTTCGCCGACGCCGCGCCCGCCAATGCGCGCACGTGATCCCGCAGACACTGCAGCATCAGCTGCTGCGCCAGCGTGCAGGGCCGCGGATCGCACGCCCGCGCATGCCCAATGTACCAAAGGTCGATCTGGCTGCCGCCGCCGGGGCCGCTGTAGCAGGCCACATCAAAGACGAGCTCAATGTCGCGCCGATACGCCAGCGACAGGCTGGTCCCTTGGGCGCCAGTCAAGGACCAGCCAGTCGTCTTTTCGACCGTTTCAACGTGGCCTGGAAGTGTTAGAGGGAAAAAAAGGAGGAAAAAAAAAAAAAAAAAAAACGAAGCAGACATGAACCCACCCCGGAGAGACGAGATTTCTTGCAAGCTCCAGCTGCGGCGCTCCTCGCGCACCCGCTTGGCCGTCTCCAGCTCGTGCAGCAGCCGTTCGCGCTCGGCCTTCATGGCCGCCATGTCCTGCTTGTCGGCCAGGGCTTGGACCTCCAGTCGTGCCGTCTCGGCCTCGTGCGCGTCGATGCTGCGCAGCAGCTCGGCCTTTCTGCGGCGGGCGGCCACCAGGCGCTCGCGCTCGTCGCCGCCGCCCAGCTGTCGCACCAGCCCGTCGAGTTTCTGCTTGCTCGCCTCGAGCCTCGCCTGCTCGGCCAGCAGCTGCGGATACACGTCGTCCACCACGGCCCGCCGCTGCTGCAGCACGTCCTTGTCGGCCGCCAGGTCCTCGAGCGTCTTGCGAATGCCGTCCTGCAGGCCCTGGTGCAGCTTGGCCCGCCACTCGTACCACTGCTTCTTGCTCTGCAGCCGCGCATAGATCTTGATGTTCTTGAACTGCCCGTCCATCTGCGCCCGCACGTCCGGCGCCGCCGCCATGTACTCGTGGAATATCGGCGGGTTGTCCTCAAACGTCTCCAGCTCAATCTCCCTCATAATCGACCGCCCCTCCTCGATGTAGTTCTTCAGCTCCCGACACGCGTGCTGATACATCTCCAGCAGCGGCACTTTGCACACCGATGTCACCAGCGCCTCCACTCGCTCGTCTTTGCCTGCCCCCTCGTCACCGCCGTCCTGTGTGTGCGACGCTCCACCGCCGCCGCCGCCGCCGCCGCCGCCGCTCCTCTCGCCGCCACCGGTGAAAATGCTGGGCATTGCTTCCGTTGGCCGCCGCTTGGTCGTGTCGAGCTCCATAAAATGGATGTTCGCCATGCTGAGAAAGTCCTGGAGCCGGATGTGCTCCTCCTCCACCCCATCCTCTTCTCCCTCTTCTCCGTCTTCTCCTGCTGTCTCATCATTGCTGCCTTGCGCGTTGGCGAATGTCGGCAAGCTCGTCGCCAACCCTGCATTGGCTCGGCTGCCGCGAAGGGGCGTGGCGGCTGCGCCGTCCGTCCCTCCTCCTCCTCCCCCCGCTGCTGCCCCTGTCGCTGTCTTGCTTGCCGAGGGACTTCTGCGCGACCGCGATGACCGCCCAATCGTCTCCATCACCGACGGCGGCTGCTGCAGTCTCACGTTCTTAACCGGGCTTGGCTCGGGCCCCTTGAGCCGCTTGATCAGCTCGTTGCGGCCGGCCACATCGCTGTAGTCGCCGCCGCTGCTCTCGCTGTCGTCGTCCACATCCAGCTCCCGTGGCCGCTTGCCCAGCACGCCTCGCGCACTGCCAACAGCCAGGCTTTTGCGGCCCCGCAGCGCGTTCTTTTTGGGCGACAGTCCCTGGATCAGCTCTTTGAGATTCAGCGTCGCCTCGCGATCGTCCTGGATGCCTCCTCCGGCCATGGCCGCGGCTGCTGCCGCGATCCCCGCCCCACTACCCGCCGGCGTCGCTGGCGTCGCCGGACAATCGGGCTCTGCAAATGACACGGCAGACCGCTGAGGGGCGTTGGCCCTGGCACTGCGGCTCTCGTCGCGCTCGTCGCGTTCGTCTTTCTTCTTGGTCTCCTCGCCATCGGCCTTCTGTGCCGAGCCGAGAACAAACTCTGCCGTCGAATCGACCAGGGACGACCGCCGGTTGAAAATCTCTGTGATCTTGGGCGACGCCAGACCGGCACCGACAAAAGCAGACGGCGGCCGCGTCTTGGGCCGGTTCTGCGGCGTGAGCACCACAGACGGCGTCGACAGCCCCGTCACCGGGTTCTGCGAAAAGACGGATTTTGCCAATGCCGGTGCAGACGCCGCCTTGGGCGGCGAGCGTGGCGTGGTCGACTGTTCTGCCTGTCCCGTGGAGGCTGCCGGGGGTGCAGCACTTCGCTTGGGCGAGCGGAGCCGCGCGGCGCTGTTCAGCGCCCGTGCAGGAGATTTCCTTGTTGGTGTTGTGGATGCCGTTTTGCTTTGCTGAGACGCCGCCCCGGTTTGTTTGCGTGTTGGACTGTGTCGGGCGGTCCCGGGAGAGGCGGCCGAGGCGGCTGGCGGCCTTGCAGGACTGGCTGTCTTCCCAGGCGGCGTTGCTGCTACAGACGTTGCGTCGGCCTTTTCGGTGTGCTGCTGTGGCTCAGGAGAGGGCACAGCCTTGAGAATGCGGCCGAGAGCCGTCGTGACGTCCATGCCCACCGTGGCTTCAGACATGGCCTCGTCGTCGTCGTCTCCACCCTCTTCCAAACTGCCGGAATTGGCTGTCGCGAGGATGTGTCCTACGCCGACCGTTATGTCCATCGGCGCTTCCCCATCCTCGTCGGCTGGGGTCTGCATTGTCTGGCGCCGGCTCTGGCGGCCATACGCCGGCCCGAGCACCCGTCCCATGGCCGTCGTCAGCTCCATCGACATGTCCTCCAGCTCCTCGTTGTCGACCGAGTCGCCGTCGTTGGCTTCCCAATCGGAGCGTATGCCCCCAAGGGCCGTCGTCAGCTCCATGGGCACCCCGCCAACCGTCACGTCATTGTTATGAATAATCATAGGGCTACTGGCCGCCGATTCGTTGTCGACGGCGGCTGACGACCGAGCAATGATGCCGCCGTAGACGCGGGTGACGTCCATGGACATTTCGTCCCCGTTGCTCGGCCGGATAATCCCGCCCACAGCGCTAGTCATGTCCATGTCCATGTCGACGTCCATATCCATGCCCGTCTCGCCATCTCCGTCCTTGTCCGGACTCTGTGCCGGCGACGGGTGTCTTTGGGCTGTCTGAGCGCTGGACGCGTTGGAGGCGTTGTACGCTTTCTTTCCCCAGCCAGCAAAGGCAGGAATGGCCTCTTCGTCGTCGTTGAGTGGCCTCGACCGTCGGGTGTTGTCCGCATGCACCCCGGCATGCTGCGAGGCCAGCCGCAAGGCCTCGTCCAGGTCGTCGGAAGGCTCGATGGGCGACGCCGATCTAGATCTAGCAGACACTGCTGAAAACATGGATGCCGACGTCGTCTCGTCCGCGTCTACTGTCACCATGGTGGCGCCGTCGCCCTCGTCCGAATCAATGTCCTCCGACTCCGAATCCACGTCTTCCACTTCGTTGCCATCATCCTCCTCCACGCCGTCACCGTCGGAGTCATAGACCGTCGATGTCATGGTGATATCGGCTGCTTCGTCTGCTGTCGAATGCCGGAAGCCCAGGCTAGCGGCCGCATTGGTGGAGCTCCGCCGGCGGTTCCGCTGACGTATGATGTCATCCTCGCCTTCCAGCTGATCCGGCAGGGTCGGTAGCGGTTCCGATGCTGCTTCTGGGCCAAAGCGGGCAGCAGACAGCGCGTTCCAGCTTCCGGGCATCGCCGTACGATCCCCAGAGTCGTCTTCGATCCCGGAACCCGGCGGAAAGAAGCCGGTTGACGGCGCTGGCGATGGTGCAACAACAAAAGAGGACGAGCGGCGCGCAGCCGTAGAGGTGGTGGACTCGGTCGACGTGGTCGAATCCTGCATGTACTCGACTTCGTGGAAGGTGTGCAGAGTGGCTTCGGCGGCAAAGGACACGCGCCGGTTGGCCAGAGACTTGCGGCGAGCCTCCCTGTGGTCGTTGACCTCCTTTTCCCGGGCTGCGCGCTCCAGCTCCCGCTCCTCCCGCTCGCGTGCCGCCGCCTGCTGCTCCTCCTCGGTGCGCAGGGCAATCTTGGTGCCACTGCCACTGTCGTTGCCACCGACAGCAGCGCCACTACTTTGGGACTCGGGCGTGCCCGTTTTGGCAGAACCCGCTGCCGTCCTGCCCCCTCTGGGCTTGAGAGATGGAATCTCAGCCAGTATTGGCATGGTTGGTTTGAGGATCGATCGGGGTGCCGGCCGGGATGGCGTTGCCAGAGACTGGTTATTGTTGTGGATGTTGTCAGTGAATGAATTATTGTACGCAAAAGCAACAAACTCGTGTACAACGAGCCCACAGAGCTGCTCATCATCAGACTTGGAAAAAAGGGGTCGTGTGTTCACTTACAACGCGCCGGTTGCCCGAGGCTGATTTGAGCGCATCCAGACCACCAGGGCCCACGCTCTTGCTGCGCGTCTTCTTTCTGCCAGCCATCGAGGCAGCACCTCCAGCAGACGATGCTGCCGAAGAAGCGCCAACATCTATTGTCGCATTCTCTTTATCCAGAGTCTTTGCGGGCGAATGGCCGCTCGTAGACTTGCGCGTGCGCCGTGCAGCGGACGACGTTGCGTTCTGTGTCGAAAACATGGTGGAGAATGACTCGCACAACCGTAGAGAACGGAGGACCGGCCAAAGGAAGTGAAGAAAGGAAACGAGACAAGACGATGGTGTTCCTTTTTAGTCGGCAATACGCATTCTCCTCGTACTCGTAAAAAAAAAAAAAAAACGCGTCGCCTGCTGCTAGATTTCTCGCTTTCATTCTCTTGCTTCCGTATTCGGTATTTTCTTCGCGCCTGGGGTGGATCGTAGTTTCCTTGTTAGTGTTTATGACACCGCCCGACATGATTGGCCCGTTCCACGACAACTTGGAAGCTATCGATTGTTGTCACGACAACGCACATGACTCTTGAGAGACCCCCACATCAGTATTCCATATTTGCATCGTCCTCCACAACAGGACGCATTAATGGGAAAACGCACTTCAAAAGGCTGCTACGAGCAAACTTATCTCGCAGGAAAAAAAGCATTGTACATATATTGTCACAGACTACTCGAGTGTTGTCCTTGGATCTCTTGACGGCAAAGCCAGCTACCAACATTGCATGATCTCCTGCTCGTAAAAAATCCACGTTTTACATATGTTGCACATAAAAATGTTGTTACTGCCCGATACATGTAAAAGTTCCCTTCACAGATCGCTTCACTCCATCCAATATGGCAAAGCAATGTCAAAGAAAAACTGTATCCCAGGTCAGCAAATACACGAAAGGGCAAGAAATATTGCCGTCTCCCACGACGGTCCGAGACCACCAGACAAACACAGTCTATGGCTGTGTAATATCTTGATGTGCTTGGCCGAACACATCACCATCAGCTCTCCACTATCATGTACAGTTCACCAGCTTCCTCGCTGCACCTTCTTGTTGTCTCCTTTTTCGTCTTTCTTCTTCCACAGCTCGTCGGTCATCGCATCGCTCCCCCATTTCCTTCTCCTACTTCCGTAACTTCCGTAGACGCCTTTCAACTAATCATCCCATTCATCGTTGCGCACGCCGCTGGGGCCGCTTCTCGACGCAGGCGGTGGTGCGCCGTCTTCGTCTTCGTAGTCGTCGTCGTCCAGGGCCCGAGCCAGATCGTCGGGGTCCTGCATCTTGGCGTCCGGGTCAACGCTTGCGTCCAAATTGTGGTGGCCGTCCTGGCGCTCGGCCTCGAAGAGGCGCTCCTGTTCCAGCGTGGCGTCGTCGGCGCTGATGGAGATGCCGCGAGCGCCCCATTTGGCGTTGCGGCCGCCGCGGCCGCCGCTGGGCAGAGGCGACGAGCCGTTTCTGCTGCGACCGGCACTGCCGCTGCCGCCGCCAAAGGCGGGCACGCTCTCCTCGTCGTCGTGGCTGCCAATGACACGCTTGCTGAAGATGCGGCTGAGCAGCCAGCCCTGGCGGATGTCATCGGCGTCGACGATGCCGCCATTCCGCAGCTTGACGCGCTGGCGGGTCCAGTAGACCCAGGCAAAGTCGAGGTAGAAGAGCGTCTGGATGATTCCAAACATGACAGACAGGCCGTTGGGCGGTAAGTCGCTAGGGTCTGCGGCGCGCACGATCCAGTTAATAATGTAGAAAGCGCGGTAGGAGCCAAGGGCAACGAGATAGAAGGAGTCGATGACGGTCGGCACGGTGGTCTGGCGCAGCAGTAACAGCTGTGGGAGAACGGCGAAGGCTTCGAGGATTTCGGAAAATGACCAAAGCCACTGTGAAGATTAGCGATCAAGCCAGACACAATATATATATATACGCGCTGCTAGATGACAACACTAGTCGACAAATTGGCAGAAAGGCCAAATGAAGACAGTGGCAGCAAATGGCAGAAAGACCTAATAAAGACAATGACAGCAAAAAAGAACGAACCTGTCGGAATGACCAAAGCATTTTTCTGAAAAAGATCATCATGCCGAATGGCGACAGCACCAGCGACCCGGCAACAATGACAGCGCCCATCTTCCAGGCCAACTCCAGCTCGCGCGACCGCGGATACACCCAGCGCATAATGACGACGATGTAGAGGGAAGACAAAATGTAGAAGATCTTGAACACCAGGTTCCACAAGTGCCATTCGCTGAAGATGTCGAGATACCGCGTGCAGAAGACGACGGCATAGAGAACCTGCGTAATAAACGAGATACCTGGTGTGGCGCAAGTCAGTTTTTTTTTTCCTCTGCGTCATGTGCTGAACACAATGTCTTGCCTGCTTTGCTCCATCCGCTGGATCTTTCTTCCCTCAGCGTCCCTTCATTGCAAGAGGCCGCCAGCCACTTCCCTGTCCAAGCAACTCACCCTCAGCGCTCCTGTTGCGGTGGATGGAAAACATGAGGATGCATTTCGATAGCAGATGGAGGCAGTCGCCTGTGATGCGAAAGATCTGTGCCGTCGTTTGTCAGTTACCTGCAAACTCTCCTGTACTTCGCCAATGGGCTACTCAGCCCGTCATCCTGTCTTCCTTCCAAGCTGTTCCTTTCTTTACAATGCCCTCTCTCCCATCGTCGTAGCTGTCGCCGTCAAAGCTCTCCCTGCTCTTCATCGCAAAGCTTACATTCCAGGCCCCCATCTTGCCGAGTTTGCGCAAAGCCCAACTGCAGCTTAGAGAAGAGCAGTGCAAAATTTTTTGTGTCCTTGTTTCCTCCCCTGGTCCCCCCCTCGACGCGGCCAACGAGCGCCAAGTGGTGCAGCGTTGGGAGTGTAAATGCTGGAGACGGCTGGGCGCAATGGGAGACTTGACGCAGGAAGCTGCTGCAGAAACCGGTTGCAGAACAGCTCCGAAGATGACTCGGGTGCGCTCTCTCGCCCTTTTCTGGTTCGCGCTCGACGTAGGGGGCGTTTCTTAGCAGTAATATCTCTTTGATTGATTTGTTTCTTCTTGTTTCCCGCAGCTCCCTTGTGGTATTGTTGAGACAGGTCGTGGAGAAACGGCCCCAAAACAGCAAAATGGCGCGCTTTCTGGATTCCTGTCTGCCTGTTCAGCCACGCCGAATCTGTTTCGTAATGCGGTCCCCACCCTTTTTGGCTGTTCTGCGCCTCAGCCTTTTGAATGCTACCACAGTAATAAGTTCACAAATACTGTCCTACACACTGTGAACGAGTCTGGACTGTTACTAAGCCGCCGTCTTGTATTATTACAGTGCAAGCCTGGTAGTGTCCACGCAGTCACGCTGATGCGACACTTTCCAGTGACTCGTACAGTTAAGACGGAGAACACTCTCCTTTTGACCCAATTCGACCACGATAGCTGGTCCGCTTGACTAAAAACAGACCGCCAAGACATGAGAGCATTGTAATTGCGCTGCAAAGAGCGCTGCCGCACAAACGCCGCCTGGGGATGGCAAGAGAACACGGGTAGAGCCGAGCCCCAAAAAGATGAAAATTGAACAGGGCCATCATGGTTGGCTCACTGCCGAATCTCTGCGTTGCATCATCGAATTCTTGGCATGCACAGCTGCCAGAGTGAAATGTATTCCGTTTTGCGGTGGGACATAGTCCTGTTGGCTCCCCTTTATTTTCGATTCTATTCTAATGTTTTGTCTTTGGAAGGCTGAAGTAGTAGATAATCATTTTCTTGTTTGGTCAATCATAAAAACAAAAGGCTGTATGAATTTGCGCGAGGATTTGTGCAAACGAGTATTCTGTGGACAACCATATGAGACTCGATGCTTGAATGACACCCGTACGTCGTGCTCGTACTTCTCTGATAAACAGCGTAGTAGAAAACACATGCGAGTACGTCGTATGTCTGCAGCTGTCGTTCCTTCGTATTTGGTAAGTGGGTCGGATCGTCAGGGACTGCACGGCTGCGAGACAAACGACGCAGAAACTCGCATTCGGGGCCAAGACACTTGAGACAGCCGTTGTCGCGATGGCGGGAGGAATAAATAGAACAAAACAGACGGCGTGACAGGGCATGCAAAAGCAAAGAGCCTGAGAAACAAGATCTGTGCCAAGGAGACTCGTTGGCCACACAGAGACACATTTTTTTTCTTCTTTTCTGGTTCTCTGCAATACGCCGTTCTTTTATGTACATTGAACGCCAACGATGAATTTAGCCTTACACATCGAAATTCTCGTTTCTACTTGCCATTTGACACGGCTATTCTGATTCGGTACGGCGTTTGTGGCACGTAAGAACCATTGTCTGAATGAAGACCAAAAGAGAAGAGAAGCAAGTTTGACCAAAGAAGCAAACCAGAGAACAACATGTACTTGTTTTCTTTGATGCTATTTTTCATCAACAAGTTGAATCCAATTGATGCAGTGCATACCTCATTCTAGTTCTCCCTTTCATCATGTCTTCGCTTTTTTGTCTTGGTGTTCCACACAATGGACTCACATTCTCGGCGTTGCATGGTAATAACACCTACTCTGTAATACTCCGTACTCGTAGTCCTTGTTGCACTCGGTCTATCATTGCCTGACGCCGGCGCTCTCGCTGCCGAACGGCGAAGTACAAAGCAGACGAGGGTGGGGCAGCCGGGCAGGAGCACCACGTACTCGTACAGGGGCAGCCGCTTCTCGGCAAAATCACTACGATGTATGTACGGGAGTATTACGCGTACAAAGATGTAAAGACGCACGAGGACGTATGGATATGGAACACTTCGTCCTTCCCTGTCCGCAAGCTTGGATGTGGAATGCAACGTTTTTCTTTTTTTTGGATCTATAGAGAGCTGGCAAGATCGACAGGACGGCAGGGTTTTTGCGACTGCCTTGTCTCTCAAAGCCTGATGGGAAACAAGACAAAGCATTTTTCTTTTGAGCAGTGTCCAACAGTAAAGTCTTCAATTCCAGCCAGGCCGGCCACGAGTTGTACGAGTACTTGTGATACGCAGTGCTTCCGTTATTATCGTACCTCTACGAGTATGCTGTCCGACTCGATGTACTCCGTTGGGCAGCGTGGCATAGCAGAGCTTTGTGATGACGCGGCAATGGGTCCAAGGACCTCAAGTGTTTGAGAAAAAAAAGTATGGAGAAATATAAAAAAAAAGGGCTAGCGCTGGACCGACACCGTTTAGGACAGGGCAAAATGTACGGTGTATTACGACCTACGAGTATGAGCATTACTCGTACATTGAATTACGAGTACTTCCAGCTAAATGCGATAATATTACGCGTAGCTGTAGGAAAGACGCAAAGCCTTTTCGGTTTGAGTTGTTCTTGCTCTGCGAATATTTCGAGTTGTTTTCGCTCTGCGAATCAGGAGTGCGTACTTTTGTACGGAGTACGAGTTCTTGTATGGATATTAGTTACGAGTAGGCCTGGAACTCCACCAATGAGGAAAAAAAATTGGTAGTGCGACATAATGTTACTCCGTCGCTGACCACTTCATTTTAACAGGCTCGCCTGTTCGACCGCCGCCCCTGTTCGCCCAAAAGTTTCCCATTGCGCTTTTCTCCTCTGTCCTGGCGACATCTTCCCCGGTCTTGGCCTCGTCATCTCATATCTGAACCCTCACTCTTTCTCCACTTATTCTATCATAAACGGAGCTATCAAGGCACACGACCAGAAACACGGATGAGAGAAAAAAGAGATTAAGAACAAGAAAAAAAACGCCAAAGAAAAGCGGAGGCTCAACTTCAAACAACATGAGAGGTTTGTGTTTCTGCTGCACAAACCACATCATCTGCTGGTGATTTTCTCTCGGTTGGCCGTTGGGACACCCTCTGTCCACCACTCCGACCCCTTCTGTTTCCCATTCTGCTTCTCCCCATTCTTCCTTCTCCTCCAGTCAATGCATCGGCGCCCTCCAGCCTCTCTCGGCTCCCATTGGCGACGGCATTTTATTTTGTTACCTCCATCCGATTTTCCAGCTGCTCTGCTCCATCGCTTCTCGCCCTGTTCTGTCTTGATTTTCTCTTAACCTCGCCCAAGACAACCGACAACTCTTCAAAGGCGCCTCTTTCCTCCTCCGATCTCTTAAATGGCCTCTGTCTCTTGTATCGCGAAATAGTCCTTATATCCCATAGCGCCACCCCCAACACGCAACCCTCCTCTATTTTCTCCCCTTTCTTTATCGCCCAATTAGATACGGAGTAATACACCATCAACCCTGCATACCACCCCCCGGATTTGGATATCACCAGCACCGAATTCTCTGCGCTTTTTGCTTCTCCTCTTGCGATCCGTGCCGGCTTGGCACTGCAATCCGCAATCTGATTGCTCTGGCATTTCACGATCATTTGAGGACCCTCTTTGATCTTTCTTTCTTCTCTCTCTTTTTTTCCTTCTTGCTCTCTCTCTTTCCCACTTTAATCCCCCCTTTTTTCCTCTCCCCCCCACCAAACGTGTCACGATGCGGCCTGATCGCCTATTTTGCTTGGTGTCGCTCCTTGGCGCCGCCTTGGCAGATGCCGATTTCAATTCTGTTCGCAGGAAGCTGCGCAAGGATATGAGCGGGAGGCGAGGCGATCCCAAGGGAAAATACTTTCGTATGTTGGAACCTTCTGTCCCCCTTTGAGAAAAGCTGTGTGTTCTCGGGTTTGCTAACCAGCTTCTCTAGATGAGTCCATGTGAGCAGTTGAATTTGAGAGACGACCTTTTTTCTGGCCCCCCTGAAAGGGAAGAAGAAGAAAATAGGAAGACGAAAGAAAAGGGGACGCCGCTGACATCGCCTCTAGTTTCCACCCACACTACGACGGGCGCTTTGCCGACCATGTGCTCAACTATGGCGAGCAGAAACGGGCGCTGAAGAACCTTGTACAGACCTATCTGTCGACGTTTTCTGACCTTGGCGTCGAGACCTGGCTGATGCACGGCTCCTTGCTGGGCTGGTGGTGGAATCGCCAGGTAGCTTTTTTTTTCCTATTTCCTTTTGTTTGTGTTCATGATTGAGCAGACGACTAGGCCGTAGAGGCCGTCTCTTTCTTCATTCTCTCGCATACTGATTCAGCCTCTGCAGATCTTGCCGTGGGACTCCGACATCGACGTCCAGGTCTCCGAGCCCAGCATGTACTATCTGGCCGCGTACTACAACATGTCTGTCTTTCACTACCAGACGCCACGCCTGCCCGAGGGCCGCGACTATCTGCTGGAGATCAACCCGAACTACAAGGTCCGCGACCAGTCCGACAAGCTCAACGTCATCGACGCGCGCTGGATCGACACCGAGACCGGCCTGTTCATCGACATTACCACGGTGCGGTACAACTTGACGCATCCACAGGGCGAGGGCATGCTCAGCTGCAAGGACGGCCACGAGTTCCGGGTAAGGCTGGCGCTGCACTCTTTTGCTTTCATCTGTCCTGCCGCTCTTTGGGTTGTGGGCTTTGTTGCAACGGCAAACTGACCAGCCCAGGACACATATCTCTATCCGCTGCGAGACACCACGTTTGAGGGCGCTCCTGTCAAAATTCCCTACAAGTACCGAGAGCTGCTCGAGGCTGAATACGGCCGGAAATCGCTGGTCAACACGGACTTCCACGAGTACGTTTTTTTTTTTTTTTTTGCCATTGCTTTCTCTCCTTTCTCTCCTTTCTCTCCTTCCGTCTTTCTCAGCCCATCTTTCTCAGCCACTGACCGTGAATAGCCACATCTTTGACGAGAACAAGCTGGAATGGGTGCCGAAAATGAAGATCCTTTCTAATGGCAACATGCCGTAAAAACGACGGATACAGCTTGCCTGGTCGATACGCTTTCGTTTCCCTTTCTTCTTTCTTTCTTTATTTATTTTTGGATTTTTGTTCCGGTCGTGGCATTACGTTCTCATCTGGAGTTTGGGAGGGTACAGGGGCATTAAGATGGAGTTGGGTAACTAATTTTGTCATTTTCTTGTCTCTTCTTTATCGAGACAGCCAATATAGAAGGAAAAAGGGCCGCCATTTTTTGGGCCGTTTTGCGATGGGAAATAAAAGATATACGCCAAATAAAGTACAACTTTTGCAGCAGCAAGAAAACGCGAAGAAGCAAAGGAAAACAAGGCTGTGTGCAGTGGGCAGTATTAATGCGTCGTCCTCGTATTCGTTTGTCGTTCATAGCGTGGTTCCCCTTTCGGGCTGCCAAGATGGCGCTGCCAAGACCTAGGCGCCTTGGCGTTTTCAACGCTGTGAACAGGCCCCCACGGGATTTGAGACCTGCCGCCAGGAGGATCAGCCCCGCCGCGTCGCGCCTTTTGCTGGTGCTGCCGCCTTCCAGAAATTATCCATACTCGGAATCCACCCAAAGTGTGGAAACGCGTCTCGAAATCAAGACGAAAAAAACAGGCAGAACGGAACAGAACAGACAAAAACATCAGGCTTCACTCTGCGCACACCGGCGCGATGAATGTCGATTAGCGAGAGCCGACCGTCGCTTTTTTTTCCTTGACGATAGCCGTCTTTTGCTTACGGCCAGGACAATGGCGACCAGTATGTGTTTTTTACGTTTTTACCGTCTCAATGTGGCCGTAGACATGCTCTGGTTTCTTGCCTTTCTCGTTTGCTGACTCGCCATTTTTTTTTTCTTTTTCTTTTTTTTAATTGAAAACAGGTCGTGAAGAACGGATGCAACAGCGCATGCGCGGCGCGCAGTATGTTGAAAGCCCCCCTGAGAGTGTCTGGAGAGAGAAAAATCGAGAAAGAGAGAAGGGATTCTGGTGTCGAATCAAGCGAATGTACTGACGCGTGTACCACAACGTATAGGCGGCATCAGGTTCGGGATGTGTCTTTTGACATTCTCCTTCCAGACGACATCCACGAGGATAACGAGGTTTCGTCTCCGGCAGCAGCAGGGCCTGCGGCATCGACGACGGCAGCAGCGGCAGCAGCAGCAACAACAACATTAGCAGCAGCGACGACGACTTCTCTCCCGTTTTCGCCACACACCGGACTCCGCACCACGCCCGGCGGGTCGTCCAAGCGGAGACGGCTCAATGACGGCGGCACGGCGGCTTTGCAGCCGGGGCCGCGTGGATTGGCGGCGGGCGAGGAAGAAGTTGGCGAGAGTCCGATGAATGCGCCGGGCAGTGGGCGGCGACAGCGCCACAGCGCGATTTCTGCGGCCGTGGCACGCACAAATGCGCTGCAGCAGTTGATGGCAGGACTGGACGGGCCGCCGGCCGCATCGGCAGCAGCCGCAGGGTCGCCGTTGGCAAGAGATGCTGCCGGAGGAACTCTGTCAGGCACAGCTGCGACGGCAAGACGCGTTGCGTCGGCTGCGGCAGCCGCCCAGCGTCGCCCGCCGCCGCCGCCGCCTTCCAGTGCTGCTTTTCTTGCCGCGACAGGACCGCAATACCAGGTGCCGTCTTCTTCGCCGCCGCCGCCGGCTGGACAGCGGCCACGGCCACGTCCAGGGCAGCGTCGGCCGGTCGGGTCGGCGGTGGGCAGCGACGACAACATTCCAGAGATGGACGAGCTGTCGCCCGAGTTTGCCGGCGGGGCGAGGCCCGATTCAGCAGGCCTGCCGGTCCGAGCCCCAGCCGCCGAGACGGCGACGGCGATGCCGTCGACCCGCAACAATACAGCTGCATCGCGGATCGAAGCGTTCCGGCGCTTGTCGGCCAAGGACGCTGCTGCTGCTGCTGCTGCTGGCGGCGGGGGCGGCAGACGCAGAAACAGCAGCAGCAGGCAAGAACGAGACCAAGACCGAGCCGACGACGACGCCAATGCGCATGATGCCGACAACGCCATGGACGAGCTGTCCTCGCCGTCCTTGGCCGTTGGCGACAGCGGGTCGGCCAGCATGATGATGGTGCCGTCGTCCTCGTCGCCCCTGGCCCGGAAATCGGCAGCAGCCAGAGCGGCCAAGGCGGTCAGCGCGGCCAAGGCGGCCGGAACAGCCGCCAGAGCGGCCGATGCCAGAGCGGCGCTACGCCGCCGTCGCCTGCCTCCGTCGGAGCAAGCTGCAGACGACGAAGAGCGTGACGAGCTGTCGCCGGAGCAGACACAGGTAACCGTGCTGGTGCCCGACAGCTCGCCGCCGAAGGATGCGGAGGAGGAGGAGGAGGCGGAGGAGATTTCGGCGGCCGAGGCGGCCAGAGTTCTGGGCAAGCAGCGCCCGCCAAGACGAAGCAACGTCCACGAGGCCTCTCCAGAGCTCGGCTCTGGCCCCAGCTCCGACCCCAAGACGGCCGAGACGCAGCCGAAGCGGCGCCCGGCAGCAGCGGCGGCTTTAGCAGCGGCTGCAGCACCAGCAGCTTCAAGCGCAGATGCCGACACAGCAGGAGAGGCGGCAGCCAAGAAGCGGCGGCGGAGACGCGAGCACAGCGGCCTGCAGGAGATGACTGCCTCGGTCCAGAACCAGCAGCCGCCGCCGCCGGCAGCTCGGCCGCAAGGAAAGGCAAGACAGACGAAGCAGGCGCCAAAGGCAGCGCGAGAGAGCACGTCCAAAGCAAGCGAGCGCAAGAAGCAGAAGCAGCAGCAGGACCAAGGAGGAGGAGAAGGAGGAAGAGGAGGGCGAAAGCGAAAACAGCGGCCTCGGAATGACGACAATGACGACGACGACGACGGGGATGACAACAATGACGATGACGCCAACACGGCAAAGAGGAGGAAGCGAGCCAGCGGCACCGCTCCAGTGCCTATCACAGTGCAGCGCTTTACCAGGAGCGGATTGGCGACGAGGCTGCGCAGCAGCGCCGGCTACAGCGATAGCGACAGCGGGAGCGAAAGTGCCAGCGACGGCAACGGCAACGGCAACGGCGCTGACAGGGCTACTGCGGCGGCGGCGACGCTGGCCAAGCGCCATGCCGGCGGCGGCGTCAATGCGGTGGACGTGCTGGCGCAGATGTGTGAGGACCTGATTGAGCAGCGGCTGGAGCAGGAGGCGGCAGCCGCCGCCGCCGCCATCGAGGCCGCCGCCGCCGGCATGGCTGGAGAAGAAGACGGAGATGGCGCAGCGGGCGACGGCGCCACAGCCAACACCAGCCTTCTCGCCAGACAGGCTCGCAAAGACGCGGTGGTTCGGCGCCGCGCGCTCGACGCTTTCCGCCAGGAGCTGCGGACGCGCCTGCTGGAACAGGCCGTCGCTCTCGATGCGCTGGCGGCGCTGCGCAAGCGCGTGCGCGCCGCCCATCGCGAGAAGCTGGCCCTGCGCGAGGAGATTTTGCGCATCCGCGCCGAGCGCGACCAGGTCGGCCTGCGCATGGACGCCCTGCGCCTGCGCCACCACGCCGCCCGCGCCCGCCAGCAGCACCACGCCAGCCTGTCGGCCGCCATGCACGACCTGGACCTCGTGGTCGAGCAGGCGCGCTCGTCGTCGCCGTCGTCGCCGCCGCCGGGCTCGGCAAAAACAAAGACCGACGCCCTCGGCAACCTGGAATGGGCCGTCAGCCGCATTGCTGAGCAGGTCGGCGGCGGCGGCGCGCTGCAGCAGATGCAGCAGTTCAATGCCTTTTTGGAGCGCGCCGCATCGGTCCTGGAGGGGCGGAGCTGAAAAAGAAAAAAAGGACAGGGGAGGCTGTGCGTGCCAAAGTGCAAGTTATACATATATATAAATATACTTTTTCAAGCCCCGAGACATCGATAACATACTACGTCACGCGTTCATTGTAAGACGGATGTGCCGATTCAGTTCCTCCGGTATTTACTACGTATTTTTTGGTTGGATTGTTCCCTATCCTAATCCCTCGTGACAGTACATATAATGCATCATAGCATAAAAAGCCCTGGAGGAGAAGAGAGGCGACGGCCGCGACAGCCTCCTCGTCATTTCCCAAAAAGCCCTTGAAAGTGGTCCTTTATCGTCGCCTTGCCCTCGGCCTTGCGCCGCGCCCGTTCTGCCGCCTGCAGCTCTCGCAGCTTCGTCATGTTCTCTGCCAGCTCCGTCTGGGCCGCCATCTCCGCCCGCATGGCTGCCTCCTCTGCCGGCCGCTCGGCTTCCGGCAGCTTAGCCAGCTTCTCGGCAACGCTCTTGCGCAGGTCGTCTGGCAGATCGGCGAGACTGGGGAATTCGGGCATTGCTGGTGGCGGCGGCGGTTGTGACGGCGTTGTTGATAGTGCTCCTGCTGTTGCTGCTGGTGCCTCTGCTGGTGCCGCTGTTCCTTCCCGTGCAGCAACTGGCCATTTGGGCAGCTGTCCTGCCATGTTGGGAGCCGGCACCGGCCGGCCCTCGGCCTTTGCCTTTTCCGCGGCCGCTTCCTGCTCGAGCATGCGGTGGTAGAGGGTGTCGGCGTGGATTTGGACCTGCTCGTCGAGCTCGGCCGAGCGGTCGACCGTCGAGAGATAGCCCAGGGCTTTGAGAAGACGCTGAGAGGGGCTGTATCAGCAGATGCAGAGATGAAGACACGTAAAGAGGGAAAAGGAAAAGGCATGGCCCAGGGGGCAATTCACGCACCGACTGCATGTTGTAGCAGCGCTCAAACTTCTTCATCTCCACATGGCACATGGTCATGCGGCTGCTGAGCGGACCCGACTTGATGCACTCGTTCCACTCGATCTGCTCGAGCGCGCAGTTCTCCAGCGCCGCCCGCCCAATCTGCGCCCGCCGCTCCTTGTAGGCTTCCAACACGTCCGTCAGCCGGTCGCTGTCCGTCTTGGTCTCGTCCTCGATCTCGGCCAGCGGCCGGTACGTCTTCCACAGGTGCGCATAGCGCCCGTCCGGAAACAGGCTTTGAGCCGGGACGGCTGGGACGGCCGCCTCACTTCCTCCGTCGCCGCTTTGGCCGTCGCGGCCAAGGCCCGACTCAGCGGCTGACGACCGTGCCCGGCCATCCTCCGGCGGTGCCTCTGCTGCCGCCTTTTGCCGTGCTGGCTTGAACTTGACGGGCGACTCCTTCTCGAGAAACTCTCGCACCTTGGGATCCAAGTCGGCCAGCGGATCCGACCCGCGGCTGCTGCTGCTGCTGCTGCCGCCTCCAAAAATGCCGTCGAACCAGCCCATTCGTACGGGGAATATTGCAATATCAAGGGCTGGTATGCTGTCGAGAAGCTGTTTTTTTTTTTCCCAAGCTCGTTCGGCTTTAAAATGAAGTAGGCATCGAGAGCACAAAAGTGGAGATTTTTCAGTGACACCGCAGTCACGTGGACCATCCGCCCGACGGCGCCGTCAAAGACCGTCTCTGGCCCGTTTGCAAAGGATATTATATTGCGGCTCGAACTCCTTTGAACGAGTCTCTAACTTGTCTCTGGATGCTCTCTTTCGCATGCACGTCTCCCGAGGAAACCGATCCAACCACTGTCACACGAATTTTTGTTCACTTTTTCTTCCATGTATTGTGGCGATAACTACAACAGATATGCAAGAAGACTCTCTTTTTTTTTTTTGTGGCCAGGCTGCTGTTCAGCCTCCTCGCCTCTCTCTTTGCTTCCACCACATCCCCAGCTCTTCCCGTCCCATTCTGTTTTCCCCTCGTGCCATAGAAAACACCACAAGACACATAACCCATTGCACGCACGCGCCCCTAGAAGATGGAATTGAGTAGAAAAGGAAAATACGGAACTCGAAAAGACAGAAAGCAGTTCCATCCATTTGACAAGAGACAAAAAACGGGAGGGCATTACCCCACCACACACGGAAATGATACAAATCGTAGCCCGTCGATATCGACAATTGCCCTTCCGACTGCGGCTAACACGCTTTTTCTTCCCATCATGGAATCCCCCTTTGTTCGGTGCCCGGTTGTTGCGTCGTCGTGCTCGCTCCGTGTGCATTGCCATACACCAGAAGGCGACCGATCGTGCGCCGCAGCCGAGAGATGGCTGAAAAGGGGTGTTTTTTTATTTTAAAACTTTGTAAACGACTTGACGGCCTTGCCGGTCCGGGGCAGGACGCGCAGCACGTTGAAGCGCACGGTCTTGCTCAATGGGCGGCACTGGCCGACAGTGACCTGATCGCCTTCCTCGACACGGAAAGCCGGCGAGCAGTGGGCGGCCAGGTTCGTGTGGCGCTTCTCGTACCGAGAGTACTTGGGGATGTAGTGCAGGTACTCTCTCCGGATGATGATGGTGCGGTGCATCTTGGTGGAGACGACAGTGCCGGTCAGGATACGACCGCGGATCGAGACCAGGCCGGTGAAGGGGCACTTCTTGTCTGTTGCTTGTTAGCAAAAGGGGGCCATCGAAAAAACAAAACAAAACAAAACAAAACAGAAGCCCTGCTCAATCTTGGCGCAACCGGGTGCCTCGTTGCAGAGAACATGGCGTGTCAACGTGGCAAGTAAAGGTCTTTCGTGTGCTCGCAAATGAACATTAAAATCCCAGTCGAGGGATTTTGTCGCTGTCTTCGTCGTCCAACTGTTCGCTCTGCGTCGGACCAGGAGATGACATCCATTTTGGCCGTGCCTTGGAAAGCATGTATGCGCCCCTCATGCAACAATCGTTGTTTCAGAACAACTTTGCGCTTTTTGTAGTTGAGAACAACTGTCTGACGGTCCCATGGTGTCATTTTGCCCGCTGAGGCGTTCGCTCCCACAACGGTTGCCGCTTCCCCAAAGTTTTCGTGTTTTTGTCGCCATCGTCGCCATCGTCGCAGTAGGTGTCGTCGCCACAACTGCCGTTGCCGTAGTTGCTACCTCAAAGGAGAGAAAAACAAAAACAAAACCAAAACCAATTCTTACCAATATATTGGCCCTCAATGGCGGTCTTTGGCGTCCGGAAACCCAGTCCAACGTTCTTGTACTGCACAGACAATCAGAATCACATCTTAACGACATCAACATAGCAACCGAGAAAGAAAAAAGAAAAAAACAAAACACAGAGAAGTCGGGAAACAGGGCTGGAACAAAAAAAAACCTACCCATCTCCGGCCGTTCTTGCCTGGACGTGCGGTCTTGACTTTGGTCTTGGAGTTCAGGAAGATGTGCGGCTGCTTTTGGAAAGCACGCTCGCTCTGGACGGTCAGCTCGGTAGCCATGGTGAGAGTCGATTGTCGGAACGGGACGCCGTGGATTCGAGGTTTGAGGGTTTGTCGGCAAACTGTTGTCGTGCAAAAGAGATGGGCTTTGGCTGTCCTTTGGAGTGATGAAAATCGTCGAAAGCTAAGATTTCCGTATTTTTGGGGGGTTTGCCCTGTCCGCACTGCGTTGTGTGTTTCTGGGTGGAGCCCACAAACTTTTTTTTTGCGCAGTCGGCCGGGAAAACAATTTTGCACAAAAAAAATTGTGTGGGAGGGCATTAAACTGTGGGGTCTGACCAAGAAAGATCACGTGATCCTGCCATTGCCATTTTGGGGCAGCCGCCATACTCGATGAGGGAAAAACACAACACGGTCGGCTCACATCTTTGTTGACATTACGAGGTACATGATGTATTGCTCCATACTCCGTACAAGATCAAAGAAATGCAGCGTCACGCCAGCGGTATCCCTCACCCAGCTAAAGATGCACTTCCTAAATCACGAAACTGCATGCCTCCTTTTTTTTCACTGTCTTTACATATGTATGTACTCCGCATATGATGCTCCTAATTTACACCAGAAAGGCCAATATGATAAATGAACGCGATGACACACACAAACACACAAAAAAGCTGCCAAAACAAGAACAAGAAAGCAATCATAATGATGAGCCATTTCGTTCATTTCTTTGTACGGTCAGATATTTCATAAAAAGCTCGGAGAACAGCGACGCCGCCTCCTTGCGTCTCTACCGTACGGCCTCGGCCCCGGTTGTTGGGGTCAGTAGGGCCGCCTGGCACGGTGACGTATGGCGACCGTTTTGTCGCTGGGTTGGTCTTGCTGCCGGCTCTGGACGAGGCTGAGCCGCGTTCGCCAGCCGGTGCGTGCTTGGTTTTGCGCCGGCTGGCGCCGGTCAAGTCGCCATCGACATGGCTGTCTCCGCCACCCAGCGGTACCTGGGCCTGGTTGTGATTTTGAAATGGCGGAGCCGCGTGGGCGCGTCTCGGCACCCATGTGCTGTCGTTTGGCACGCCAAATGTGCGGTAGTCGACAGAGCTGTTGTTGTTATTGCCGTCGTTGGTTTCGGCCGGCTGCTTTGGCGCGGCATCCGCCTCGGCGGCGGTGATGTCGATGAGCCCCACGGTCCACCACATGCCGAATTTGCCGTCGGGATCCTTGGTGCCTAGCGCGGCAATGGCGTTGTGCTCGATCCAGCCGAGGTACTCTGCGCAGGCGTCGCGATGGAAGCTGGCCAGCGCGGCCAGGGACTCGTCCGAGGCGGCCCCGGAGGCGGTAGTCGTAGTCGTAGTCGTAGTCGTAGTCGTAGTCGTAGTCGTAGTCGCAGTCGTAGCTGCAGTTGCAGTTGTGGATGTAGTCGTAGTCTGGGTCGTGTTCGCAAACGTCAGGGTGATGTCCAGGGGCGCGCAGAAGGCGGTCAGGTGGTGGAAGAAAATGCCCTTGAAGGTCTGGCTGTCCTGGGAGCACTGGCCGGCGACGTCGCACTGCTCTTCGAGCACGCCGGCGCGGCCCAGGCCGTGCCACGGCGGCAGCTGGCCGGGCTGCAGATCGGAGAGGTTGTCGACGGGCTGGTTGCGGGCCAGGTCGTAGCCGGTGGCATTGATGACGGACTGGACCAGGCGGTGGCCGTCGCGCAGGTAGGCCACGTCGCCAGAGACCTTCCACAGGCCGATCTGGCCGGTCAGGAGCACGCCCTGGTTGTAGGTGTAGACCATGTCGTTGCGCACATTGCACTGGGTGCCTGGGTCGGACACGTTGTTCCAGCCGCGGATGTGGAAGCCGTCGGTGTAGAGGCCCTGCCGGTCGGTCATGCCCGAGTTCGCCAGCCAGCGGTAGCCGTCGAGAGCGGCCTGCAGATGCTGCCGCTCGTGCGGCTCCGCCAACCCATCGCCATCGCCATCGCGCCCGCCGCTGCCGCTGCCGCTGTCGGGATCCTTGACCCGGGGGTCGTTCGGGTTGACGTAGGGCGACGAGTTGTCGTCGCCAGGAAAGTACAGATACATGGAGGTCGACGCGGCAATGAACAGCTCATTGGTAATCGCGTTTTTGTAGGGCTCCAGGCGCGGGTTCCAGATCATGCCGCCGCCGCAGAGCGTGGTGTTCCAGCCCTTGGCAGCCAGATCCCAAAAGATGCGGGCTCGGTGGGAGAAGGCGGGCAACCAGAGATTGCCGTACCAGGTCTGGTTGTGCAGAATCTCGGAGATGTCCTGGGCCGGCTGGAAGGCCACGCCGGCAGGGCCGACTCTGCCCGCCTTGGCCGCGGTCGCCGCGGTCGTTGCCGTCGTCGCCGTCGCCGCCGTCGCCGCTGCCGGCGATCCGGCACAGCCCGTCACCGACTGGCCGTAGATGGTGGTGTGGTAGTCGATGAACTTTACGGCTTCCAGCCAGCCCAGCACAACCCAGAGGATGTCGTCGTAGGCTTCGTTGCGGATGGCAAAGGCGTCCTGGCCAAAGTAGTAGCTGAGCAGCTGGGAGAAGTACGTCGTTATGAGGTTCTCCTTGGCGCGCAGGTCGTCGACGGACGTGATGGTGCCGGACAGCGAGCTGAGCGCAGCAGCCAGATGCGTGCCCATGACGGCAGCCGTCCAGTCGATGGCCTTGGGCCATGTGCCCAGCCATGGCTCGAAATAGGCATCCTGGAGCACGCGCAGCGCGTCCAGAAACTCGTCCAGAAGCTCGATGGCAGCAGCCGTGGTCGGGGGCGGAGCCGTGGCCCTGCTGGCCGTATTTATGTTTGTGTGTGCATCCGAATGCAGCCGGCGATCACGGGAGACGGCCAAGTCAATGTCGAGGAGAAACGGGTTTCGAATCGCGCTTCGATCGGTCGTCTCGTCGATCGGGGCACCTGCGGCAGCGGCCGGAATGATTGGCGATATTGCCAAGGCAGCACAGGCGAGAAACGTCCACCGGGTGATCATGGTGGCGGGTCGAACGGAGAGACAAGAGGAAACCTCAGCCGGAGAGTGATGCGGGAGCAGAGAGAGAGAGGAGAGAGAGAAAGGACGGACGGAGGGACGTCAACGAAACTCATTCACAAACTCATCCAAGCAGCTGCCCAATGCCCAACCAGCAAGCAGGCGCAAAAGAAAAAAAGAAAAAAAAAGGGAAGACAAATGTTATTGCTGCATTGGAGGAGGGAAAGGCGAGGCCCTGCCAGCGCAAGCAGTTTCAAAAGTGCAATGCACGTTCCGATCTCTCTGAGAGAAATGCAACCGAACAAAGAACCTTCGCGTTGAGAGAGAGTTGGGTGTGTGGGTTGGGTGCTCGATGATGTGTCGAATTTGGGCCTTCGGTGTCGAAACAAAAATATGAATCGGAACGACGACGCAGTTCAACAAGAAACGAAGAGGGCAGCTGCTACAAAAGAGCAAAGCCCCGAGTTAACACAGCGGAGATATAACGACCGCCTTTTGCAGAGCAAAATGGGAGACGGGGGCTGCTGGATAAAAACGGCAAAGAGGCAGAGAGCGGAGAAGCGAAAAAAAAAGAGGAGTCAAGACAGAAAGGGGCCCAAGAAAGAGCAAGGAAGCCAAAAGAAACACTTCCCACCAAGTAATCAACGCCCAGCGGATTGAAGAAAGAGGGGGGTCCAGAAGAGTTGCAGAGCGGGCAGGTGCGTGACGGTGACGGGAAAGGACATGAAAAGAAGAAAAAGGGCAATATCACAACGGACCGCAGCTTCGTTCTCGGTAGACGCACATGACTGCGATGCAAAGAGGAAACGAAGAATGGGGCCACTACGGGCATACTCGTACTTGCCCCTCAGCTCGCTTCAATGGGGCACTGCAAGAGGTGCTAAATTGGCCTGTACGAGCATTACGGTGGGCTTTAGGGGTTCTTCCCCGCATTGTCGCCAGGCCTTAGCGGAGCAGGCCAATCTGTTTTGGGCGTGGGTCTTGTGACAGGGTTTTCGGCGGCGTCAGTGGTTACCAGAGATGTTGGCGGGAGGCAGAGAGCGCTACGAGCACATGGCATTACGACGGTCTCGTGGCCTATCGAGCAAGCTGAGAGAGGTCACGCCCGTCTTTCGTGTGCATAGCTGCAGCCTCGTAGCAATGTCATGCGTTGAAAGGTGCTCGGGAGATGCTTTGTTTCTTTCTTTTTTTCCGGAACGAGACTAGCTTTTGGGTGTGTAATAAAAGAGCGAAGAGACAACGATTCAAGATTGGCCGACTGTTCTTTGCATGACACATTGTTAGAAGAGACAGTTGCCCTGTCCAGTGACCGAAGCCTCCTCCATCCAGGTCTGCCTCCATCCATGCCTGTCCTTGCAGTGCTCGTGGTCGCAATAGTCCTTTGTTCTTTGCAGGACGAGTGTTCCTTCGCAGGACGAGACGTTCTAGCATCACGTCGGGGTCAGTCATCTGGCGATGTGTCTACGGTCGTCTGCTGTTTCTTGGATCTGGCAAAGGCCAGGGCCATTCGTTCGTCTCGCCACTGTCAAATGAACAGTCAGAAATACGTACAGAAAGCAGTTTCTCTCTCTCTCTTCTTGTTTTGCCTTTTTCTTTCATTCTCTTGCCCTCCAAAAGCATGCATACATACCCTGCCACAAGAAATCGGAGCATAGCGCGGCGGATGCGCATCGTCGACGCAGGTGGGCACGACGGCGCACTCGGCATCTGTGTTGAAGCCGAAGAAGAAAGGCATAGAGAAGCGCGGCGCCGGCTGGCGGTTGTAGACGCGGTGCACGGTCGACTTGAAGCGGTCGTTGGACAGGCGCTGCAGAAAGTCGGCAATGTTGACGACCAGGGTGTCGGGCAGCGGCGCCGCGCTCACCCATTCGTAGACGTCGTCGTCGGGGCTGTTGGCAGCGTCTTCATTGGCCGAGCTGCTGCTCTTGTTCGTCTTTAGGGGCACCTCCGGGCCATTGTCGGCAGAGCTACTCTTGTCCGTCTTCGGGAGCACCTCCAGGCCTTTGTCGGCAGAGCTGCTCTTGTTCGTCTTCAGAAGCACCTCCAGGCCTCCGCTGCCGTCCTGCCACAGAAGCGTGAAGCACTGCATGTCTGTGTGCGAGCCGATGCCGACGACGTCCTCGCGCGGCTCGGACTGTCCGGGATAGCAGATGTACATGCCGTCGGACCCGGGCCGCGTCGTCACGGCGTCAAAGTAGTCCGCCGGCAGGTCCAGGGCCACGGCAAACAGGCGCACCAGAGCACGGGCCAGCTGCAGACAGTGCTGCCACCAGGCGAGCGTGTCGGTCTTGAACCCGTGCAGGTGTGCCGTCTGGTCCCAGACCCACTCGTCGCCTTGGGAGGGGGAGGACGATGGCGGCGAGGACGAGGGTGGCGAGGGCAACAAAGTCTCTTCAGTGGCTGTCCCTTCAGTGGCGTTCCCTTCAGTGGCTCTCCCTTCAGTGACTGTCCCTTCAGTGCCGCCGCCAAAAAAACTGCATCCGTTCTGCGGATCGTACTCGGGCTGGTATCGGAACTGCAGCGTCTCCTTGGCATCGCTCGACTCCGTGCGGTTGATCTGCCCGCTGTGCAGGGGCGAATAGCCGTTGCCGCGGCCGCCGGCGCGCAGCCGGCTGTGCACGCGCATCTTGTCGGCCAGCGGCTGCGCAAAGAAGCGCTGCGCCTGTGCATACGCCGCCGCCGCCACGCTGGCCGGGATGCCGTGGTTTGTCACATAGAAGAAGCCGGCGCCCGAGGCCGCCGCGCGGATGGCCGCCGCCTTTTCGGCAACCTTTTGCTCGGCCGCCGGCGTCGCCGACCCCGTAAACCACAGCCCTTCGAGGTCGATCACCGGAATCTCGTCGGCAGTGGCCGGCCGGGTCGGCGCCGTCGAGACACGGCGGAACTCGGGCCCGCCCAGCGTCAGCAGTTCCACGGTGGCGTATGCCTCGGACATTTTTTGCGTTCTTGGGTTGTCCGTCAGAGGAACTTGCCTGCGATCGCCCTGGCTATTTTTCGGGTCGGTTCGAGATTGGCGGAGATATGCTTCTGATAAGCTGCGATAAAACCCGAAGTCAGTGTAACGCAATATGCAGGAAACAATATGGATACTGCTCGATTCAACACAAGTTCAACACAAACATGCCATTCAAGGATGTTCCAAAGTAAATTCGTACAAAGTATTACCAAAAAACAATGGCTCACGCAAAGTAAGGTTTCAACTAACGCCATGTTAAAACATTCCATCCTGTGCACACTTTATATCTCAAAACCAGCTATCCTTGTCCTATGAGCCATTCCCGCCCTGCCCCCAACACTCATTCCTTGTCAAAGTCCTCGCCCAGGCCCACGGCCTCCAGGCTGGCCTTCCACAGGGCCTCCTCCTTGGCAGGGTCAAAGGCGTAGGGCGCATACCCCGGCTGGATGCTTGCGTACAAATCAGAGGGATCGTTGGCGCAGACCGGGCCGGGAAGGCCGCAGTCCTCGAGGTAGACGCCGCCGCGGCCCTCGAGCTCGCGCGACACGGCGGCAAAGACGGTGGTGGCGGCGCCCTGCTCGGGGCTCTTCATGAAGGCGGCAATGGTGGCGTCGCCGTACATGGACTCGTCCATGTGGAAGGGGTTGTAGCGGTGCAGCTCGGTGGCGATGCCGCCAGGCATGAGGCTGTAGCCATGGATGGCGCCGTCGGTGGAGGAGGAGTCGCCGCCGCCGCCACCGCCGCCGTACTTGCGGTCCAGCGCGTTGGCCATGTAGATGTTGGCCGTCTTGGACTGGCCATAGGCGCCCAGCGGCGTGTAGGCGCCGGGCTTGGCCAGCGCGAGGTCGTCCAGGTGCACCTCGCTGAAGCGGTGGCCCGAGCTGGACACGCACACCACGCGGCCGGCAAACGGGGTCCCCGGCGCTGTCCCCGGCGCTGCCCCCGGATCCCCCGGCGCCGACGCCCGCCGCGCCCCGGCCGCCAGCAGGTCGCGCAGCAGGCAGAACAGATAGAAGTGCGCCAGGTGGTTGGTGCCCATCTGCATCTCGAAGCCGTCTTCGGTCAGCCGGCGCTCCGGCACGCCCATGACGCCGGCATTGTTGATCAGAATGTTGATGCCCGCCGGCTCGCGCCGCCGGAGCTCGTCCGCACACGCCTTGACGCTGGCCAGCCGCCCGTGGTCCATCTCCAGCACATGCACCCGGCTGTCCGGCGCCGCCAGCAGCTCTGCCAGCGCCCGGCGCGCCTTGGCCACGTTGCGCGCCGTGCAGTACACCGTTGCGCCCGTCGCCGCCATCGCCGCCGCCGTCGGAACGCCCAGCCCGCCCGAGCAGCCCGTGATGACAACCACCTTGCCCGTGAGCCCGCCCTCGCGCTGCTCGTCCCGCACCACGTCCATGGCTGTCGGCCGCGCATCGCCGGGGCCCTGGCGGACCTCCGGCCGGTGCACTGCCTCATAGCGAGACCCAACGGCGGGGCGTGCTGCCATATTTGTATGTCTGGGCTGGATGTTGGGCGTGAGCTGTGAGCTGTGAGCTGTGAGCTGTTCTTCCGAAAGCGTCGTGCAAAGTGTCTTGAGGTGGTTGGAGCAGGCCCAATGCCAGACCGACGCTGAAAGGACGGGTATTTGAACACGTCGAGTAACGCCCTGCCACAGTGGGCAGAAAGCAATGGAAGGATGGGAAGCAAGGGAGGCGCCGAGAGCTGTTGGTGGCTGCGAGACGAACAAAGAGACCAAAGGCCCAGGACGCAACCAGCCTCATTTCTGTGCGAGTATGCGAGCTCTCTGCTGGCCGGCATGCTGCTGCTGCTGGAAAAAGTAACGCATTTCGCCCTTGCTTCATATCGAAGGGAGGTCTGTCGGTGGTGAGGCTTTGCGTGATGTGCAGTCGCTAACATCGCAGTCGCTAACATCGCAAGTCGCCAACATCTTGCACGAGGCCGGCCTTAAGGACAATTGGCCAGCCTCTGGTTAGACCTGTATTGGTAGCTACTTGCCCTAAACATACCGAAACACTTTGATGCAGACGCCACACTGCCGCCCAGGAGAATCTCTTGGAGTTCCTGTGTAAAACATTCCATAAACGCCAATCCCGTATCCTGTCCATTTTGAGGGTAGCCAAAGAAGAAAGCCCAGAGTGAGAAGAACAAAGAGCCCAAACTGAGAGAGAAGAAAAAATGCCGAGCCAAAGTGAGAGAAAGAACAAAAAAACTGCTAAATGAAAAAAAAAAAAAAAGCTCTCATCCTCTGCGTCACCACACCGGCCATTTCCATATCAAAACAACCCAACGCGCTTGTCGTCATCCAACGCCGTAAACAGAACGAGTGCACAAAGCGGCGGCCATGCTCGATGCGGAGCAAAGTGGAGAGAGTCCCTGGCACTTTTCAAGCCGAGACGGTATCGCGATGCCACGCCACGCCGAGCTCGCCCGGGGCGCGCCTCCGTGTCATTCAGGCCACAAAGCGCCGCTCAAACTCGGCAAACAGCTGCGGCGTGATCTCGTCGCTGCTGTTGCCCTCGACCTCCCACAGCACGCCGCGCGCGGCATAGTGGGCCAGCAGCGGCGCGCTGGTCTCCTGGAACTTGCGGAAGCGCGCGCGGTAGACGGCCTCGTCGTCGTCGGGCCGGCGCACCAGCGGCTCGTTCGTGATGTCGTCGCGGCCCGGCACGTGCGGCGCATTGAACGTCTCGTTGTACACGCGGCCCGACGGCTCGTGCACCCAGCGGCCGGCAATGCGCCGCAGCACCACCTCAAACGGCGTCTTGAGCAGCACCACCAGGTTGATGGGCACAAGCGCGTCGAGCTGGCTGGCCTGCGCAACCGTGCGCGGGAAGCCGTCCAGCAGAAAGGACGCCGACGGGTCGTCCGACAGTGTGCTTTCGCTGGCGGCGGCGGTGGCGCTGGAGTCGGCGCCGGGTTGAGCGCCGGGTTGAGCGCCGGGCTGAGCGCCGGGCTGAGCGCCGGGCTGGGCGCCGGCTGGGTCGACGTCTTCTCCCCGCCGCCCGAGCGCATTCGCTGCACGGCCCGGCAGGGACGACTGCACAGAGGCCGATTCCAGCGTCAGCACCTCTGGCGGGCCGTGGCGGACGAGCCAGGCCCGAGCAATCAGCTCGTTCTGAATCAGGCGCAGAATAAGATCGTCCGGCACAAGGCCGCCAGACTTCATGATGCTTTCGACGCGGATGCCTGGGGAAATCGCGCAGTGAGTCAGCCCTTGAAAATAGAAGAAAAAGCCCGTGCGGATGGCCAGAGGCCTGGACTGAACAGAACCAACGGCTCGTCCCCGCAAACATACCTAGCGGTGTCCGGGTCTTGACATTGTGCCGGAGCAGGTCGCCGGAGCTCAGATGGGTCAGCTGGGGAAAGCGGCGCAGAAGGCGCTCGGACTGCGTGCCTTTGCCGACGCCAGGCGCGCCAATCAGTATAACGCGCGCCGCTCTCCGGAGGCGCATGGCGCGGAGGGGTGGGTGTGCGAACAAAGAAAGAAACCCGAGCGGAACCACACGGGACAGATGCAGAAAGCAGGGCAGAACAATGAAAGGAGGGGTGAAACGAAATGCCCGGGGGAAAGACAAAAAAAAAAAAGAATAGAAAGATAAAATACAAAAAAGAAGGGGAAATACAATGAGAAAAATGGTACAAGGGGATACACGAGTATTACAATGAGAAAAATGGCGGGAAACGTATCAATATATTGTTTCTCTCACCATTATTAACTCTGGTCGAAAGAAGTGGGGGGTTGAGAAAAAAGCCGCTGGGGAAACCATGGAATAAAATCCCAAGGAATGTCCCAACAACGAAGTTATAAGGCTAGACACGCGGGAACTAATGGCCGCGCTGGTCTCCGTATCACTTGGTATTTACTTTGTCTTCTAAACACTACCAGCTTACGGCCTGTGTCACAGCTGTTTGCCTCGTTTTCCTTGCTCTTCAAGAGCGAGCGCAATGACAAAAGGATGAATTTGCAAATATGCGTCGTTGAACCACACCACCAAAAGAGCCTCGGCCGCCGGAGCCGCGGGATATTGTCACGAGCCAAAAAACGCGCGAGGAGCAAAAAGATCAGAATCACAGTACTCGTATGTAGTCCAGGGCTCGTCCTCCACCCATCGACCTTCAGGGTCTTTTTGGTGAGCGACAGCGAGCTGCTGCTGAAAGCTGGCTAGGCCCAGGGCAGTCATGGAAAAGCCCCACTTAGTGTTCTAGCCAAAATACTTGAGTTCTTAGCCGTCGTACTCGTCATTTGTCTTTAAAGAAGGGATCCCTTAAAGAAAGCCACGGTCAGCAGCTTGGTGACTGGCGGAGCTGTTTGGATGCGATCTGCCAGTCATCAGTTTTACATCTTTTGCCCTACCCTCTTCCTTCGTCTAAACAGACACTGAAACCTACTCCGTACTCCGTACAGTAATATAATAATACGGCCTTTTTATAGCCCGGCACCTTGTTAAGAGTAGCCTAGTCTGAGCCATTAACGTCCACTTTTCCAAGGTCCTTTCCGCTTTCTCCGTACTCCGAAGAAGGAAAGAAGAATGAAAGGAGTGGGTAATGTTTAGGACGTCTTGCAATCGTAACTTGTCTTAGACGTATTCGTTCTGCGGAAACCGTAGACCGGTTGTACGGAGTTTACTGCACCGAGCGTTGGTCAGCCAATTCGTTTGCGTTTCTCTCCTCTTCCGCAAGCAGCTAGAGGGGTGGATCAACATGCCGCATACACGTGTCAAAGCACGTGACCAATACGAGTAATTACTGCATGAATGGCCAAGTCAGCACCACCAATCGCGATTGCCGAATGCATGCCATATGATCTTATTACTGAACAGCGATAGGCTTGCATTTTTCTGCGCTTATTATGCTTGCCCGTAGTAGTAAGCTTTTAAGTCTTCCCTTCTTTCGTAACCCAGAGATTCTCTTCCATCCGCTTCCCCCGAATAAAACCTGGCTTTTTGCAAGGTTAAACAACACATTCAAGACTGCGCCCATTCATCACAACTGGTTTGCATCACTTTGTTCGACATATTCCAATATTTGCCGCACGGTTTTTGTCTTTCGATCCAAAAGTCTTTTGATCTTGGGTTTCTTTCCCACAAGGGATACTTGTCACACTGGTGGAACTGCCCATCGAGTCTAAATTGAGTCTTTACGAGTACTGCCATTCGCTTTTTCGCCGGCTTCCTCGCGCCAACATGAGCGCTTCCATCCAAGTGGCCCGCAGGGCTACCGCCGCGAACAGCTCTTTGCTGGGCAGAGGTATTGCTCTCTCTCTCTCTCTCTCTCTCTCTTCTTTCCTTGATTTGGGACTCTCTTTTTTTTTTCTCCTAAGAACGGCATCGCTGACTTTTCCCGCCCGCGGGACACTTATTTAGGCCGGACCCTTCCTCGGACAGCCATGCCTCCATTGACGGTGCATCTTGCGTGGCGCGCCCAGAACATGGCCATGCGCAATAGTGGGGCACTTGGGCTGTTTGTTCCGCTGCGGACTCTTTCGACGGAAACGCACACGGTGGCGGGCGGCCCGGCGCCCGGACCGCCGCCGGGGTTTGACGCCGAGAAAGCTAAGATCCCTCTGGCTCAGGCGGAGGCGGCGGCGGCGGCGGCAAGCCCCAAAAAGGCAGCTGCTTCGACAGACGCAAAGGCTTCGGCGGAAGCGAAGAAGAACGGCGGCAAAGACATAGCCACGGCGACGGACTCTGCAAGCGCAGCAGCAAACGGGGCGTTGGCGACGTCGGCGGCGTCGGCGGCGCCGTCTGCAGGCGACAGCACATCATCGAACAGTGCGCTGAAAACGACGGCGGCGGCGACGGCAGGAGGAACAGGGACGGCAGCGGTGGACAAGCAACAAGACGGCAGCGGCGGGGCAGCGGCCGGGACGACGGCGGTGGCGGCCAGCAGCAAGAAGGAGAAGAAGCTGACGCTGGGGCAGAAGATCAAGCACGAGATGCAGCACTACTGGGACGGGACGAAGCTGCTGGCGACCGAAGTCAAGATCAGCTCGCGGCTGGCGCTGAAGATGGCGGCCGGGTACGAGCTGACGCGGCGGGAGCACCGGCAGCTGAAGCGGACGGTGCAGGACCTGGGGCGGCTGGTGCCGTTCGCGATGTTTGTGATTGTGCCGTTTGCGGAGCTGCTGCTGCCGGTGGCGCTGCGGCTGTTCCCGAACCTGCTGCCGAGCACGTACGAGGGGGCGACGTCGCGCGAGAAGAAGGCGACGTTTTTGCGGGCGACCCGCAAGGAGGTCAGCTCGTTCCTGCGGCAGACGCTCAAGGAGACCGGGCTGCCGATCCAGCCGGGCACGACGCAGCGCGAGGAGTTCACCAACTTCTTCCGCAAGGTGCGGGCGACGGGCGAGAAGCCGACGGCCGAGGACGTGATCAAGGTGTGCAAGATCTTCCGCGACGACGTGACGCTGGACAACCTGTCGCGGCCGCAGCTCGTCAGCATGTGCCGCTACCTCAACCTCAACACGTTTGGCACCGACATGATGCTGCGCTACCAGATCCGCCACCGCATGCGCCAGATCAAGCGCGACGACCGCGCCATCAGCTACGAGGGCGTCGACAGCCTGACCGTCGGCGAGCTGCAGACGGCCTGCGCCAGCCGCGGCATCAAGTCGTACGGCGTCTCGCCCGCGCGCCTGCGCGAAGACCTGCAGACCTGGCTGGACCTGCGCCTCAAGGAGGGCGTGCCGTCGACGCTGCTGGTGCTCAGCAACGCCTACATGTACGGCCAGTCCACCGCCGGCTCGTCGGGCGACATGAGCGCCGTCGACAGCCAGATCGAGGCCCTGACCGGCGTGCTGTCGTCCATCCCCGAAGAGCTCTTCCACGAGATCGAGCTCGAGGTGCACAACGCCGAGGGCGCCGCCACCAACAAGCAGCGCCTCGAGGTGCTCAAGGAGCAGGAGGACCTCATCGTCGACGAGGCCGAGCAGAACCAGGAGAACCAGGACACCGGCTTCGCCACGCCGCGCGACGTCGACGACATTGACGAAAAGGACGACAAGGACGCCGTTCCCCTCGATGCCGCCCAGACCAGCGAAGCGGCCGCCGCCGAGCAAGACCAGGCCAAAGCCGAAGCTGCCGCAGCCGATGGCCAGCAAGCCGCTGCACCGGCCGTCGAGAGCAACAAGTCGTCGCCGGCGCCGACAAACGAGAGCAAGTAAGCATCGGCTTTTCCGAGACATCTGCAGACATTTTGCAAAAACATGAACTCTATTTTCTTTTGTAGGCGACAACATCAAACGGCCAAATCACAGCACAACGCATCATTTTTTTTTTTTCTTTTCCTTTGTAGACTTGCATTTATTAGATTGGACAGGATGGGACGGGACGAACCAACAACTAGCAAAGCAAAAGAGCTGCCATGCTGTGGCAATAGAGAAAAAGAAAGAGAAAAAAGGGAAAACGGCCAATCACCGGATATATCTGTACATTAAAATGAAAATCAAACTCCTGTACTCCTGTACAAAACTGTTGCCCTACCGCCGAGTGAGACGAGTTTGAGTGCGAGTATTATTAGAGTAATTCCGTACAGAACGAGTCGTCGATTACGCATGGTCTTGGCGCAAAGCAACTATTTTGCTTAGTCATAACCCAGCACTCGAAACGGGCAGCTGCTGCCTTCCCCGCCCCCAACAACACTACGTCAACCAAGCAAGAGCGCCGCTGCATCCGCCAAACGTGGAAGCAACCTCTCAAAGCCTCCGACCTTTTTTTTTGATGTCGATGTTTTTTTTTGCGGATTAGACACCATCGAGCTTCTACAGTCCATTTCAACGGAAGCTCTCGGTGGAGCCCTGCACTCTTGGGCCACTTCCTCTTTTTTCTCTCTTTTCTTCCTTTGTCCCGTTCTTGGATCTCCTCACACAGCTGGGACCAACAGCTGTGCTGAGCAAAGCTGCGCCAGATTTCTTTTCGCTTTTTAGACCTCCACACTCGGCTTCCCGGTCCTTGCAATACTTTGCCTCTCGCCCGTCGTCTCACTGCAAAGCTTCCTTTTTTCTTTCTGCGCGCGCTTCTCAACCAGCCGCTATGGTTGAGATCGACCAGGACAACTTTTCCAACGTTTCGTGGAGCAGCGACCAGCGCGGGCCTGGCGAAAGAAGCGACGCGGCCATGGACTACCGTGGGCAGCAGCCGACAGGGCGTGGCGAACAGCCGCTGCCGCCGACGCCGGGCGACCGACCGCCGCGGACGTCATCAAAGCAGAAGCAGGTGTTGAGGACACAGCCGCAGCTGCAGCCGCAGCCGCCACACAACGACGACGAGCGGATAGTGGGCGTTTTGGGGGCCGAGGTGCTGGAGTGCTCGGTGTCGGCGCCGCTGACGGAGAACGAGGGCGGCAGCAATCCGTTTACGTCGTATCTGGTCACCACTTACGTAGGTTTCTTTTCTTTTCTTTTCCCTTTTCCTTTTTTTTTTTTTTTTTTTCTTGGTTTTCCCTCTGGTTCCGGTCGTCGTTTGTTAACAGCCATGTTCTCCATGCCCTATAGTCGACGTTTCCGTCGTTTCAGCGCAACAATGTGTCGGTGCGGCGGCGCTTTACCGATTTCCTGTACCTGTACAACGCGCTGTGCAAAGACTTCCCGGCGTGCGCGGTGCCGCCGATCCCAGCCAAGCAGAGCATGGTACGCGTGACGGGCGACCGGTTCGGGCCCGACTTTACGCGCCGCCGCGCCTATTCGCTGCAGCGGTTCTTGGCGCGCTTGGCGCTGCACCCGGTGCTGAGGCGGTCGCCGCTGCTGCACAGTTTTCTCGAGTCGGGCGAGTGGAACGCGGTGATGCGCAGCCATGCCGCGCGCTCGGCGGCGGCCGAGGCGGGCGGCGGCGACTACGGCGGCGGGCTCGGCGGCGGCGGCGGCATTGACGGGCTGGGCGGCGGCAGCAGCAGCGGCGGCGGCGGCGGCGGCGGCGGCGGTGGCGGCGGCAACGGCGGACTGGCCAGCAACATGTTTGACATGTTTGCCGACAGCTTCATCAACGTGTTCACCAAGGTGAACCGGCTGGACCGGCGGTTTGTGGAGGTGCGCGAGAAGAGCGACCGGCTGGACGAGGACCTGAGCCAGGTCGAGAAGGTGGTTGCGCGGGTGGTGCGGCGCGAGGCGGACCTGGAGGCGGACCTCAAAGACCTGGCGGAGCAGTTCCAGAAGCTGATTCTGCTGGAGCCGGGCGTGGAGACGGCCGTGCGCGCCTTTGCCGCGTCGGTCGAGGACACGGCGGCGGGCCTGCGCGGCCTGCGCGAGGTCACCGACCAGGACTACCTCGGCAGCCTGCGCGACATGGTCGTCTACAGCGGCTCGCTCAAGAACCTGCTCAAGGCCCGCGAGCAGAAGCAGCTCGACTACGAGCAGCTGACCGAGTACCTCAACAAGAGCACTGCCGACCGCGACCACCTGGCCATGGCCTCGGGCGGCTACTACTACCACCAGGGCCAGGCGTCCGGCGGCGCGGCTGGCCCCAGCAGCAGCAGCAGCGGTGGGAGCGGCGGCAGCTCCGGCGCGGGAGACGGCGACGCGGCCGTCAGCATGTCGGCGTCGGCGTCTGTGACAGGCGGCGGCGGCGGCAGCAGCAGCGGAGGCGGTGGCGGTGGCATTGCCGGAACGGCGTCGCACTATGTGAGCAGCGGCGGCGTGGGCGCGCTGGCCGGGGCCAGCGGGTTTCTGCGCAGCAAGCTCGAGGACGTGCGCGGCGTGGACCACGAGCAGAGCCGCCGCGAGCGCCAGCGCAAGCTGGAGATGCGTGTCGAGGTGCTGACGGCCGAGGTCGAGCGGGCCAAGAAGACGAGCGAGCTGTTTGACGACGAGGTTGTCAAGGAGGTCGCCGACTTTGAGCGCATCAAGCGCGTCGAGTTCAAGCGCCAGCTGGGCGGCCTGGCCGACGTGCACATTGCCTACTACGACGCCGTCGCCGGCGTGTGGGAAGACTACGTTCGCGAGATGGAGAAGGACGGTGTTTTGGCCGTGTAGGGTGGAGGGGACAAGAGCGAGAAAGAGAGGGAGGAGGCGAGAGAAAGCGGTAGGGGAAGGAACGGGAGCGAGAGAACGAGTGTTTGGGAGAGAAAGGACCGTTGATAGTCGGGCTGTCAAGTCTGGGAACCAAGCCATCTTCGAGAGGGTCTGCACTTTTTTTGCTTCTTTTTTTTTCTCTGGGACCGTCTGCTTTTAAAAGATAAACGATTGTCTGCAGGTTCTGTACACCGAATGTGAATGTACTGCAGGGATGCTGGCAGAGAGTTAAGCCGGCTTTTGGTCGCACAATGTAGAAATTAGACATATTTATACCGTGTCTTACGCCATGACAGTAATACTACATACATACAAAAAAGGGGGATGGAAGACAAAACAACACACAACAAACCCGTAAAGGGACCGGACCATGGAAAGGCTGCCAGAGGAGAAAAGCTATGCAACGCAAGGACAAAAAACCGAGACAAGGGAGACAAAAAAAACAGGACAGAGAAGGAAATCAAAGCACAGAACACCTCCAAGTTTGAGACCAAAAAAACAGCAAACAAGAACAGCAAAAAAAGGCAGCGAGACCGCCTAGACGAAAGACAAGCGATAGCGAAAACAAAAACAGTCACATGATGGCCGAGTGACAAAAGACATGATGGCCGAATGACAAAAGACCGACACAAATTCTATCCCAGTGATGGTTCCTCTGTTTTTTTTTTTTTTTTGCTCTTCATTGGCTCTTTTCTGGGCCTCTATCCCGCTCTTTTCTCTCGGCAGCGGTCTCTATCGTTGCCTCTCCTCTTCCGAGTCTTCGTCGGAATCGTCTCCAATCACATAGTGGTCGGGCTCATCGCTGAGCCGCCGGGCTCCTCCACGCTGTCCTGTTGTTGTTGTCGTCGTCGTCGTCGCTGCTGGTGCTAATGTTGCAGTGGCGTTGCGGGCCGGTGCTGTGGCCGATGGCAGCCGCTCGTCGGACCGGTCTTGGTATGGTTTTTGAAGGCTGCCAAAGCGGCCGTCGTAGCTGTCCTCGTCGGTCAGCTCTCCGTCGGCGGCCCGCTTCCGCTGGTGCACCTCGTCGGCATAGGCCTCGTCGTCCGACCCGTCAGAGTCGTCGTTGGCCGAGCCGTTCCCGTCTCCCAGTCCGTCGTCCGAGCCGTCGGCAAAGGCATCGTACAGCTCTCGGCCCCGCGTCGCTTTCCGCCGTCCCTTGCCGCCGCGCCCGCCAAGCCCGCCGACGACGGACAGCCGCTTCTTCTCGCCGCCACCGCCGTCGCCGCCGCCGCCGCCGCCATCGCCGTTCAGGGCCTCGGCCTCTTCGTCGTCGAGCAGCTCAAACTCGTAGTTGTCGCGGGCATTGTTGCGCAGGCGGCGGCGGCGCGCCATGTACAGGTACACGCCCAGACCCAGGCAGAAGGCCACAATCAGGCCCAGAGCGCCGTAGATCCAGATGCGCGTCTTGGCCGACAGCGCGGTCAAAAAGGCGGGCAGCCACGGGTGGCTTTCGGTGCTGCTGGTGCTGGTGGCCGTGGGGGCAGACTCGTGCTCTATGCCGGACCCGGACCCGGACCCGGACCCGGACCCGCCGGTGGCCTGTTCCGGCGCAGCCGTGGTGCTGCCGGACGTGGTCGACGGCCGCGGCGACGGCTTGGTGGGCCGCGTGGGATGGTCCGTCGGCGTCACCAGGGCCGGCAAGCTGGTGCCGTCCTCGTGGCCCGCCGACGCAGACGGCTGCAGCGTCGTCGTGGACGCCGGCAGCGTCGTGGTCACGGTGATGTCGTGGTCGTTGTCCTCGTCCTCGGTCGGCATGGGCAGCTTGGTGGCCTTGGCCGCGTCGATGCACTCGCCCCAGAACTTGAGATGGAAATCGGTAAACGTGCCGTTGTGGTCGTTGACCACGGTGTCTTTGACCACAATGGTCCACTTGCCCACGCCGGGCTCGCCCCTGCAAAGTGTTAGACCAGGCTGAAAGATGTGGAAACAAAAAAAAAAAAAAAAAAAAAAAAAAAAAAAAAAAAAAAAAAAAAAAAAAAAAAAAAAAAAACCTACCAATGCACAACGCTCATAAAAGTCCAGTCGATATAGCCCTGGGCAACGTTGTCGGGCTTGCGCGTGGCCGACAGGTGGCTGACGACGTTGTGGGGGCTGACCAGATCGACGCTCAGGTCGCCGCGGCGCGTGTGCTCAATGTTCATGGTGACGGTGACGTGCTCGATGCGGCCAAAGTTGGCCTGCTGGAGCATGTCGGCGGTGATGTCGATGGCGACGGCCAGGCCGACATCGCCCTGCGGGATGGCCTGGTGGACGTGGATCCAGGGGCTGTAGAACCAGGCCTGCGGCTTGACGCTGACCCAGGTCTTGGCCGCCTCGACCAGCGCGTACGAGTCGATCTTGCCGTAGGCAAACGTGTGGCTGTATTTCTTGCCAATGTACGTGTCCTGCCAGTCGCCGGCGTCGAGGTTGAGCGGCACGGCCGTCATCATCGTCAGGTACTGCATGTCGCGCCAGCTCAGGTCGGGCCGGATCTCCAGCGCCAGCGCATAGATGCCGGCGGCCAGCGGCGCGGCCGCCGACGTGCCGCCGTGGCCGTTGTAGCACTGATTCTGGCCGACGTCGGTGGTGTGCTGGAGTGCTGCGTGTTAGCGGTGCTGAGGAAGACATCCTTCCGGCTCGTTCCGGCTCCATCCGCTCTCGCCAGCTCTCGCGAGCTCTCCCCAGCTCTCCCCAGCTCTCCTCTCGCCTCCAAAAGACTTACAATGGCATCGCCCGCGCCGCTAGAGTAGGCCACGACCAGGCTGGCCGAGCACTTCTCAGAGTAGTAGGGGTGGTTGCCGTAGCGGTCGATGGCGCCGACGGTGATGCTGTAGATGCTGTTGGTGTAGCCGTCAAAGTTGCAGTTGTCGTCGAGGCTGGCGCCGTTGCCGCTGGCAAAGACGTAGATGGAGCCGAGGCCGCCGCGGCCGTTCTGGATGGCGTTGAGCATGGCGCGGCGGATCAGGATGCCGGGCGCATCCATGCTGCGGCCGTCGTCGGGCGGGCCCCACGAGCACGAGTAGATCTGGTTGTTCTGGAAGTCGTAGTTCATAGCCACGGCCTCGTCCGCGTCCGAGATGGCCTTGGACAGGATGCGCAGCCCGGCAATGCGCGAGTCGTAGGCGATGCCCACGCCGCACACGTTGTTGCGCGCCGCCGACACCTCGCCGGCACAGCGCGTGCCGTGGTGGTCGTCGGCCAGCCGCGGCCGCGGCTCCGCCGTCTTGTCGTTGAAGTCGTACGACCCCTGCGCGTAGTAGTTGGCCTTGAGATCGTCGCTGTACATGTCCAGCCCGTCGTCCACAATCGCCACCGTCGCATTCTTGCCCGTGATCCCCTGCAGCCACACGCCCGAGATGTTGACGTCGTGGCCCACCTGCACCGTGTTGATCAGGTGCCACTGCTCGTGGAAGATGGGGTCCTTGATGCCCAGCTGCTCTGCCACCGCCGTCAGCTTCGCCACCGCGTCCGCGTTCGGCACCGCCGCCGCCCGCCGAGCGCCCTCTGTGCCCGCCACGCCCCCAGCATCCCGTGGTGCCGGCGGAATCACGCGCTTCTGCCACGGCGCCCGCACCTGCTGCTTCTGCGCAAACAGCACGCCATCCAGCGCGCTGGCCCCGCTGCCCAGCTCGCGCTTTCGCCGCTTCCGCAGCTGCAGGCCGCGCTTGACCACGTCCTCGTCCGTCTTGCGGCCCGAAAAGACGTGGTGCCCGTCCAGCTCGCCCAGGCGGCCCTCGTGCACCAGGCCCAGCTGCAAGGCCACCTGGTCCGGCGGCGTGTTGGCGTCGAGGTGCAGCACGTAGTAGTCGCTGGCGTCGTAGTCGCGCCGTCCATGCCGATGCCACGCGCGCTCAGACGTCGTCGCAGGGCTGACCGCAGCCACGGCGGCCGCAAAGCTGGCAAGGCCAAGCAGCGCGGCAGACAGTTTCATAATGGCTGTCGAATCTCGTCAAAACCTGAAATGTCGAATGCCAAATCCCGCGTCTCGTCTTCGAGTCTTGGGATGCCGACGCTCGCACACGTAGTCCTCGCTCTCGAGAATCTCTCCGGGAAATCGATCAATCGTTTAGACCGGCGTCCTGTCCTCTCTCGCTGGCGTGCTCGACAACCGAGACGAGAAACGAACAATGCAAAAACACAAACACACGAACAACGCAAACACACAAACAAGCAAGCAAAAAAAAAAATACAGAAAATAAAATGAAAAAAAGAGAAAAGGAAAAAGAAGTCGATTACGCCTTGCGTATGAACCGCATTGGGGAAGCGTTGGCTCGTAGTCGCCAATGGACAAAGCTGGACAGCAGGGAAGAAAAACGGAGCTTCTCGGCCGTTGGTCAGGCAGTTCTGCAACCTCGCTGCGCAGAGGGAAAGAGACGACGGAAAAGAAACGAAAACAGAGACAAGTCCGAATCAGTCTGATTCCAGGGCGAGTGGCTGTCGGTTGGCAGGTTGAAGAAAGATAGAGAGAGCAAAGAAAAAAAAAGGAATATACAGGCAAAGGGAGAGACGAAATGAAGGACTAGAAGGAGGCGAAAAAAAAAAAGATGAATAAGCCTTGGTCTCTTGTAAAACACAAAGATGTAAATCAGGCAGGAAAAAAAAATGAAAAATGCAGGAAAAGGCTACACAAGCCAGAAGTGGGAAACGGGGGACGACTTCGGGTGCCGATTCCTTGACGCCGATGCTTGTGTGCTGTGGTTGTGTCTGGCACGGAGGTGCTTGGCTGCAACAAAAGGAAACACACGAATACAGCAACGTTGGCGGGTTTGGGCTTCTGGCGATGTGGCTCCTCTGTTCAGCACTGTTTTAGGTTTGGCGTGGTGGGCGCAAGGGGTGTTGGGAGGAAGAGGCGCAGAAAGGGTCCTATTCTAATCTTGGCACGTGTACGTCGTACGGAGTAATAATACGTATTACGTTGTAATACGGAGTACTCTCGTACAGTCCATATGGCTTAGTCATTAGACAGGCGGAAAGTTTCTATGGTAGCATCGAGCTTCTTATGACGGGGCTTTGACTCTAAGAGTATATTTCTCTGTGAATGCCGAGACTTCTCTGACGCCCACTAGTGTAACAAAAAGGCGAACGGGCGCATATGAGAATTGGTTTTTTTGTTTGCCGCAAAGGCCATGTTTGCCGCAAAAGCATGTTTTACGTCCGGAGAACTGAATACAAGGGTACGCCTTTGGGAGAGGGGAAGAACAAACAGTTTTTGCCGACCGGCTTTGCGTGTTTCAGCTCCTTGGGCTTGCAAGGACAATTTGTTTGATGGATAGCTTGGCTGTCGACTCGGGTCTTCTGGATCAACAAGGCCTCGCACAGCTGAAGACGACAACGACGCCGCCGTCACTGGATTCTGTCAGCAAGCCGCCACAAAGCCGCTGAGCGAACAGTTGACCGACATGGCCCTTTGTCCTAAGCAGCAAAAGAACTGCAAGGTGTGGCTTGTCAGTTAGCAAGGATTTGCAGAAGCAGTCCAGTATCGAAGTTGCCAGTACTGGTTTGCACGCCGTCATTCATACCACTTTTGTGTGGCGCCTCGATGGTGTCCTGCAGGCAGGAAACGCTGCCCGAGTACTGCTGGTGTAATTGAAACTCGGAAGATTCTCCGCAATTGTTATAGTTTATAGTCAGTGGTATGTATTGTTGTCTCGATGTATGTTCGAGAAGTAATATCGTTTATCGTCTGGACGACACCCTCCACAGCAGCAAAAAGTGCCGTTTACGAAGCAGGATGCCATACAGAGCGCTATACTCCGTATTTTAGCGGCACTGCCCTAGCGAGCGTCCAACTTCTCTAAGACCCGACCATTCAGAGTAGCCCAACGGCTGGTCCCGGCATACTATTACGCCGCCGTTTTTGGGGCGGCAGTTTTGGTTGGAGAGCAGGCCACATTGGTTTTGGAGCTTGGAACCGTGGAACTTGGAAAATAGAATCCAAACAGCTTCCGCAGACTGAAGCTCCGGCTTTTGGTACGAAGCATTATTACAACGTGATACGAGTATGGAGTATTACGGAGTATTACAGAGCTTTCGATGCGAGGCAGACTCCTCCAGGCTAGCAAGCATCAGCCCAGCCACTTCCAGCCCATGAATTTGTGACCGGGAAAGGCACTAAACCAGACATGGAGGTGCCTGCCAGCTGTGCGGTATTATCACTCGTAGAAATTGGGCCGCGCTTGCCCAATAAAAGCTCTGAGCTGAGGGCAGACGCCGTACTTTCCCTACTCGTAGTCGTCAAACATTCGCAGTAACACTGCGCCTGCCGTATTCATATTATTTTGCACTCAACTTTACATGAGGACCTTAGCTCTCCCGCGGCGACCAGGGTTAAAGGAAGGAAGGCACAGCCAAGCACCAAAAGCAAAGTATTCAACCCCCGGTAATACATCAACCACCCGATTTTTTTTTGGTCCAACTTTGGCTCATAATTTCCCAGTTTTCCGAGCTCACACAAGCTCTCCAATTTTATTTTATTTTGTTTCTTTTACCGCTTTGCTCCTTTGCTCCGTTGCGTTTTTGCTTTTTTTTTTTGCTTTTTCGTCTCCCTGTCTTCCTCTCTCGGCTCCTCTGCCCAACAAGCTTTGTGCTTTCGCGCATCTAGCCTCGAAACTGACGGATTATGGCATTGGGCGCAGCACCTCTGCAACAACCACAACCATTTGCTATGGCAGCATAGATTGATTATTACAATTTGCAGGGTAACAAGCTCGGTGCCCCCCCAAACTCCCCAAGATCGCTGCCGTGTCTGCCAAACTGCGACGTCTTTTTTTTTTCCCTCTTCGTGTCTCGCAGCCCAACCGGACGGGCATTCCTCTGCCAACCCCCTTTTCTACCACGTGTCTCGCAAATTGCCGGCCAGCAGCAGATCCTCAGCCATGGCGTCTGCGCCTTATTGGGGCCAGCTGCCAGGCTCCAACACAGCCGCCCAAGCCAGAAACCGCCGCTCGTCCACTGAAGGAGCAGCCGCTGATGCTCTGCTGCAGCCGTCGTCTGCGCCTGCGCCAAACCGTGCTTCTGTCCAGACGACAAACACCATAAATACCGAGGCGCCCACCGACTCGACTATGAGCCCCTTTGCCTCGCCCATCAGCTTTAATTTTCCCTCCGAGGGCCTTGCCCCCCGTCCGCCGTCGTTTCCGTACAACCCGAATCGCTACCTGTCCCAGCAATCCCAGCATCACCACCAGCGCCAGCTGTCGCAGGAAGGCGGCGGCGACGCCAGGACCCGACGCCGAAGTGCCCGCAACTCCAATCCCAACAACAGAGAAAGCGCTGCCGACACACACGACGGCGGCTACGACGGTGGCGAGGGTGCCTACCACGGTGCAGCCACCAGAGATCATCTCCAAGACACCACCCCTGATTCAGCTGAGCCATTGCCTGCTGCACCGGACGTCCCCAGAGCTCCGCCGCTGAGCTATCGGCCTCCGCCAAGCACCGTCTCTCCGTATTACAACTACCCCCCCATTCCATCCAACAGCGCATCGCGCAGTGCAAAGCGACCAGAGCTCTTCGTCACGACCGACCACATGGACCTGGACAGTCCTGAGCAGTACTACATGCCGGTGGCCGGTGCCCCACAGAACGTGACACAGGCACGAGACAGTCGCCCTCGCATTCCCGTCGAAGCCAGCATTGGCTCGGTTCCCGCGCACCGACGCTCTCTCAGCGGCGATGCTGGCGTGCCCGCCACTGCCTCGAGGCGACAGTCCTCGAATGAAGCGGGAGGAAGCCAGCATTCCCGTCGGCCGTCCGCTGGAGGCAGTCGCAAGCTAGAAGACGTGCGGTCACCACTGCAGAAGCTGGAGCTGACCCTGGACAGCATCACGAAAGAGGAAAAGCGAGCGAGAGTTGCAGCTGCCGAACAGCTTTGGCGCGAGCGGGAGAAGCAGGGACAGGGACGTCAGCGCCAGAGGCAGCAGCAGCAGCAGCAGCAGCAACGACAACAAGAAGCATTTGCCGACTCTCAGCCGAGATCGCAACCCAGAACACAACCAAGGTCGCAGGCACAAACCCAACCCCAACATCCGTCGCAGCCGCAACAAGTTCGCTTCTCTGAGGGCGATCCAGGTCCCAGGCCCCTCCTGCAGCCGGAAATGAGTCCGGTCGACGAGAGCTATGACGCAGTTGCTGCACACGGAGGACCTCTAACACAAAACCCTCATCGACCACCGGCGCCGCCGCCCGACTCCGAGAAGCCTTTGGCGCGTCCAAGCCATGTTGAGTCGCGAAACCCATCTGTGTCCGCTGCCGGTGCCACTGCCGCTGGTGCCGGAGTTTCTTCGTCCTCCGGGATTCCGCAGCGCAATCTCAGTTTCCGCGAGCGCGCCGCCAGAAACGATGTCAAACTTCCCAGCGCGGACGACCTCTCGCCGTCATCGCTCGGCGCCGACTCTGGCGGCGGCTCTGCACAGCCGCCCAAGCGCAGTGGCAGTCACAAGCTGAAGAAAGACCCGCCGGGCGACCCATGGTACAACAAACGCAACGAAGCCGAGCGGAGGTTCCAAGTCGTCCAGCCTCGCAACATGCCTGCGTCCGACGTCACACCGCTCGCCGAAGCAGCGACGGCGTCGCTTCCTAATGCCGCACGTGGCGGGAAGTTCACAAACACAAAGTCACCTGTTCATGCGCAGGCAGAGCATCCGGTTCAGCTCCAGGGACAGCGCCAAGTGGCTGGTGCGAGCGATGACCTTTCTCAGCCCAGTCCCGACGCCGTGCCCTCTACAGCTCCATTTGCGTCCCATGCGGCAGCTGCGGCAGCTGGCGCAGCGGCGGGCATGGCAGGTGCAGCAGCTGTCGCAGCGACAGCTGCGCCCAAGAAGACGGCAAGGTTTCTAGACGGCGAGAAAGGAGATGGCGAACGCCGTTTTGATAATCCCCACCACCACCGCTTGACAAACATGGTCTACCATGCTCGGGAAAACCTGAAGCCTGGAGAAGGCACCTTTAAGCACCCCAAGTATCTTGAGGAATGGAAGAAGAGCACGGTCGGCACATTGTCGGGTGCACTTCTGGATCTGTCAGTCGACGCTCTGGACATTGCCGACCGTGATAAACCGTGGTGGGAGCAGGGCAATGGAAGACGCCGAGGAAGCTCGGCATCGCGGCCGAGACGAGCCGAAGCCTTTGACGGCGAGTATGACGAGGCCAATGGTGTGTCAATTTTTATCATTTTTATTAATTCTTGTCATTTTGACGATATTACAATGTCCATTTCCCTAACGAGTTTCTGACATTTCAGGCCCGACACGATTTAAACCGCCTCTACATCTTGTCTGCGGGCCGCTGTTGCGATACTGTGGCATTCGCAAAGAACGACCGCCAGGCAGGGGTGTGCGCAACGGCAGTAGCGGCGGCCATGCCGAACGGGAGTTTTGGAGAGGCAGCGTCATGATTGTTACGCGCGACTCGGATTCGTCCTACGACATCGCGCCAACGCTGCGATTGTTTTTGCAGCCCCTGGAGCTGCTGCCGCCGCCGCCCATCGAAGTGCGCGGAGCGCTGCCGCCAGAGTATGTGGATCCGCTGGTGGGCCATCCGAAGCTGGGCCGCAACGGCGAAACGCTGTACGTGCGGCCTGTGGAGCATCTGGAGGAGGCAAAGGATCTGTCTCGCGACGAGACCGACAACGGGCTCTACGAAAAGACCAAGAGTGTCGTGGACGGCTATGGCCCGCAGAGCGACCAGCACGGCGTGGCAGGAGATCCGCCCGGATCGTTTGCGGCGCGGCTGAAGCGCACGCAGGTGGATGGCGAGAAGGCCGGCAAGTTCAAGGATGTGCGCGGCTTCCGGCTGCATGCGGAGCGCGGAGTGACGTTCTGGCGCTTCAACATTGAGGTGGAGCTGCGGGCGCAGCAGCAGCGCATTGCCTATCGCATCAACCGCAGTCCGTCGACGGGGTTCTGGGTGCCGGCAAAGGGCGAGTCCATGCACATCATGTTCCACTCGTGCAACGGCTTCAGTCTCAGCGTGGACGCCGACCAGTTCAGCGGGCCGGATCCGATGTGGCGCGACGTGCTCAACACGCACCAGACGCGGCCCTTCCACGTGATGATTGGCGGCGGCGACCAGGTGTACAACGATGCGGTGACGAACCAGACCAAGCTGTTCCGCGAGTGGCTGGGCATCAAGAACGGGCTGAAAAAGTACAAGGCGCCGTTTACGGCGGCGATGCAGGACGAGCTGGAGACGTTCTACCTCAACCGCTATGCCATGTGGTTCTCGCAGGGCCTGTTTTCGCTGGCCAACTCGCAGATCCCGATGGTCAACATGCACGACGACCACGACATCATTGACGGCTTTGGCACGTATCCGCACTACTTTATGAACTCGCCCGTCTTCTCGGGCCTGGGAAACGTGGCCTTCAAGTACTACATGTTGTTCCAGCACCAGAGCGTGGTGGACGAGACGGAGGGGTCGGAGCCCAGCTGGATTCTGGGGCCGGGGCCGGGCCCGTACATTGAGGCGGCCAGCCGCAGCCTGTTTATGTTTCTGGGGGCCAAGGTGGCGCTGTTGGCGGTGGACTGCCGGACGGAGCGGACGCAGGACGAGGTTGTCGACGAGGAGTCGTGGAAGCGGGCCATGGACCGGTGCTATGCGGAGATTGAAAAGGGCAAGACGGAGCACCTGCTGGTGCTGCTGGGCGTGCCCATTGCCTATCCGCGGCTGGTGTGGCTGGAGAACATTTTGACGTCGCCGCTGATTGAGCCGGTCAAGGCGATGGGCCGGCTGGGCCTGCTGGGCAACCTGCTCAACAAGTTTGACGGCGGCGTGGAGATTCTCGACGACCTGGGCGACCACTGGACGGCCAAAGAGCACAAGGACGAGCGCCGAGTGGTGATTGAGGATTTGCAGGACTTGGCGGCCGACAAGTCTGTGCGCGTGACCATCATCAGGTGAGAGAGAAGTTGTTTTTTTTTTTTTTCTTTTCTTTTTTTCTTTTACCACCCCAAAGCTAACTCTGCAACCAGTGGCGATGTGCACTTGGCTGCGGTCGGCCAGTTCTACTCCAACCCGAAGCTGGAATTGGCCAAGCACAACGACTTCCGGTACATGCTGAATGTGATTTCGTCGGCCATTGCCAACGCGCCGCCGCCGGATCTGCTGGCGGATGTGTTGAACAAGCGAAACAAGGTGCATCACTTTGATCGCGAGACGGACGAGGACATGATTCCGCTGTTTGCGCATGGCGTGGATGGCAAGCCGCGCAACAACAAGCGGCTGCTGCCGCACCGCAACTGGTGCTCCATCCAGCCGTACGTGCCCGGGTCGACGCCGGTGGCATCGCCGGCCGCCTCCGAGGACGACCTGGCCATGGCGACGCCCGATCAGACACCGCCGGGCAGCCGAGTGAGTCTGTTTAAGCGGCTGTCGCGACGGCGCCGCAATCCGTATCGCGAAGCAGGTGGCGTCGGCAGCGTCGGCAGTGGCGGCGTCGGCGGCGTCGGCGGCGTTGGTGCTGCTGCCGTCTCGCGGCCTCCTGTGTCTGGAGGCTTTTTGCGGACGCTGAGCCGTGGACGCGTCTCGCTGGATTCGTTTCGGCGCGACGGGCGGCCGGCAACAGCGAGCGGGGCATCGCCCATGGCCCAGACAGGCGGCCCGGGCACGAGTGGGCGGCGGCGGTCGCTGTCGCTGTCGCGCAATTTCCGGCCTGGCAACTTGCTTCGCCGGCTGAGCGGCCGGGAGCCCAAGGAGCAGCTGAAGCGCGCCGACGATGGCGGGATCAACGGCAGCTGGGGTCCGGACAGCGACGGCAACGACGACGATGAAGACGATCTGGACGACGATGTGCTGTCGCGGCCGCCTGTGCCGCCCAAGGGCCCCGCCGATGCAGGCGGACCAGGGCGGCGACAACAGAGCAAGTACGGCCAGGGCTACAGCCATGGCGCTTACGGCCAAGAACAGGAGCTTGGCCATGGACGTCGGCGCGCGAGCCGGGCCTATGACGAGGACGGAGCCAGCATGACGAGCAGCAGCGGCGAAGGCGACGTTCCGGGAAGCCATGCTGTGCAGCGCGGCGGGGGAGGGGCAGCGGCGGCGGCGGCGGCGGCGCCTCGCATGCGGGGCGGGGCGGGCACGGCGACAGCACCAGCACCATCGGCAGCTGCTTACGGCCACCAGCAGCCGCACAGTTACGAGGAGTTTGAGAATGGCGATGAGAGCTACTTTTCGGTGCGGCGGCGGGCGGTGGTGCCGCAGCAGACTACGGATAGCAAGCAGCAGCAGCATCAGCAGCAGCAGTCAGCATCGGACGCCGGACCGGGGCCACGGCCGTTTTACCGCACGCCGACCGGGCTGACGGCCAAGCAGATGAAGCGGGCGCAGGACTTTGTGGTGAATCTGGAGGGCGGGCTGGACATTCGCCTGAATGTGGAGATCAGCCCGCGGGACCCGACGGGACTGACGGTGCCTTACCGAGTGGTGGTGCCACGGCTGTGGCACACCGACGAGGCCGAGGACAAGGACAGCCCGAATGTGGGGCCTGGGGCCGGCGGCGGCGGCGGCGGCGGCGGCAGCAACCTCAAGGCGGCCGGGAGCATCAAGCGCTGGTTCAGCCTGGGTCGCAAACCAGCCCATAATGCCGGCGACTCGTCCATGTTGGCAGACACGGCCGCACCAGCGCCAGCCCCGACTGCAGGCCCGGCAGGGGCTCCGGCAGGAACTCTGGCAGCGGGCTCGAGTTCGGGGTTGTCGGATCATGATGCAGCAGCAGTCAGGAGCTGATTTCGGCGACGGCAAAAGGGGGATTGGAAGTTTGCGGACTAAAGCGAAGCGAAAAGGGACCGCATAGTGTCTGTTTGTGTTGCCTCTTTGGATATCCTATGTTTGATAGTCCTCTTGCATATCTCCTCACAGGCTGGACATGTTAAATGATGAAATAGAAAAGGTTGAGCGGGTGCGTAAATAAAGCATTTGGTCTCGAGAGGACGGCCCAGCTGAGGGCGACACTTGGATATCGATCAATCTTTGTGACTGCAGAGTTAAGGCTGTGCAGAGTTAAGGCTGTGCAGAGTTAAGATTAGCTGGTGCTCAAAAGCAGAGAAGAAAGACAGCGGGAACTTCAACTTACCGCTTTGGCAACCGAGACACAACGTCGACCAGCCTCGACGATCTCATTCCGCGGGACGGAAGAGTGCGAGCGCTGGCCGACACCGACGTTGCAATTCGATACTATTCTTTCAGAAGACTATCTGGCTTTCGGGACTGCTCTGTCTTTCTCGCCCTTATCTCTTCCGCCTTGTTCTCCGCCATGGATTTCCTCGTTATTTTTTCGCGTATGGCCTTTTGGCCCCGGTTTTTTTTTTTCCTCTTTGCCAGCCTTGTTTCGGCCATGTCCCTTCTTTTTTTTTTTTCTTTCGCCCCGTCCGCATCGCTGCCATCCTTTGTCTCAGCTGCTTCACTCGCCGGCCCCGGTGGCCATCGGACTGTTACTCCGACTGCGTCGTGCCCGTCCAGCTCCTGGCGGTCCACGGCGGTCGTTGTCGTCGTCGTGGTCGCTCTCCCGGTCGTCGTCGCCGCGATCGTGATTGCGGTCCCGGTCCCGGTCCCGGTCCCGGTCCCGGTCCCGGTCCCGGTCTCGGTCTCGGTCCCGGTCTCGGTCGCCGCGTTTGCCGCGGTCTCGATCGCCCCTGGCGTCCCGGTCGCGGTCGGCTCCGCGGCCCTTGCTGGGCGGCGGCCGCACAAAAGCAAAGTCGACCTGGATGGTCTGGTCGAGCAGTTTTGTGTTGTGGGCGCCGTCGATGGCGGCGCGGGCCTCTTTCAGCGTGGCGTATTCGATCAGGCAGTAGCCCTGGCGGTTAGGAGAGCAGGTTAGGAGAATACACCAAGGGGAGAAGAAAAGAGAGCATGAAAAAAAAAAAAAATACCTTTACATAGCCAGTCCGGCGGTCCAGATTGAGATGCAGATTCTTGATCTCGCCAAACTCGGAAAAGACATCCTGCAGCGTCTCCTCGTCGGCCTCCTCATGCACATTGGTCACCATGATGATCCAGCCCTCGATGGACCGCACGGCCGTCGCCTTGGCGTGCGTCAGCATGTCGACGGCGCGCGGGCCGCTGGCGGCGTTGCTGTTGCTGGCAGCCGCCCCGGATTCGGCGGCGGCGCCGGGCTCGTCGAGCTCCATTTCGACGTCGGCCATTTCGAGGGGGGGTAAGACGTGGGGAATCTGCTGCGTGCTGTTTTTGCGCCTGCGCTCGAGCAGAAAGGCAATATCAGAAAGGTTGAAGTCGTGATATTTTTAGAGGTAGCTGAGCTCTGAAGTAAAAGAGTACGGTATCCTACGCCGCAACATACTTTTTCCGGGCCGACATGAGCTGGCGCCCGCCACAACTGAGTAGGCGCGTCAAGCTAATGGCACTGTAATGCTCGTAATAATATAGCGCGTGAACAGACCATAACTCGCAATAAGAATATTACCGCTACAAACATCGTACGCGCACAAAGTGTTGACATGCCAAATTTCTAAGACACATCACAAGCCCTGCCCTCGGGGGGGGGGGGGGGGGGGGGGGGGGGGGCGGGGGGGGGGGGGGGGGGGGGCGCGGGGGCGGGGGGGGGGGGGCGC
>JADHKP010000035.1:0-215332 GCA_019925385.1 Raffaelea deltoideospora | reverse complement strand
TTAAAACAACATAAATAGCAATAATAATATTACCGGTAAAAACATCTTACGCGCAAAAATTTTTTTAATGCCAAATTTCTAACACAAAACAAAACCCCTGCCCCCCCCCCCCCCCCCCCCCCCCCCCAAAATGCTCCGCCGCCCGCCCACGGTCCTGAGCATCACGGCGGAAGATGTGGCGATCTACGAAGACGGCGCCCAAAAGCTGCAGGAGTTGCGGGAGCTGCGAGCAGAGCATAAGCGGCAGCAGCGGCAGCTGCGGAAGCTGCAGCAACAGCAGCAGCAGCAACAAGTCGGTGCCGAGGAGGGCGCCGGCCCGTACGGAGTCCGCCATGCCCGGATAATGGGCCAGTGGCGGCAGGGATCGAATCCGGCAGCAGCCGCGGCCGTCGTTCGAGAACAGCAGCAGCAGCAGCGGCAGCAGCAGCGAGAGCGACAGCTCCAGCAACATCTTCTCGCAAGGCAGCAGAGGCGACAGAGTCGTTTCGGCGGCGGTGACGGCGCAGCCGGCGGCGCAGACCGACTGCTGGAGGGCGATGACGAGGAAGAAGGAGAAGAGCAGGCGGTGGACGGGGACGACGTTGATGACGACGACAACGATGATGGCAACAACGACAACGACGACGAGGAGGAGGAGGAGGCAGACGAACAGAATGGCGCTGCGGGCTATTTTCAAGCGGCAGCTGCTGCAGCGGGAGACGACGACGACGACGACGAGCAGATGGAGATTGAGTATGAAGGGGCAGCGCATGCAAACGAGGACGAAGAGGCGGATGGCAGTGGCGGTGGAGGCCTGGCTGGCAGAAGTGGCAGAAGCCGTAGAAGCGGCAGTGTGCACAGGCAGCCCAGAGCACCAGCAGCAGCACCACCACCACCACCACCAGGAGCAGCACCGTCGCCGCCATCACTGCCACGACCACCTCACTCAGCAGCCCCGGCAGCCATTCCGTCTCTGCTTCCGCCAGCCGCTCCATCGCTGACCGGCAACGCTGTCCCGGCGGCCCGGCCGAGACGACGGCCCATTGGGGGAGGAGGAGCAGCCGGAGGAGCTGCGACTGCGACTGTGACTGCGGCTGCGACTGCGACTGCGACTGCTGGTGGTGCCGGAACTGCTGCTTCTGCAAGCACGGGTCCTCGCCGTCTGCCAAACGGCCGCCGAGTGGCCGCCGCCACCACCACCACCGCTGCCACCTCAAGACGAGCGACGCGTCCAACAGGAGCCATGGCCACAGGTGCTGCCGAAAGCAGCAGCACCACTGCCACCACTGCCACTGCTGCCGTGATCAACAACCACCACCGGCCCACAGCGTCGGCAGTGTCGACAGCCTCGATGGACGGCCGGGCCACGCGCAGCCGGGACGAGCGCATCGGTGTTGCGACGCGGGCTGGCAGCAGCAGCAGCGCCACCAGCAGCACGGCGGCGGTTGGAGGTGCAGCAGCAGCTGGGCGAGCCCAGCGGAGATAAATCGGGGGGTCGAAAGCGACGGAGTCGAAAAGCGACGGAGCGGGTGCATCGCTGGCTGCTGTCTGAGCTTCGTTCTGCTGGGTTGTCGTTTAGTGATGAGTCTTATCTTTATGGGGGAATTTGCGCATGATATGGCAGGCGTTGTTTTGTTGTCTGGGTTGTCTTGTTGTCTGGGTTGTCTGGTTTGTCTCATTTTTGAAATGTCTGGCCTGTTGTCTGTTGTCTGGTTGTTCAACTTTTGATATGTCCGTTTGCTTATTCAATCTGCTTGACATTTTGAGATCTGGTTGGCCATGTCCAGTTGGTGGTTGATATGAAACGTGGCTGCAGCCGTCACGACTGTCTTCATATTGGTTCTTGACAACATCCCACAGCAACTGCGCTTGGATCTGAGAACTGCTCGCTCCTTCACGAGAGATAATGATACACGAGACAGACACAATCGAGTCCTATGAATAATGAATCAAGACGAGAAAAGTGAAGAAAACCACGCCCAAAACAAATAAAGGGACGTCCGAGTGTTCCTTTTTTCCGTACTCCCTTTCCCGTTTACCGATACAAGTGAAATCCAAGACCAAGATACAAAAACAAACGTTGAAAATGAAATCAGAATTAACCAAAAAAAATAAAGAGTTTTCAGAGCTTTTTTTTCATCCTTCTGCCATCTAAACCCACCCCCTCAGGACGACGATTTGGTCTTGAATTTGATAAAGATCGGCTTGGACACCGGTGCCGGTGCTGTCGCTGGTGGTGCCGCTACCGCTGGCGCTGACGCCGCTGAGGCTGCTGACGCCGCTGAGGCTGCTGAAGCTGCTGAGGCTGGCACCGCCGACGTGGAGCGCCCCCCGGTCGGCAGCGGCTTGCGTGCCGGCTTGGGTTGCTGCGACGTGTTCTGTGACGCCGCAGCGGTGGCCGTACCTGACGAAGCGCCGAGGCCAGCCGCCTCCTGGGACTCGGCCAGAGAAAAGGAGTCTGGCGGCGTCAGCACGGCAGAAAAGGAACGACTCGGAGCAGCGGAGGCTGCAGCTGCGGCAGAAGACGCTGCAGAAGCCGCCTCGCCAGCAGACGACGGAAGACGCCGGCGCGGCGTCGGGGCCGCAGCTGTCGTGGATCCCGCACTCCGAGCAGAGAAGCCATTGTTGGTGCTGGCGGTGCTGCCAGTGCTGCCACGGCCGGCTTGCGGCATCGACGCCGACATAGCCAGCGGCGGCGGGCTCTGCGTCTTGCGGAACGTCTCCAGCCAGTGGCTGGCCAGCGGGCTGAGCTTGCGCTGGTAGCTCGGCGGCACGGCAATCTTGATCATCTTGCGTGGGCGCCCGCCGGCCGAGGCGGCATCGTCGGCGCTGCTGCTGTTGTCGCGCTTGCGCTTGTTGACGAGAGGTGTCCGTGTTGTTGTCGTCGCCGTCGTCGTCGTCGGGGCTGGAGCAAACGGAGTGGTGGCTGCCCGCGGCTGCGTTGGTGGAGGCGACATTGCATTCGCTGCTGCTGCTGCATTGACAACGCTTGCGGCGGCGCTGCTGTCGCGGCGCAGGCTCGGCAGAACGGAAAACGAGGCCTCGGGGCTGAGCGCGGCAGGAAGCGCCGGGGCTGCAGGAGGCGGAGTAGACGCCGGCGCCGAGGCCACTGACACCGACGGCTTCCGGATCACAATCGCCGACGCCCCCGTAGCACTGCCGCTGCCGCTGCCACCACCGCCGATCGAAACCCGGCTCGTCTGCAGCTTGATTTTCGGCCCGGCCGTCTTCCTCGGCTCGCCCGGCAACGGTGTGCGCTGCGACGGCGCCGGGGTGGCGGCTGTGGCTGTATTTGGCCCGTTGGCCGCATTGGCCGCATTGGCTGCTGTTTTTCCTGCTTTTGCCGCAGCTGCCAATCCCTCCATGCTGTCGGCCACGCCAACGGAACCCGACGCCGACGCCGACGCCGTCGCCGCCGCCGCCAGACCAGCGCTTGCAGCTCCTCCCCCCTCTGCAACAACGTCCATCGGCTGAGGTCGCGGCCGCAGCGGCCGCGGCACCTGCTTGAAATCCACGACATAGCGGCCCGGCTTCGTGCGTCGCGCGCTGGCCGTCCACATCTTCGGATGCTGCACCGTCAGCAGCAGCGCCAGCTCGCCCTCAAACATGGTCTCCAGCAGCCCCAGCAAATTGCGCTTCTCGCTGCACCCCGTCACCGGCGACAGCAGCGCCGTCCACATCGCCGCCAGCAGCTCGCGGTTGCCGCCCACCGCGTCGCGCAGCCCGCGGATCGCCGCCTCCATCTGCTGCCGCCGCGCGTGCTGCTCCTGGTGCTGCTTGATGATCGCGTCGCCCTGCTCAATGATCACGCCGCCATTGTCGTCGTCGTCGTCGTCGTCGTCGTCCTCGTCCTCGTCCTCGTCGACGCTGTGGCTGCCGTCGTCGATTGCCTTTTTCTTCTTTTTCTTTGCGTTGTTGAGGTTGTTGATGCTGACAGCACCGTCAATCTCGCCATTTCCCCCCACGCCCCCCAGGCTCCGATCGGCGCTGGTGCCAGCCGCCGCCACCGTCACCGCCGGCCCCGCCAGCTGGCCGTCGAACTCGCCAAACGCAATGCCGGCAATGCCCCGGCAGAACAGCTTGAAGAGCCGGTCGCGCAGAAACGGCGAGCTGTGCGTCGTCATCGCCGCCAGCAGCAGCCGCAGAATCGCCGGCCGCAAAAACAGCCCCAGCTCCACCAGCGCCTCAAACGCCTTGAGCTGCACCACGTCCACCGTGCCGTCCTGCAGATACCGCACAAAGTCCAGCGCATCCACCGCCACCGCCCCCGCCTTCATCAGCCGCTTCTTGCCCTCCAGCGCCGCCGTCGTCCACGCGTTCTGGTACGACCCCGTCCACTCGTCCATCCGCCGGTACCGCTCAATCTCCGCCAGCGCCTGGCCCAGCAACTGCTGGTCTTCCGTCTCCGCTGCCGCCGCCACCCCCACTACACCGTCCACGTCCATTCGGCTGTCGCCCCCGCCCACCACGTCATATATGCCGTCCTTGCCCGTGCCCTCGCGCCGCCCGTCGCCGCCGCCGCCGCCGCCACTGTCATCGTCGTCGTCGTCGTCCACCACCACGTCGTCAAACGTCAGCGCCATGGGCATGTCGCGGTCGCGGTCACGGTCACGGTCACGGTCACGCCCGCCGTCTTGCGCCCTCTTAAACCCGCCCCCACCTCCTCCTCCACCACCACCGGCTCGACGGCCGCCCCCGCCCGCTGTTGCCGCCCCGGCCGACGAAGACGGCGCGTTGCAGAAGCTCGTCGCCAACGCCACCAGCAGCTTCGCCACGTACAAGTGGTCCGAGTACGCGTTCTGCGAGTTGTCGTTGAAGCGCAGCTGGTCCAGCAGAAACCGCTGCACCTCGCGCGGGTGCCGGCCCTCAAACTGCACCTTGGCCAACGCCTCCACAATCGCACACTGCACCGCGTACTGCCGCTTGTCCGAAAAGTCGTTGGGCCGCGGCGTCGAGTCCGCATAGCAAAAAAACTCGCGAAACACCCGCATCAGCTGCTTCATGCCTCGGTACTCCACCCCGTCGCTGCCGCCGAAGCTGCCGTCGCCGTGCCGCCCAAGATGATGGCCGCCCGGCATGCCGCCGCCGTTCATCCCCGCCTGGTGGTGGTCGCCGTTCGCGCCGCCGCCGCCGCCGCCGCCGCCGCCACCACCGCCAGCGCCATCTGACGTTTTCCACGTCTGCCGCGACAAAATGTCCGCCGCCATCGTGCGCAGCCCGTAATAGTAGCGGTCGTCGTACAGCGTGCGCGTCAGAATGGTGGCCGACATGGCATGCTCGCGAATCCGCGACAGATACAGCAGCGTGTCCTGCTGCGCCACCACGTCGCGGTCCTGCTGCAGCTGCGATAGATACATCCACGCCGGCATGTTGGTGTGCACCTTGCACAGCCACTCAAAGTCCGAGTCGATCCGGATCCACTCGTACGACTCCTGGTCCATGTTCTTCTCGTCCTGCTCCGTCCACTCCATCAGCTCCCACTTGGCCATCTCGTCCGCGCTCTCCAGCCGATCGCCCAGCGAGAACACAATCGGCTCGTCGTGCCCCGCCGCACCGGCATTTGCGCCGCCGCCGCCGCCGCCACCCAGAATGCCCCCATCCGTCGTTGTCGTCGTCGTCGCCGCCGCTGCTGCCGATGCCGCGGCCGCCCGTTCACGCTGTCGGCGGTTCCTCTTAAGCCGCTTGTACTTGGTGTTGTAAGGAATGTCAAACTTGGCCGTGCCTGACAGGACGGCATCGTCCCGGATCTCCACAATGTGCTCGTACGGCGTCCCGTTGGCCTCGTGGATGCGGATCGTCATCGGGCCCGTAAACAGCCGCTGCGGCTTGCTGTCGTACGACCCGTGCTGCTTCTCCACCAGCTGCCGCCAAAAGTCCCCGTGCCCAATCGGCCGCGGCTTGCTCGCCCCCGCCTCCTGCGTCTGGTGCACGCTGATCTCCACACACAGCCGCTTGCGGTTGAACCGCTGCTTCACGCTGAGCCACGGACACCCCGCCCCCAGCACCCACTGCTTCCAAAACCCCTCCAGCGGGTACTGGCTCGTCTTCTCGCACACGCGCCGGAACGACTCCCACGACAGAATCTCGTTGTTGTTGTCGCCCCACCCCGACGTGTTGGCCTTGCTGATGATCTTGGAGATCACCCGCGCAAGACTGGCACTCGCCGACCCCGCCGCCTTGGTCAGCCGCTTGTCCAGCACAAACAGCACCAGCGGCGCCTTGAGCACCATAAAGTCCATCTCAAAGTCGCCCAGATACGCAAACGTGCCCAGGTCGTGCAGCGACGGCCGCCCGCGATCCTCTTCCACCAGCCGGTCCGCCAGCGTCTTGATGCGGAACCGGTACTCGTTGTTGCCGCACAGCTTGCCCAGCAGCAGGTCCGTCATGTAGTGCGCTATGCCCACCGTCAGCCACAGCTCCGTGCGCTGGTTGGGCACAATGTATGCCCCAAAGTACTGGTAGGCCAGCGAGTGCACCAGCGTCCGCGTCACCTCCACGTCCGCATCGCGAATGTCTTCCGGAAAGAGCAGCCGGTTGCTGCACAGCGAAAACGACAACAGCGGCGTCGTGTCCGACACCATGTCGTCCACAAAACAAAGCTTGTAGCTGTCGTACGGATACCGCCCGTACGTCATGGCAAACTCGTCCGCTGCAAACGTCAGCGCCGCACACGAGTTCTGCACCTCCTGCTGCCGCCCCGGCAGGCAGTATCCGTGGATCTTGAGAGCGCTGAGCCCCAGCTTCTCGTCCGCCTCCTCCGACCGGAACTCGGTAAACAAATCCACGTGCTCAAACGGGCCAACCGCAAAGCCGACGTGGTGCGCCGCCGCGCTGCGGTCTGTAATCTCAAACGTCATGATCTTCTTTGTCTCGTCCGCCTCGTCTATCTTCTCGCCCACCAGATTGCCCGAGCACACTGCCGTCATGTCGAGGAGCTTGTCTTCTTCCGTAAGCTGATGCTCGTAGCCAGACACCTGTTCGTGCTGCGCCTGCGAATGCAGCTGCAGCTGGCGCTGGCCTTCGCCATTGCTCCCGCTGCCGCCGCCGTTGGGCAGCGACTGGTGGGACGCGAGCTCCTGCATCAGCGCATCCCCCAACGTACGAGGCATCTTGATGTGAATCTTCCAAAAGCAGCGCGAGCCCGGATCGTCCATGCAGGGAAAGATGCACGCGGCGATGCCAGGCTCTGGTGAGTGGCGCGTGTACATGTGCGGGAACCGCGTGTCATTGGCGTCCACACCAACAAAGTGCACGCCGTCCCGGATGTGGGTAGTTCGAAAGGGAATGACAATCTCATAGAGGCCGTCGGTCGCGTGGTCTGCTTCGGAGGCATCTTGGGTCGTGGCGTTTCCACTCGTTGTTTTCGCTGATCCTGATGTCGTTGTCGTTGCCGACGTTATATCGGCGCCGTCCTGCTGCAGCCCGCTTCCCGTCACACGAAATTTCAGCTTTCCGGGCTGCTGCTGCTGGCCGGAGCTGGCCTGCGCAGCCGGCTGACCTTGAGCCGGCAGAGGCGGTGGAGGCGGCGGTGGTTCGGGCCGTAGAGCCACGCGCAGCGAACCGTCGGCCGGACTGCAGCCCACGGCTTCGCGGTTCTCGACCGGTAGGTCGCGGCGCCGGTGTGGCAGCAGGTTTTTCATGCGGTTCTTGAGGACGGGGAACTGAGACGGTGCGAGGTGCCAGGATGGCGGCAGGTTGAGAGCTTCGTAGGGGTCGTGGTAGGTTGCGCGGACGGGCTTGCCGTTGACACGGATGCGGGACGTGTCGATCTCGCACTGGCGGGCATCGAGGCCAACGTCGTCTGGTGGGTCGTCGCCGTTGATGAGGTAGATGGTAATGCGGCTCTCGCCCTCAATGCTCTGATCGCGGAAGTTCACTTCGATGGTAACCTCTTGGTTCACGACCACGAACTCCTCCACTGGCGCCTCCAGATCCGCCGCTGGATCCGCCGCTGTCGCTGCAGCTTCGTCGGGCTCCCCCGATTCTGCTGCCGCTCCTGCTGCCAGGCCCGCCGCCAGCGCCGCCCCTTCTGCTATCCTGTCGGCGCCATTTCCGTATGGTTCCTCGGCAACGCCAGCAGCCGGCACAAAGCCGTTGTAGTGGTCGGCCTGCAATATTCCAGGCATGGCAGCGATGCTAACGCGTCAAGGCCAAGACCGGCTGTTGAGACGCAAGCAGCAACTCAGGCAGAGGTGCTTTGCAACCAGACCAATCGAGCAACAGAGTAACGAAGAAAAAAAAATAAAATCAAGAAGAAGAGGAACTGGTCGACCAGCGCGACCAGACAACGCTCAGTATGTCATGACGGCACACACAACTGCAGCCAGCAGATGGAAACGAGCAGAAGCGGACAACTGAAGGCAGACGGATAGCTCGGGTTCGTGGCTGAGAGAATCAATGCGGAAGTCGACTAGAAAGTAAATGGGATATCGTTAAGCCTGGAAGGCGACAGAAAAAAAAAAAGGTGGTTGAGGTTCGTCGTCGCAATTATGAGGAGAGAATCGGTCGCTGTAATCGCCTGTTCGCAGCGTCGCTGGTCTGTGACGCTACAAAGGAAACGAAGCTGGGGCTGCCGCAAAAACGATGCAATCTGAATAAAGTCTAAAAAATAGCACGAAGCCCACGGTTTTCGAGATGCTGAAGAAGAGACAGGAGAGGGAGACACTTTGCGTAAAAAAAGATGCTGAGCGCAACCCGAATCCGATGGCTGGGCCGAAATAACAAAGATCAAGAAGGAAATGAGAGAGAGAAAAAAAATATACAAACTAAAAGTAAGAGAGAAGACACGGGAGAGGATGAGAGAAGAAGGTAGCTGGGTTGGGGAGAAGTGGTCGACGAGAGGCGAAAGAGAAAGGTTCACGTCACAAAAAAAAAATATTGTATGGATATTACTCGTGGAACAGACAAACGTGAGGCAGCAGCGCGCGCAAAGGAAGGAGCCAAGAAGGAATAGCGCACGGACCACTATGCCCCTGCGCGCCTGTTCTTTCGATAGCTTTTATTTCTCCGCAATGCTCGAAATGATACCTCCATAATATTTGTCGCCTCTAGCATTAAAAAACTTGACTTACACAAAAAGCACAATAATGCAGCTTCCTGCAGCAGAACAAAGTCAACAGAAGAGTTACAAGAGTGGGAGTATGTGTTTTGCCCAGGACAATATCTCACAACCAAAAAACAAACACCAATTTAAAAAAGCCCAGTTTTTGTTAAGAACAAAAAAAAAAAAGAGAACAAGAAGAAAACAAAAACAAAAACAAAAACCCGTTAAACCGTTCCAATCCCATTTATCCTTTTTTTAGGTACTGATGCTGTCTTTCGCATCCTCCCTCTCTTCATTCCTGATCTCCCAAAATGAGCTGGTATCTCGGATCCGTCCTTCCTCCTCGCCATGTCTGCTGCTCGGCACTGGCCCCTCGGCGCTGCCACGGCCTCACTTCCGGCCCTCTCGCTTTTCTCGTCTTTTCTGGCGGGCGTGAGCTTTTGCAGTCTCTTCGTCAATAAAGTCGGTCGGCAAGTCAAAGTCTATTTCAGGAGGGTCCGGCACCGGCTGGCCCCAAGCCATGACCGTGCGTCCTTTGCGGCGGCTCCGACTTAGGGCCGCGTCACGCTGGTATCGCTTCTGGAAGAACGACGTCACTTCTGTGGCGGGCGGCGCAGGCGACACAGGTTGCGCTTGTGCCGACATAGATCCCGGCGGGGATCCCGGCGGGAATGCCGACGGAGAAAGGGCCGCCGCAGCTGCTCCCACTCCGTCTGAGTGACCGGCCTCTTGCATCTCCGCTGGGTGTTGCAGCCTAGGGCGCTTCGCTGCAGCTGCGGGCTTGGCGGACCTCGACAGCTTTGGAGACTCTGCTGGCTTGGTTTTGCGTTTAGTCACGGCAATTTTGCCCGTCCTCAGCTTTGTCTTGGCCCTTATCGGTGACGCCTTTAAAGTCATTGCAGACCGCGCAGTCCGTGCAGTCCGTGCAGTCTTTGCAATCCTTGCATTCTTTGAAGTCCTTGCTGTCCTTGCTGTCCTTGCTGTCCTTGCCGTCTTTGGAACCTTTGACGTCTTTGTAGCCCTGGCTGTCCTTCCCGTCTTCAGAGCCTTTGCCGCTGCCTTCTTCCGGGCCGCCGCCAACCTAGATCGCGCCAGGGCTTCTTCGCGAAGTTGTTTGGCGATGACGGCATCAACATCGCTCGAGTCTGGATGCGAGGACACGTCGTCGCTGGCGTCTTCCTCGTCGCTGTCCAGATCGCCGTCAAAGCTACCACCCGCGTTGTCGTTCTCGTCGCCATTCTCCTCTTCGTCTTCATCCTCGTCCTGTCCCTCCTCCTCCTCCTCCTCTTCTTCTTGCTCGCTTTGCTGCTGTTGCGCTTCATGTCTTTTGTTTTTGGTCTCAACCACCTCGCTGTCATCAGCCGGCTGGATTTTGCGTTTTCTCCCCTTGGGCCATCCGCCGCGCGATACTGCCTTTGTCTGCGTCGGTGCTGCGTCCGTTGCTGCTGCTGCTGCTGCTGCTGCTGCTGCCGCACGGCCGACCCGTCCTTTTCCCCGGCCGCGGACTTTTGTGGCGGCGCCAGCGTCGAGGGCGCCGCCGCCGCTTGCAAGCTCACGCGCGCGCAAATCTTCGGCATGGGCGCGGTCACGCTCGAGCTTCCGGCGCTTTTCCTCAAGCCCCCACAGGCGAAATTTTTCGAGAATGCTGCGGCAGCCCTTGATGAAATAGTCGCGGGCAGGCTCAAACGACTTCTTTTTGCTCTCGGTGATGCCGCTGACGCCCATGGTGCGCAGCCAGTCGGGGCCCAGCAGGCCGTCAAGTAGGCGGGTGATCTGGTCTTTTTCATGCTGGGCGCGGCCTTTTTCGGAGTTGCGGATGGAGCGCTCGAGACGCTCGGCACGCTTGTGGAAGGGCTCGAAGAAGGTGTCGTCCAGGGGGTCCGGGCGGGCGGCAGCAGCAGCCTTGCCGGCGCGGCTGGACTGGTTGCCCAAAAAGCCAAAGTCGACAACGTGGGCGTCGGTCAGTTCGTAGAACAGGGCGTCGCCATAGCCGCGGACGGCCGTTGCATTGGGGCCCAGGGTGCTGGCAAGTATGGCCGTGACATCGGAGTGGCCAGTCCCGGCGCCAGCGGTGGAGGTGCCCAAGGCAGGGCTGTTATCGACAAAGAGGATGGGCGTGTCAATGTTCAAGATGTCTAGCAATTCGGCATTGGCCAGGTTAGCATGGGTTTCTTGTGTTTTGCTGTAGAGGCATTTCACGCAAAAAGGTGGCAACAACGTACGCTCTTCCTTCGGCTCGTTGCCGATGACTTCGTCATAGTCGGGAAAGTAGGCGGAAAGATCGCTCTTGAAGCGCGTGGCCTCTTGCGAGCGCAGCTTGCGGCCGCCGGCCTCACGTGGCGCGTTGGCCACGGCTACGGCCTGGGCTGGGGTGACATGCAGGCTCTTGAGCTCCTGCTTGATGCCATTGATGGCTGGTGCCTTGTGACTTGCTGCAGCCAGCTGGGAGGTCTTTTTGGAGGGTGGACGGCCCACGGGGCGATGTGCAGGTTGCGGGTGTGGCTGCGATGCAGGTTGCAATTGGGCTGGTGACTGTGGTACTGGCCGTAGTTGTGGTTGCGGCAGCGATGGCGGCAGCGACTGCTGTTGCGGCTGGGGTTGTGCTTGGGCTTGGGCTTGGGCTTGTGCTTGTGCTTGTGGTGGTGATTGTTGTGGTTTTAGCGGCAGTGGCGGGCGGCGCTGAGACGCTGTGGGGGCGGACGACGACGAAGGCCGAGAAGCGGTGAGGGCAGTGGTTGATGATGGGCTGCTCGTGGGACGGTCGATGGCGATGTCGATGGGATTGGCGGAAGTGCCTGTGCGGCTGTCTTGATGAGCTTTTGAGGACGAGTGGAGGCGGCTGGAAGCTGTTGAGTTGTTGATGGCTTTGGTGGCTGACGAGCTGGGCGCGTTGGCTGGGTTGGCTGGGGCGACCGGATTGCCCTTGGTGGACGGGTTGGCCGTTGTGGTTGTGGTTGTGATTGTGGGTGTGGGTGTGTCGGCGAATAATACAGGTCTTGTTTCAGCGGTGTTTGTGGCGGGAGCGCTGCGCAGACTTTTCTTGGTGCCCTGCTGGAGTGCAGGCGCTGCAGCTGGAGCAGGCGCTGGCGGTGGTGCGGGCGCTGGCGGCTTGTGATTACGCGTTATCAACGAAGTTGACACACTGTCCATAGCGAATCGCGCTCGTTTGGCGTGGGCCGCCGCCGCTGCAGCGGCCTCAACGTTGTCGTTGGTGGCAAAGACGTCGTGTTTCCGCTTTGGACGCACCGAGTTTGCATGGTTGAGTATGTTCTGGATGCTTTGGGAGGAGAGCGAAAACGACGGGCGAGAATGGAATTGATGTTGATGTTGTTGTGGTTGTGGTTGCTGTTGCTGTTGCTGTTGTGGTTGCTGTTGCTGTTGTTGTTGCGGTTGTTGTTTTTGTTGGTGCTGCTGGTGCTGTTGTTTGGGGCTTTGGGGGCTGTTTTGCAGGCGGGAATGCTGGTTTTCCAGCGGGTGTGCCTGCTGTTGTTTTGGCTTGCTGGCAAGCAGAGGCGCGTGTCTGTGAAGAACATCGACTCGTCGCGCGCGCGTGCCTGAAGGCGTGGGCAAGATGGTCAATGTTCCAAGCATGGCCATGCGCACATCATTGACGGAGCAGTAGCGATTTTTTGTCGTCGTCGTCGTCGTCGTCGTCGTTGATCTTTTTCGCTTTGTTTTTTTTTCGTTTTTTTCGGTGTTGTCGTGTCAGTATTTTTTTTTTCCTTTTTTTGGTCTCTGGTGTTTTTTTTTTTTTTTGTTGTTGGCGTTGTTCGTTGGCCTGGTTCCCTACGAGTAAGCAGATAAGGAAGGAACGGTACACTGTTTTAGGCGGGCGGTGTGTTCGTTTTGGGTCCTTTTGCTGTTTTTCTAGTGGTCACCTTTCCCGTATTTTTGCGTTGCAATATTACTCCGTACTGCGTCGTAATAATATCTGCCTGTTTTTTTTTTTGTTTTTTTAAATCTGAGGGGTAAAAAGACGCTGACACTGCCCCCTTGCCTTATCCACCACTAATTTCACGGTATTTTTCAGCTGCTGAGGTTTAGGCTACCTCGAAAGAGTACGCAGTGCAAGGAGAAAAACATGTATTCTATACTCTGCACACAGCATTGCTTTCTTTGCGGTTCAAGGGATGAGAACAGAGCAAAAAAAACCCAGTCCGCAACCCAGGTCGAGTACGATGTACGGAGTAGATAACTCAAGTTGAGCATTTCCCCCAACACCATGGCCATGTGCGTTCTTTGGCTGACGAGAATAAAAGTTGTTTCAATTAGACGAAAACTGTTTGTCTAGCAAAGGGAAGAATGTTCACACGCAAGGTTTTGTGTCTGAACTTTGAAATGGCTGGCCAGAAGGACTTTTCAGGTATTGCGGAGTATGCCAGATGTGCATTTTGTGCAGGGTAATACGACGTGGAAGAGACGCCTTTCACTACCAGATCTCTTGGAGGCCGCAAAGGCTGCTCAGCCTCTGATTCGCTCACAACAACAGCCTCTGTCGACGGTCGCTGCTCCAGCCATGAAGCCATGCGGCAGAAGGGGTAATAATACCTAAGCCAGAACCCAGCAGCACAGCCAGCTGCAGTTGCTCTTTGGTTGGGTTGCCAGTGCTCTGCCGCCTGCTCGTCTGCAGTATTATTACTTTGCACAGAGGTAGGCTGACCCTCGTCAAGAGGTCTTGGCAAACTCAGCCGGCCAAACGCTAGCTGACGCCATTGTTCGGAACGCCTGGAGCGAGTGCTGAGGTGTTTTTAATTGCGACTTATCGTCGTGTATACGAGTTGTACACTCGGCTTGTTTAGCCAGTCACCTGTTTGTCCCAGCCTCTCTTCTGTCGCCTGCTCTCTGCATAGGTCTGTCTACTGCCGGCCCTCCCTCGACCTGTTCTCTCTCGTGCTTTGGGGCTCTTGCGACAGCCTGCCAACCCGATCTGCAGCCGCCATGGCCGACGGCACAGCGGAGGCCTCGGCCTCGACCCCACCGTCCGCCGAGTCACAGCCCCGGCTTGCCGAAGGAGGGGAAGCGCCAGCGCCGGCGCCAGCAATCGGCCACCAGCGCCAGTCGTCCACGGTTTCGCGATCGTCGCTCGACACTGTGGTGTCGTCGCTCTCGCACAGGGACTATCTGGACAGCCTCGTGGTGCCGCCGCGGGACGAGCTGGCCCGCATATCGGAGATCCAGGAGCAGCGCGAGGCCGAGCTTCGCCGCCGATCGTATGAAGAGCGCCAGCGGCGGCGCAGCAGCAGCGGAAAAGGTGCCGGTGCCGGTGCCGGTGCAGTTTGGGGGTCAAAAAAAGACGGCGTGGCAGCGGCGCTTTTGCCAGCTTCTGCTGTGGCCATGGCTGCGTCGGCCGCCTCTGCCAGCGCTGGATCTGCGTCTGCGTCTGCGTCTGCGTCTGCCACGGCCACCGCCTCCGCCTCGAGCGATGCGGCACGTACGCAAGCCGCCATTGTCATCCAGCGACACTATCGCGGCTACCGCACGCGGCGCGAAATGAAGGGCTTTGGCATCGATGCGGGCTCGCGCTGGATCTACGCGATCCGCGAGTCGCAGTACCGCGAGCTACTGCGGCCGCGGCCGCGATGGGAGGAAGACGGCGGTGGTGCTGGTGTTGCCAGCGGCAGCGGCAGCGGTGCAAACGACGGCGCCCTGTCGCAGGCCACGACCACCGTCTCTACCACGGCGTCCGTGGGCTCGGCCCTTCGCCCAGGCACGGGCGAGTCGTTTGCGCGCCGCAACTGGAAAAAGGCGACCGAGGTGGCGCTGCACGCGACCGTTGGCCAGGAGCTGGCCTGGTCGGGCTCCTCCTCGTCGTCCGGCTTGAGCTCGAGCTCGAGTTCAAGCTCCAGCTCGGACTCGAGCTCGGACGGCTCGGGCTCGGACTTGGGCTTGGATGCCGGGTCCGTGCCGCATGGATCGCTCTCGGCGGCCACCAAGACGAAGACGAAGCTGAAGCTGCTAAAGACGAAAAAGCAGCAGCAGCGGCGGCGGCGGCGGCGGCGCACGCCCGAGGAGAAGGCGGCGGCGCGGGAGAAGCGGCAGCGCGAGGCGCGCACGATGGGGCTGCAGTACTTTCTGGAAATGGTGGACGCCAAGCACCGCTACGGCACCAACCTGCGGGTGTACCACGACGAGTGGCTGCGCGCCGACACGCACGACAACTTTTTCTACTGGCTCGACCGCGGCGACGGCCGCACCGTCGACCTGGCGCCGCTGTGTCCGCGCGAGCGCCTCGAGCGCGAGCAAGTGCGCTATCTGACGCGCGAGGAGCGCGAGTACTACCTGGTCAAGGTCGACCATCGCGACGGCCGCCTGTGCTGGGCCAAGAACGGCGCCCGCATCGACACCTCCGAGAAGTGGCGCGACAGCATCCACGGCATTGTGCCCATCGACGACCCCACGCCGCGATACGTGCCGCCGCCGGCCGCCGACGAGCAGCCGGATGTCTCGCTGGCCAGCCGCGACCGCAGTCCCGCTGGGCCCAGCTCCGACGACGACGACGACGACGACGACGGCGAGCAGCTGCGGGACGAGGCCGACCGGGCCGTGCTGGACGCCGCCGCCACCACCACCACCACCACCGCCACCACCGCAGCCACCACCGCAACCACCACTGCAACCACAGCCGTGACGCTCCGCCACGACGCCGCCACGTCGCCGTCGGTCCACAAGCTGCACGGCGTCTCGGCCGCGACCGTCCTCAACGCGCTGCTGCGCAAGTCCGTGCAGAAAAACACGTGGATCTTTGTTGCCGACACGCGCTTCCGCCTCTATGTCGGCATCAAGGCCTCCGGCTCGTTCCAGCACTCGTCCTTTCTGCAGGGCGGCCGCATCTCCGCCGCCGGCCTCATCAAGATCCGCAACGGCCGCCTGGTCGCCCTGTCGCCCCTCAGCGGCCACTACCGCCCGCCCGCCGCCAACTTCCGCGCCTTTCTGCAGTCGCTGCGCGACGCCGGCGTCGACATGAGCCGCACCCGCATCTCCCCCTCCTACGCCGTCCTCGTCGGCCTCGAGGCCTACATGAAGACGCGCCAGCGCGGCAAGAAGCTCGTGCACTGGCTGGAGCAGCAGCCGCGCCAGCTGCGCCAGCAGCACCACCACCACCACCACCACCAGCAAAAGCACGAGCAGAAGAAGGAGCAGCCGGAAGAACAAGACTCCACACAGCCTGCAGCATTGGTGCCCAAGAAGGAGTCCGAAGCAAAAGACCCTGGTGGCCAGCAGGCCAAGGAAAGCTTGAGCAGGGGCCAGCAGCTGTTGCAGAAGCTGGGCCTGAGGCAGGCGTCGGCCAGAAACAACAACGAGGACGAGCCGGCATTGACGTCGCCATGAAAAGAGGAAGACATATAACGAGCATGCTTTATGTTGTTGTTGTTGTTTTCTTTTATTACCGTTGCGTTTTCGTATTTTGGTTCAAGCTTTTATGTATACCCCTATGAAGATCAAGTTTACAATTTGTAGAGAGAGTAGCAGCGACGAGTTTTGATGTATACGCCAATGAAGATCAAGTTGACAATTTGAAGAGAGTCGAGGGCGGCTTATGTTTCTTAGCCCATATTCCAGCGCATATATAGCCGGCCCGGACCGCTAGAAATGTGCGAGCCACCAATGCTACAAAAAGAATTGCACCTATTTTCACTGGTGTGTACGAGTAACTCGTATGTCGTGATATATGCTGCAGTCAGACCTCGCAGTCTGACAGCGGATATGCCAGGCTGGCAATGTCATAAGCACGGCCGAAAATGCCTCCATAGCAACTAAAGCAGCCTAAACAAAACAGTCTTGTAACAGCTAAGACGTGCAAAAAAGTACTAGTATTAGTGCTCCAAATACGCTATTAAAAATTGGCAGCTTGGCAGCTGAGCTCAGCCCAAGCCTGAAGAGTGTCTTTTTTTTTTTTTTCCCGCCGCCCAAGTGTCTTTCAACTTTGATCACGTTCCCATCCCCCCCTCCAAAAAAAAACAACCACAAAGTGTCCGAGTGCAGCCGCTCTCCCTTGCGTCAAGGGTGAGCACGATTCGAAGCGATGTCTTGGTCGTCATCGCCAGTCCAGTCCGTGCTGGCGCACCGGCCGGCATCGGCAGTGCGCTGGAGCACCAACAATAAAAACAACGACAGCGGCGAAAGCAAGGACAATGTCAGCAGCAGTGCCGACAACGGCAGCAGCAGCAGCAACAACAACGGCAAAAACGGCAGCAGTAGCAACAACTACAGCTACAGCGGCGGCGGCAGCAGCAGCAGCAGCAGCAACAACAACATTAAAAAATATAGCAAAAAGCCCGTTGTGCCCACTGTCCACCTGCTCATGTCGGATGCCGGCCCTCTCTCTTCGAGCAATGCGAGTACAGCCCCCAAGACCGCTGGCACGACAGCGCATCCCGGCGTCTCGCCTCTCGACGGCCTCGCGGAGGATGACGACGGGCCAACGCCCTTTCCAGAGTACCGGGAACGGGAAGACAGCGAAGACACGGCGGGCAACGGCGCCGGCGCGAGCGGCATTGGCCAGCCTGGTTCGCATCCGAATGGTCTGACATCCCCAAATGCTCTGTCCGCGGCTTCGCCAGCGACGTCGCCCAGTGATTCGTCGCCTACTCCTCTCTCTCCGCGGCCTCTCCCGCCTGGCGACGGCGAGCCGGAAGAGCAGCGTCTGCCATCATCGCCGTCGTCGCCATCGCAGCCGTTGCAGCCATCACAGCCGTCTCTATCATCGCCATCACCGTCATCACAGCCATCTCTACCATCACCATCATCGCCATCACCGCCATCACCACCGTCGCAACCTCAGACACAACCACCAGATCTCCAGCCCCAACTGACAGAGTCATCGCCACACCCGCCGCCGTCTCTGCCACCGCCTCCGTACTGGACACACAGCGGCCGCGGTGGCGACAGCAACAACAACAACAACAGCAGCAGTACTGTCACTGGCAGTGGCAGCGACGCCCTGGTGACACGAGCGCCTTCAAGTCGCAAGTCGAGGACTCCGGCAGCCTTGGCATCTCTTCTCACCAAGTCCCGCGGCGGCAGCAAAAGCAACAGCAGAAACCCGAACCACAGCCGAACTGCTGCCGGCGCCACTTCCCGCGACCGCCCCAACACCTCCAGCTCGACGCTGGCCAACGTCATCACGCTGCAGGACAACGACGAGCCGTCGTCGGCGGCCTCGCTCCTGCTGCCGCCCGACGCCGACGACGGCTGCTTCCCCTACTATTACTACCCAGCCGGCCCCGACCAGACACTCACGGCTGCCTCCGGCGCAGGCTGCGATGCAACGGCGTTGGCACGCTCAGCCACGACAGGAACAGCGACCGCCTCTCCCTCAACCACCGGCGATGCCGCCAACGCCGCCAACGCCGCCATTGCCTCCACAACCCGCCCGCCAAACACGACCGCCAGCCGCTGCTGGGCCCGCAGCGTCGTGCTGACCGACCACGTCATTGTGCAGGGCGCCGCCAGCGGCGCTGTCGGCGTGCCCGTGGCCCGCATGGGCGCCTTTGTGGTGTGGACGATCAAGGTGGAGACATTGGAGGTCGGTTGTTGCTTGCCGCTGCCGCTGCTTTCCTTCTCTTTTCTCTTCCTCTTGTCTTTTCTCTTCCTCTTGTCTTTTCCTTCCCCTTCTATTTTCTCTTCCCTTCTCTTTTCTCTTCCCTTCTCCATCCCCTAGCTTTTCCTCTGCTGACCATTCTCAGGGCACGACCATGCACATCTACAAGCGTTACTCCGAGTTTGACTCTTTGCGCCGTCGCCTCGCTGCCAGCTTCCCAGCCGCCGCTAAAACTCCGGCCCTGCCGGCCCTGCCGCCCAAGAGCGTGATTGGCAAGTTCCGGCCAAGCTTTCTTGAGAAGCGCCGGCTGGGACTGCAGTACTTTTTAAAGTGAGTTGCTTTCTACATGGACAGAGAGGGAGATACTTGTCGGGCAGACACGCACCCGCAAACGTAAACACTTATGCACACATACTCACCAACAGCTGCATTCTACTCAATCCCGAGTTCGCCGGGTCGCCGGTGCTTCGTGACTTTTTGTTTTCGTGACGCCTGCCGACTCCTCTAGCCCTCCGTATGTTCTCTTCTTCTTGCTTCTCTTATTGCGAGGCCCTTTATCGATACTTCTTTTGTGTTAAAATACCCTTTGTACCTTGGAGCGACAGGAGCGAGAGGCTTGTTTATGGCATAATACTACGACTTGGGGTCTTGGTCATCAGCCGGCTGGACGGCCAACAAAAATTAATTCATAATGCATTGTTATAATTCAGGAACAGTCAAAGTGCGTAGTTTTGCTTTTGAGACGGTTTGCCATGCGCAAGATTGCAAAAGGTCTCTCCCGTGCATGCTTTGTAAATAGAAGCCGTCAAAGCAAGCGATGATGAAGAAGAAGAAGAAGAAATGTTGAATGCTATTGGCTTGAAACAAAAAGGCACGAGCGCTTTTACTACAAGAGTGAACTAAACCAGCGTCTAGAAATACATAAAGGAGAAAGATGTCTGCTCTATCAAAGTGAATAAGAAGCAAACTACTTTGACAAGGAGACGAAAAGAAAAGAAGATGGAGAATATTCAAAAAACCCAGTTCACACCCACAAGTTTCCGTCTCCCCTTTTTTTGATGTCTGTTGTAGGCCTGTTGCCTTTGCCTGCTTGCTTGCTTGCCTGCCTGTTTGGTCTGCTTCTTTGACGCAAAAGAGGTGCATAGCAGGCCTTTTGAAAAGTTGGGCATAACTCCCCGCTGAGCAAGACAGAAGGACCACAGATGAAATAAATAAATAGATAAAACAAGATAAAAACAGAAACAAAAACCGCTGTCTATAACGTCCCGCGTTTCTATGCTTTTTAGCTGGTGCAATGCTTTTCGCCTCGCTCCCTCCTCGAACAGTTGATGGTCGTTGATGAAGGCTCCTTTAATAAATCAATAGGTAGAGAAGAAAAAAAAAACAAAAAGGTAAAATATGAAGCAAGAAAGAATCCCAGATCAATGCAGCGTTTCCGCAGAAAGACACACACAAAAAAGAGAGAGAAAAAAGGCAAGGCAAAAAAAAGCCCCAAATTTTTTTCGTGGTCCATCGTTATTGCGTTTTCTTGCCGTTCGCTGCAGAGCCGTTGGTATGCGTCGTCGGGACGGCTTCTCCCCGCAGACGACGCTGCGCCTCCCGCTGCTTCTCGATGGGGATGGTCAGAGCGCTGATCCCCAGAAAGCGGCAGATGCTATTGATCACCACGTAAGCCCAGCGGAAGTAGACGATCATGGCAAAGACAAAGTAGGCCCACAGATACGTGAGCTCCGCGCGGGCGCTGATGGGCTGCCACAGATGGCTGGTGGCGACGGCAACGGCACTGCCAGGACCGCCGCTGAGGATGTCGACGACAAGGCCGATGCGCGGCAGGTTTGCCAGGACGGCGCCGCCGACCAGCGGCGTCAGCATGACGGTCCAGTAGGGAAAGGGCTGGCGCGTCAGGTGGGCCAGGATCATTTTGGTCGTCATGCGGCCAAAGACAAAAGACATGGTCATGCAGAACAGCACCAGGTGGTTTTCACTGCGCAGCGTCGAGTAGGGCGAGTACAGCCAGGCGCCAATCGACAGGGTGTACACCACCATGGGGGTCCACTCCAGAAAGACGGGCGCCACCGGCAGGCCCTGCGCCCGTCGCGCCCGCACCACGTGGTAGATGCAGAAGGGGATGTGGCTGACCACCAGCGACCCGGCAATCAGCGCAATCCAAATGTCGCGGAAGCTGTACCGGCTGGCCAGCGGCAGCAACACGCTACTCAGCGGCCCAAACAGCCGTCGCGCCCGCGTCTCGCCACCCAGCAACAGGTCCACCAGTGGCTGGTCTGTCCAGATGCTCGGGCCGTAATACCCCGACGTCGCCATTATGGCCGCCGCAATCAGCAGGCCCTCGGTCGGCCCGTTGACGATGCCCAGATAGAGCGTGTGCGAATGGTAAGTCTCCCAGGTCGAAAAAAACATGGGTAGGCAAGGGCACAGCGCCGTGAACACGCCAGACTTGGATGTGCCCAGCCCCATGGCCGCCGTCTCCAGCAGACTCGCCAGTGTGCAGTTGAGCGAATCGATTCCGTGGTCAAACAGCTCGCCCAGTCCGCTCGACGTGCCCGTTCGTCGTGCCTGCTTGCCGTCGAGGTTGTCCATGGTCTGGTACATGAACAGTCCAAATGCGAAGCTGTAGTAAAGCCATGAAGGGCCCTGATATCCTGTCAGCAATCAAGTCCCTCCTTTTCCTCTACCATCTCTACCATCTCCCTTTTATTTGCCTCCCATCTCCCCCCCTTTCGCTCTCTCGCTCTCTCGCTGTCATCCCCCTCTCCCTCCACAGCACCCCCCCCCCTCCCCTTTCCCCAAGCTTCCATTGGTTGCCTCCGACTTACAGGTCCAACAAGATCCGGCATGACGAGGACAAGCAGAATGACGTTGCCTAATATGAAGAAGAAGCCAATGAGTGTGACCATGTTGGGGGCCAGCCATATGGGTAGGAGTTTGGCAGAGGCATTCCACTGTCCACGAGTTAGCGCACATCACAGTTTGTGCACTCCAAAGATTTATGTGATCCCTCGAAAAGTAGTTGCGCTTTTTGTCGCTGGGCAAAACGTACGAATGGATTGAGAATGTAGTAAGACAACAGCGACTTGTCCACGCTGGAATACTTGTAAGATTTGAGGTGTATGAGCGCATCGTCCGAGAGGCTGTCGTAAATGCCGCCATTTTCTGCAAAGACAACCATTGTATTAGTCCGAGAGGGTGAAAGAGGCCAAGTGCAATAATAGACAGTTTTGGTTCTGTCTTTCACTTTTTTTTGTTCGCATAAAAAGGGGGGTGGGGAGCGAAACGGCTTCTGGAATGAAGATCAGAAATGCATGTGACAATAGATAAACGTACTCGTAGAAGAACCCATGGCTGCAGAGGGTATTATGTGGTTTGAAGAGCTCTCTCACACTCACCAAAAAAATGAAGAAAAAAAAATTAAATTAGAGTTGAGAGATGGGGGAAGGAGTAGAACGAAACCAAAGAGGAAAATGGCGACGGGCAAAAAAAGGCGTTGGGAGCTGTGCAGGCGGTCGGGACGGACTTGACAAGGTTCCGCCAGTGGCTTTCTGAGCAACACCCTTTCTGAGCTGTTGGGACTGGCCTAGTGTTCGAGTTGGTATTATTATTCCGCAATTCGGCCACTTCTGCTGGTGAAGTATCCCGTAAGGTACGGAGTACAACGCAATAAACGGTGTAGTGGGGCTCTTGGTGTTGAGAGGGAAAGCGCGACTCGACCAGTCCTCGAAATATGGATACTACGAGTAGGTTCAAGAGATCGCAAGTTCAAGGGAGAGGGCTTCTTCCATGAAGAAAAGAAAAAGATAAACAATAGATGTAAAATAAAAGGGATTTGGGTGAAGTATCGATAAAAAGTGAAGTAAAGGGGAATAAATAAAAACACAGGTGTGGCGGGCGGCGGTCGATGGGTTTGGTGAGTTGGGTATTAGATCATGACCATCCACTTCAAATTAATACTTTGTCAAATGCTTCTTTCGGCAGCTGCAGCTGTAGAACTGGTAATTGCAATTGGCAGGAGGCACTTTCTGAAACGCTGCACAAAGTGGTAGTAGCATTCTACATCAGGATTGTCTATGCTTGGCACTTATGTTCGTGCTCAGATACATGTAGTATTATATCTTGTTTTTTGATCTCGTTTATGTCGTAGAATCTAGGTACTGATATCGTGTATTACACAGCAATGCACAGCGTACGACATATACGCCTGACAGTTCGAGCACGACGTATGTCATAAATCGTGAAGCGGATATTTCCGACTGGGAAATAAAAATAGAAGGGGAAAAAACATGCTTCCAATGTCTGGCCAGTGGGCAGCTAGGAGAACGGGCCAAAAAAAAAGCAAATTACTTTGGTTAGTCGAACGAACACAAACTGGTTTCAGCATGATGGCGTACAGTTGTAGCTCTTATTTTTTGATCATGTTCTGAGTGCAAGTCAGCGAATCAGATCTCTTAGCCAACTTGTTTCCTTTTTGATCGATCGATCCGGGACTATGTGGTTGCAGTGGCTTTTAGCTGCTGCAATCTAGCACGTGCAAAATGCCTTTTCATTGCCGAAATGACGCAGTGTTTTATGGAGATTGGGGTGTTCCACGGGTTGTCTGAAATGAAGCCGAATACTTTATTTGAACTCGGTGACCGCTTCGGTATGGGCTATGATATCACTACTTAGCCACCCGGGTCTCTCTTTGCTGCTCATTCTTTTCGTTCGCCTTGCCAGCAGACATGGCACAAGGTGAAAGCACATACCTTCTAAGGGCTCACCAACTCTGGAAACCAACTTTGTCTGGCATTACACAGCACACTGCGTCTGTCGATGAGGTCTATCATGGCCGTGCTGGTTATGACAACCAGTGTTAAGAAATCGAGAAAAAAGGGAAAGGACAATGCGGGCATACTGTCCCTACGAATAGAAACTTCTTCCCCTTATTAAAGCTGCGTTCTTCACTACCGTAAGTCTAGGTCTTTTTAATCGTCGTCCGGAGTCCCTATGGGTGGCTGAACCATTGCCCGTCCCGATTCGACGCCCATGGGTTTCAGAAAGTCTTGTTGGGAAAGACAATCTCTGTCAGACAACATTTCGTCTTGTATTTCAACATAATGGCTATTACGACAGCACCGGTGGCATCGGAACAGACGCTGTCAGTGGTAGAGCCAGGGGAAGGTTGCTCGCCACAACAATATCAGTATATCAGATTTTTTTTTTTTTTTTTTTTTTTTTTTTTTTTTTTCATTGCCTCTCATATTTGGGGCCAGCCATTCACCGACAAGAGAAAAGAAACCGGGGGCAAACCGCTTTATGGGATGCAATTATAAGATAGAAGACTCAAGCAGAAAAGCACCGACAAACTCAGACGCAGCTATTACATGTTCAGAAATACCAAAACAAGCTTGCCAAATGACTTCAAAGCAAACACAATTATACCAGCAGGCCCCCTTCCAAAAAAATGAATGCAAAAGCAAAAACTTATCCGTGTATGATCGAATCCCATGACTGATTACAGGGGCTGCAGAAAGCCCCGTGGCCATCGTTTGCTGCCCTTTTTGCTTTCTGTTTATCTAGTTGATAGTATTATCCCAGCACAGTAATTGCTGGTTGCCTCGTTTTTTCTCTCTCGTTTCCCCTTTGATTTTGTGTTCTCTCACAGGACAAGCGCAAAGCCTGCAAGCAAGCTTCCGACGAGGACCACCAGACCCAATGAATGCCCAGCCTGCGCTGTTGGCGCTGCATAGCTGGCCTTGGGTGTCGAGGTAGCGCCACCGTCTATGCTGTCAAAGACTTGGTCAGACGCCGTGGCCGTGGCCGCAGCTGACGTTGTGCTCGTGGCTGTCTTGTTGAGTAGGGTGGGGTTGAGGGCACCGCACGGGTGCTTTTCGCGGCAGTCGCTGGCGCATTGGTTGTTGCTCTGGCCGCAACCGGTGACGCACTGGTTGCCCCATTCCTCGCAGACAAAGTATGGCAGCGTCAAGGAGTACTCAGAGACATTAGGTTGCAGGCCGTTGCCGCAGACACAGCCGTATGTAAGAGTGTCCTAAGAGGTCAGCGAGCAATCCAGATAGAGAGAGAGAAGAGGGAGAGAGAGGAGGGGGGAGAAAGAGGAGAGAGGGAGAGAGAGGAGATAGAAGAGAAAGAGAGAGAGCGGTTTAACTTACAGCATCGCAGGTGTTTACCAAAGTGGTAGGTGGAGTTGTCTGCTGGCAGATGATCGGACAGGTGCTGATTTCATCCTTGCACCAGGTTTCGCGGAGGCTCAAAGGAACGGAGTCGGGATTGATGTAGTAGTCGGCACGTACTACAGACGTGAGGACACTGGCGACGGCCCAGAGCGTGAGCTTGAGAGACGGCATTTTTTTTCGCTGTATTGGAGCTTGAAGGGTAGAGAAGAAGCAAAGAGAAAACGAGAGGATAGATTATATCTAAAGGACGGAAAACAAGGGAAGGTATACTGGTCAGCCAGACAAGCAATCAAATAAAGAAGCAAAAATGAAAAGTCCAAAAAGCGGAGGTCGCCCCAGAAGGTTTGTCAAGTAAGTCGAGAGCGGAAACGCTGGCCAGCTTTTGTCTCTTGGGGGCTTGAAGATGATATGCTGCTGTGCAACATCGGAGCAAGCTGCATATTAATTCCACTGCAGCTTTATTTGTCTGTCGAGCTTTCGAGTCCTCCGTGGATTTCTGCTGTTGTCTTTTTTCTTCTTGGTCACACACACACACACACACACACACACACACAATCCACTGCAGAGAGGGTCGACTGTTGTCTTTGCATTGGCAACGAGGGTGCTGCTGGACGACCAAGACATCATTCCAGTGCAGCGATCAACAGACCAGGCTGAAATGGACAGGGCGACGGCAAGTCCATGACAAAACAACAACAAAAAAAGGCCACTCACATTATGGAATTGAGTCTCTCGGTAAAACAAAAACTGCTCACCCGCACTCTAGGAAACAGAAAGCGAAAGTAAAGAATCAAGTAAAGAATCAACAAAGAAATAATGCAGCAGACAAGGAAGCAAAAGACTGAAAAAAATGCCCACAACTTGCACCATATATGAACCGAAGAAAACTAACAGTGCTTGAAGGGAGGAAAAAGAAACCAAAAACCAAAATTCAAGAAAAGGGAAGAAGCGAAAGGAAAGCTCGAAACCGGGCAGAACATAGGAGAAAAGAGAATGACAAAAAAAGAAGTAAAAGAGGCAGGAAATCTGGCTGCCGAGCAAAAAACCAGTGACAGCAAAAAAAAGAAATACCCACGAACAATAACGTACGAAGTATTACTACAAAACTCCAAATGCGAAAGAGCTCTGACCAGGATCCAATTTCAGACCCGTTTTTCTCCACATTCTCTGGTACGCCGTACACTTTTGCTCGTATTAACTATTACAGTGTACTTGTACGACGAACAACGTGCTGCGTATATTCCATATTCCCTGTCCTTTCCCTGGGCGTACCTCCAATACTGAGGACTTGTTTGGAGTACTCCGGCACTCCAGCAGCCGGGGTGGTCATGCTTGCAGCGGGGAACAAATTTAAAGGGGCGGAGAAAAGGGCATTGCGGATCAGGAATAGAACAGAAACAAACAAAAAAAAGGAGCCAGCGAACTGCGATGTACTCATACGGCAGTACAAAGTACTGGGGACTAACTGCAAACCAAGTGAAACGAAACAAAGAGGCAAGGCGAACGTGGTGCTTGAGGACGCCGCCGATGCCGAGAAGTGCATACGAGGAAGTCGACGTATTACGGAGTAATACGACGACGAACTCGTAAACCAAAGGTGCAGGAGCAAAAAAAGAATCGTCAATGCGCACAGGAAATACGCGGGAAGTAAACAATACGAGATATGCGTTCCCGTGTTGCAGAGAGTTGCTCATGCAACAAGATCAGAAGAGGCACAAGCACTTGAACCTCGTGAATACGAGTACGAAAGATGCTACAGTGCCAGCACATAACGTATGTCACGAAGCATCGCCGAGTGGCGAATGTCTCTGCATCACAAAGTAAGTCTCTTGCTTTTTCTTGCACAGCACAAAATACGAGCATGTGGATGGGGAAGAGGTTTTATACGAGGACGGGATATGGTGCCGGAGTCCATGTACGTCGTACGCGAGTTCGACCATCATTCGCCGTAAAATATACGATCTACGAGTATTACTTGGTAAATAAACACATCTACGAGTATTAGTACTCGTACGGATCTCAGATAGGATCAGGAATAATACAGAGTAATAATAACCATACTTCGTACGAGTACAGAGTATGGATAATACGACGTACGAGTACCTCGTAGAAAGAATCGCCCAACACTATTTTAGCATATCCTAAGCAAAAAAGCGGACCTGCCATAATTTTAGAGCAGAAGCTTCGTACGAGTACGGAGAACAGCAAGGGAGCCTAGCTAAAATTGAGACAGCATACCTGTACTTTACAACCACGCACCTTTTTGAATGTCAACATGCCTGAGAGAAGGAGTCAACAATGCAACAATGCAACAACGTAACCTGCAATATCTCAACAGAGCATCCTAATACTGCGTACGGAATTCGTGCTGCCGACCGAGCGAATACGAGAATCAGAGGCACCCAAAACAACCCAAAACAAGGTTGCGTGCTGGTTGTGCCCCCCATTCTTGGCCACTACGGAGTACTGCTTCTCGTGTACGATTATGGGGCATTACAGAGTACGACGTACGGAGACTAATGCACTCCATATTGGCTTGCCACTTGCGCTACTGCTGCATCTTTTTCGCCATGCCGCTCTCACTCTCCCAGAGACATCGTACTCGGATCCATATAGGAGCCGAAGACACCTCGTAATGAAAATGACCGACTCGATGGCTCTTTTTTTAGGGAGGGTTGCTGGCCGTATGAACAGCTACTTCGCACACATGAGGGTATCCATATTCTGTTTTACTTCGCGCTAGATTTTATATGCATCGATTAGGGATGTAGGGGGTTTTTTACTTTAAATAAGTTTGCCAACGAGCCGCGCTCTCTTTGTGGTCCGCAACGGCTGGACCAAGTCCATGACGCAGCCCCCGTTCCGCTCCGGGAAAGCTCGCCTTTTTATGAACGGCTTTGCTGCCGGGAATTGGACGACTTGTTCAATCTCCAAGTGCTTCCGTTGAGACCGAAGTGGTAGCCAAGCCGAATTCTTTCTTTTTCTTTTTTCTCTCTTGCTATTTTCATAGCTGGTCGTTAAGCACATATTAGTTCTACAGAGGACGACTCCGTACTTGGAGCTCCTGCAACGTTGAGCGACAAATTTTCATCTAGATAACTGCCGATCTCGAACTCGAGTCCTATTGCTGCGCTAGGGATCTGGAGCTTTGGCTTTAAAGGGCTTAATTCAGAACAGCCAGGTGGCGCTGTGGCGCCTCTCTGTGGCGCATGCTGTGGCGCTGATGCATTATGGGGGACTGCGTTTGGCGCAGTGACTGTCAATACGCTAAAACGGATCCTTGCTCCGTACCTGGTTGAACGCCGCATTTGGGACTATTGGTCCCTAATCTGTCTCGCAAAACGTTGTGGCTAGGCTGGCCCGTCCCTTTCAAAGGAAAGCGCCGATCAAGTGAAGCTATCGACAACCTATCCTTTTGTTTCTTTGCTTATTTTCACATGCTCTACTCTGTACCTTCTTTTCATGCTGGTCTTCTTTTGCGCTGTATCGTTTGCTTCTTGTTCTTTTTGCAACCCCGCGTGAACGGGTTTTGCGGTTTTGCCGCTGCCGACGACGATCATCTTTTTATTTTCACTTTATCTTTTTGGCCACGTTCCATTCTGGATGCACAACGGCAGCCTGCCCTCGACACCACGCATACGCAATACACACACAGTCAAGGCAATGTCTGTGGCAGCGCAAAGCCAACAGTGGCATTGTTGAATTGACCGTGCCAGCACTGAGCTGCTGTTAGCTTTGAGATCTCTCCTTCGTTCTAGAGTCCGCCATAACGGGCCTTGAGCACAATCTGCCCATCATGCTTGGCCAACTGCCATCCGTTGGTTTTTTTTCGTGGTTGCCATCTGACTCTGCATTTTCTACTGTTGCTGCTCCGACGAGCAGTAGAAGGAGCGGCAGCGGCCATTGCTGCTCCGCAGCAGAAGATAGAACCTGCCACCGCCAGAACCAGGTCGCCCACCACGGTCACCCTCAGCAAGGCCGCCGCCCTTCCTGCTGCCGCCGCACCAACCGTCTCTCTGCGTCTCGGATTGTTTCTGTCTTCATGATTGCCGTTCTTGGAGCGGCGGCTGTGTCTAGCCTGGTCACGACAGTGGCGGCCTCATCGTCGCTTGAGCGGTCACCCTCGGTCTCGCTCTCGGACGAAACCCTGCGGCGCATCCCGGCAGCCGACAGCGACTTTGACATTCACAATGGTGCGCTGCTGGCGCCAATTTTGGTGCCGCGGGTGCCGGGCACGCCCGGGTCGGCGGCGGTGCAGCAGCACTTTGTGAAGTTTTTCCGCGACCATCTGCCAGATTGGCAGATAGAATGGCACAATTCGACGGCCAAAACGCCCGCTACGGGCGACCGTGAGGTGCCGTTTGCCAACCTTATCTTTCGGCGCGACCCGCCATGGGCAGCTTCCGGAAACGTGGCGCGTCTGACCCTGGTGGCCCATTACGACACCTTGTACCGCCCCGAGGGCTTTGTAGGCGCCATCGACAGCGCCGCGCCGTGCGCCATGCTGATGCACGGGGCCCGCAGCATCGACGCCGCCCTGACGGCCAAGTGGGCGGCAGTCCAGGCCGCCGGCGGGCCTGACGACCTCATGGATGCCGACCGCGGTGTGCAGATCATGCTGCTGGACGGTGAAGAGGCCTGGGTGAAATGGACTGCCACGGACTCGTTGTATGGATCAAGGTACTGCATTTTCTTTTTTTCTTTTTTCTTTTCTTTTCTTCTTTTTTTTTTTTTGGCTTTGCTTTCTCCATTATGTCCCTTTTTCTTTATATTCCAAAGTTGTTTCTCTGATTTTTGCAATCTGACACCACTCATTCAGAGCGCTGGCCGAATCTTGGGAAGCCACATCCTATGAAGCGATGTCAACCTTTTCCAACCCGCTCAGTGCCATCAGCCTATTTCTGTTGCTGGACTTGCTGGGCTCTGCCAACCCCCGCGTGCCCTCTTACTTCCAGACCACCCACTGGGCCTATCAGCGCATGGCAGCCCTCGAAGACCGCTTGCGCAAGCTGCAGCTTCTGCAGTCGCGGCCCCCGGCCAATTTTTTACCAGATTCTGGCAAGCTCGCCAGCCAGTTTTCCCCAGGATTTGTAGAAGACGACCATGTGCCTTTTATGATACGCGGCGTCGACATCCTGCACATTATCCCGACGCCCTTTCCACCCGTGTGGCACACGATGGCTGACGACGGTGAGCACCTCGACATGCCCACCGTGCAGGACTGGGCCAAGATTGTGACCGCTTTCACTGCTGAGTGGCTGGAGCTGGACGGCCTGCTGCCGCCTCCGCCTCTTCCTCAGCATGCTAACAAGCACAAGGCCAGAGACGCCAAGACGGAGTTATGAAAACTGCAGCGACACGGGGGCCTGGTTCAGGGTTGGGTTTGGTTTCTTCCTGTTTTTTTACCCATTTTCGTCGTCTGTTTCCTTGTTACGTTTGCTGGCAAATATCACGGAAGTCATCTGGAAGAACATCTCGGCTACTATCCTGAAACTTGGGGCATTAGATGTATATAATGTATGTAGTTGTTTTTATTCATGTACACACAAGAGCATGGCTCAGCACCAAGATCCTTGAATAGCTTTCGGCCTTTGCTCCTCCCTTGATATGTTTTAGATAACTGTTGTTGCACACGTTTTCAGCATGACAGGCTGTCGTATTACTTCCCAACTACCATACGAGAGTTTGGCGCATCTTGGGACGTCGCGTTCCCGTGACGCGACACGTGATTCAAACTAAAGCTTGGACCATACTGAAACTCCATACAGCCACGTAACAGCTATGATTGCAGCACACTAACCTGCAGCATAGAGAGCTCTGTAGCCAAGAAAACATACAACGGTGGCCACATGGAGAGCAACGGAAATCTAGCAATCCAACCATACCGTCTCCGAACCTAGCCCGGCCGATATTTTTGCGCTCATTTACTATTGTCTTTGCCATTCACACTCATTGATCTTTTTCTTTGACGGGCGAGGAAGTAGTCGCAACAGGAGGAAAGACTACAGCACTTTTCACGATTGAATTTCCTCCAGGTCACCTCCCAACCCACCTCCCAGCCCACCTCCCAGGAAGCGCGATGCGGTTGTCTATCTGCACAGTTTTGGCAGCGGCTGCTGGCGCGGTCCAAGCCGCTTCGTCCTGGAGTTTTGACGAGGGCAGCATAGTTGTCGCGGCCAAGGGCAGCGGTAGCAGTACAGTGCAGGAGAAGTATGTGGCTATCTTTTACCCTTCCCTATCAGTGATCACCTCCATATTGGCAGTTGCCTGCCTCTAACCTTCTTAGACTCAATGCAAAGTCACCACTGGCCTCAGCCGTTGTGCTCGGCAGTAATGACGTGGTCAAGATCTCTGTGACGGCGAAAGACAACGGCAAGGCCAAGAAGCCGCATCAGGCTTTCTTGCTGCTTCAAGATCCCGACACTGGCCTGGAGGCTCCTTTCCCTCTGGCGGTCAAAGATAATGGCAAAGGGAGTGTACAGATTGTGAGTTTGTTTTTGGGGTCTTTGTTCCGTTTCTTGCCGTTTGTTTCTCTTCCTCGCTTCTTTTTTTTTCTCCCATTTTTTTCCTCCCATTTTTTTTCTTTCTTTTTTTCTTTCTTTTTGTCTTTCTTTTTCCTCTTCCTTGGCTCGCCTGCTTTCTTGCTTAACCCACCTCTTCTTATTACCCTGTTCGCCGCTAATTATCCCAAGTCACACAAGGACATCCCCGTGCAGCTGCTGGCAGCCTCGCACCCATTGCGCGCCAGCATCGTCATCGGATCGTTTGGCTCGGCTCAGGGCTACTCTTCGGAAGTCTTCAATCTCGGCATCGAGCTCGGCGCCGACGCCCCACCACTCCCATCCGGCGACGACGCTGCTCCGCTGCGCTATGGCAAGCGACCCGAGATCCACCACATCTTCCGGCCGGACCCGCGGTCGCCGCCCAAGATTGTCAGCCTGTTTTTCGTCCTAGCTGTGGCTGCTGCCGTGCCGGCATTGTTTGGTGCAGTAAGTCTCCCCCGCAGCCTGTCCATACGATATTGCCCTCTATTCGGGGTTTCTCTTCTTAATATTGCTTTCATGCCTCTAACACCACGCTCCAGTGGCTCCTACTCGGTGCCAATCTTGACCACTTTAGCAAAGCATTCGCTGCGGCGCCGGTGTCGCACGCCGCCTTCTTTGGTTCGATTCTCGCCATGGAGGGCGTTTTCTTTCTCTACTACACTCGGTGGAACCTGATTCAGATGCTGCCCGCGGCAGGTGTTGTTGGGACCGTCGCTGTCCTGAGCGGCACCAAGGCTCTGGGCGAGGTACAGGCACGTCGTCTGGCTGGCGAGCGGTGAAGGAGCGAGGGCTGGCCGGTGCCGTGTTGTGTGAAGGGAATGAACAGTTAAAAAAAAAAAGAGCATACCAAAGCGTTGGGATGACTCGAAAGATTGGCGTGTGTTCGTGGTCCGACCATGGGAACATTATACCTCATTATTCTGCGTACGATTTCAGGGCCAGAGATAAGGGAGAGGTTTTAGAAAAAGGCTCTGAGCTTTTATGTGCGACTATTGCAAGTGTCGTAAAGGACGATCTTTGAGCGAGGAAAGAAAGGAAGGGAAATAAAGCCGGCGTGCAACATTAGGATTTACAAAATGGATATCTGTTTGGCTCAAGACTGCGTGTAAGCATTAGAAGTGAAGTACAGTTCCGTCATAAATCAGAAGATAGTGTGCACTTGGTTGCTCATTTACGAGTACAGAGTACGAGTATGTGTGCCTTGGATCACAAGACACAAAATCGTAATACAACTGAGAGCGCGATTCTCCCTTGCTCTCCACCGTTTGCTTTGCCTGCTGTTATCCATACGCAGCCGAAACGTCGGTCCCTGAAGCCTGGCAGAATTCTAGCGCTCTCATTGGCCGATCTATCAAAACAAAGCTATCCCAAACTCGGCCAGCTATCACCTCCCGCCCTGGCCAGTCTTGTCGATTGTCGATTGTCCTTTTGGGTTTTCTCTGTATTAAATTACTTCTTGAAGCTTCATGTTATACTCGTACATTTATCTCAGGCGTCTTTGCCCATAGACAAAGGTTATAGCAAGTGTATGGGCAGAGCTTGATTGCGGGTTTTCTCTTCCCTCAAATCTTACATAATCTTTGCTCTTTTGTTTTTTATTTTATGGATAATTCCCCCAGCACGACCCACCATCCACCACATCCTTGCCGACACAACAACGAGCAACAACAAAGTTTGGACCCAGCATTTGCTGCCATTGAGGCATTCTTTTAAGCTGTTTGGCTTGTTTTCATTTTTTTTTTTTTTCATAAATGCATTAGCCTGTCCAAACTGCTTCTTATGAGTTGAAATTCTGCATCTTTTTTAGGTGTCCCATTTTCTTTTGCATTCGTGCTTTCGGTTTGTTTACTTTTATCCATTTTTGGTCTACCGTCGCGTCAGTCGCGTTAGAGACCAGTACAGAAAAAAAAAACACAGACACACATCGAGAAGGAGCACGCACACGACAACCCAACACCTCACAGTAACTCGCCCCTGGCCCCTCGCTGAATGATGGATGCAAGAGGCATTGCGGCACGAGCCAGCAGCCTGGCACAAGAGCGGCGGAAAGCGTCGTCTCAGCAGCAGAGATACGACAGCGGAGACGACGTGTCGTCGACGCTGGAGAGCATCAAGAACCTGATGGCGGCCAACCTGCGTGGCGAGTTCAAGGCCAACGGGGCCTCACACGACGATGACGACGACGGCTTTTTATATGCAGCGAAAAACGCGCGGGCGCAGGTGCCGGTGCAGTTTCGCGGACCGCCGTCTTCGACTGGCTCGCACGGCACGTTGACGCACAACGAGTACTCGGACGGCGACAGCTACGACTCATCGTCGACGTTTTCTGCAGGGCCCGACGCCGAGTCGACGCGTGCATCGCTCTTCGCGTCGCGGCAGCGCCGGAATGGGTCGCGGCACCACCGTGTACCCAGAGCGACGGGCCGCTTTGGCGACAATAGCAGCAGCAAGAAGAAAAACGACATTTTGAGCGGCGTTGTCAACACGTCGGCGCTGTTCCGCACCTTTAAGGAGTGGCAGCCAGAAGACGACGCGTCGACGATGGCGTCCAAAGAGTCGGACGCCGCTGTGGTGATCCGCGAGGACGAAGATGCGGACAGCCAAAGCAATATCGACAAAAACAACAACAAAAGGACCATTGATCTGACTGCAAATGTGTCGACCACCAACTTTGGTCTTCTCGATAGCTGGGCGGGCAATCGCCACAATCAGAATAATCATGGCAATCACGGCAATTACAATGGCTACAAAAGTATCCAGCGCGGCAACAGTCCCCAAGGAGACAAGGAAAACCGAGGGCCCGGATCAGTGTCATCCAAGTCGGGTCGTGCAGCGCTGCAGCCGATGGTGCAGAACGAGACGGACCTGTCGCTTGTCATGACGACAGCGCTGCAGCAGTCGAAGCAGGAGCAGCAGAGAAAGGTGACAGCGGCGGCGACGGCAACGGCAGCCCGCAAAAGCGTGTTTCAGCAGCAGCAGCCGCGGCAGCAGCAGCCTCAGGACCAGCAGCGAGGCGCGCTGTTGCGCGAGGATGCCCCACTGTTGGAGGATCTAACGTCGCCAGAGACGTCGGCTGGTTCGCGCGAAGACATTGACTTGGGAGTTGTCCGGCCGACAGTGGCGGCAGCGGCAGCGGCAGCAGCCAGGGTGCCAGTGCCAACAGCCGTGCCCAAGAAAACAGCGGGGGCCGCTGCTGCAGCGGCGGCAATTGCACGCCAGCACGACCTTGGCGACGGGGCTACGAACCAGTCGTTTTTGGTGTCGTCGAAAGCATACCCGCTGCTGCACAACCTCGTGACAGGGACGCTGCGGTTCACTCCAGGCCTGCTGCAGCAGCCACAACAGCTGCAACAGGTCCAGCCTATTCTGCAGCACCAGCAGCAGATGGCGCCGGCCGACGACGAGAGGCAAATTTTTGTGGACATTGACAAGATCCGCGAGGAGGTGGTGCGGCTGCAGGAGCACGACGAGATGCTGCAGAACGAGATTGTGCACGGCGAGAACAAGTATCGCGCGCTGCTGCAGCGGTTCCAAAGCTTGGCCAGCCAGACAAAGAAGCCGTCGTCCGCGTCGACGGCGGACAGTGGGTTTGGCTCGGGCTCGGAGAGTGAGCACCGTCTGAAGCAAAGCCAGGAGCGCAACCAAGGTAAGCGCGAGAGGGAAAGAGGATGTGAGGACGAGAGAGCGAGACATGGATGCGTGCGCCGCCATGAACAATGTGAGATGTGCAAACTGACTTTTTTTTTTCCACTTCTGCAGTTTTACAGAACCGTATTCGCGAGCTAGAAACAATGCTGGACGTTGCCGAGACGCGCAATCAGGAGCAGGCGGACGCAGCCGCGGACGCGATCGCAGAGCGTGACGCAGCGCAGGCGCGAGCAGCATCGGCTGCAGACAAGTGCAAGCGGCTGACGGCGGATCTGGAGGCAGCGCGGAGCAAGCAGGCAACGGCTGCGGCGGCGGCAGCAGCAGCAGCATACCAGGACGAGCGGCGGCGACACGGCAGCGCAGGGACGGAAAAGAAGAGTGCTGGCGGTTTCAATGGCAATGGTAATGGCGATGGCGACGCAGACACAGAGCTGCAGCGGCAGATTCGGCAGCTGGAACAGATGGTGGGCGAGCGCGAGCGCGTGATTCGGGCATTGGAAGACGAGCGCGAAGCGGCCAATCGCAGCCACCGCGAGGCTTGCCGGCTGCTGAAGGAGCGCATTGCACGGCTGACGGCCGAGAAGAGCATGCTTGCGGGCGACCAGGCGGCGGCGCAAGCGGCGGCGCAGGCAGCCCGCACGGCCACCAAGACAGCCAAGGCGGCAGCGGCGGCGCAGTCCAAGAAACACGCGGCCGCTCTTCAGCAGGTGCGGCAGCAGCTGCAGCAGCAGATGCAGCAGCAGGTCCAGCTGCAGGTGCATCAGCAGGTGCGCCAGCAGGTCAAGGTCGCCCGCCAACAGGCTCGCCAGGAAGCCAGCCGGCAAGTTCGCCAACAGGTGCGCCAGCAGGTGCGTCAACAGGTCCGCCAGCAGTGCAGCGAGCGCGAACAGGCTCTTCTGGCGCTGGGTGAGCGGCAGCGGGCGCAGATTGCCACGCTGCAGGCGCTGCTGCACGATCGGGAGAGCAGTGTGCGGCAGCTGGACGAGAGCGTGCGGCAGCTGCTGCGGGCGTCGTGGACGGCACAGGACGAAACCCTCACACAGATGATGGACGCGTTGGAACGGATGCGCCGCGTGGACAACATCGACGACGACGATGATGATGACGCGGAAGAGACAGAAGAAGCCGATGGTTTTGGCTTTGGCGACAACGACAGCAACGACGACGACATCCATGACGGCCTTGACGATGACAACGACAATGACAACGACAAGCTGGCCGAGCTGGAAAGTCTGGCGGATGCCGAGGCCGGCAGCGACGAAGACGGCGACAATGACGATGTGTCTGTGGACGAGAACATGACTTCGGCGTTTATCATCCCCGACATTGAGTTTGCCGACGAAGACGGAGCCGAGGAAGATGAGGAGGCAGAGGACGGAGATGCTATGGAGCAGCCACACAAGGCCGACGCTGATGCCGTCACGCGTGCGGCCAGCGGCGAGAGCAGCAAGCAGGCCAAGTCCAAGACTGTGGCCTTCCAGCCACAATCTAGCGCCAGCGTCGCCGCCAAGCAATCGTCTTCGTCGTCGTCGTCTGCTGCTACCGCCTGTCGCCACAACCGCGTCAACTGCGTCGTCTGTGTGCAGAATGCCGGCCCTGTGCAGGACCACGACAAGGTCACTGTAGCCGTGCCGCGGCCGGTGCCGGGGCGACATGTGAGCGGCACCGTTGCTTGCCACGCCAGCCACGCCAGCCATGCGAGCACTGCGAGCACTGCGAGCAATGCCAGCAAATCAGCGGTGGCCAAGAACCACCGCATCTCACTGCCCGAGCCCAGCATGGACCCGGGCCAGGCGTTGGCCTATGTGATGAAGCTGCTGGAGGATGAGCGGCGGCATCTGTGGATGCAGATCTGCGAGCGGCGCCGCGAACAGGTGCTGGAGGAAGAGGCGCTCGAGCACGAGCAAGGCCAGCACAGAGGACGCGGAAAGCGCGTCGCCCAGCGCGAGCCGGATGCCCTGTGGAACGCCTATGTGCTCAAGGTGGAGCAGCTGAACCGGCTGGACGACGTGCTGGCGGGGCAGCAGGAAGCCGGCCAGGAGATGACGCGCGAGGAGGTTGACGTGACCATTACGCGAATTCTCGGGAGAGGCGAGTGAGTCGTGGAGGGGGGGAAAGTCGAGAGATCTCTTTGAGCCGATTTTTGGAGCAAGTCTGGTGAACAGCAACAGATACATTTCCGTCCTAAAGCTGGGCCTTCCCAGGAGAGCTGTGTATGGACAGAAGTCTTTGTTTTGTTGCCTCTTTGGTTTTGATTGTCATTGGCTTGGACTGTATTGCTTTGGTGTGAGTTTTTGTTTATGTGACGGTATCATGCTTTTATCATTCTTGGAGTTTCAAGGGACCTGTTTGCTGTATTTTTTTTTCTTCTTTTTTTCACTTTTTAGTCGTCTGCGCAACATAGTTTAGGGGGGAGATAGCCGTTTTGGCAGGCACGAAATGTTTTGGTTGTTTTCGGCTAGACAGCTGGACAGAGAAGTGAGGGAGTGAGAGAGAGAGAGAGGGAAGAGCAATAAAAAAAATATTCGAGCAGTTTTAAATTGTGTCTAAATTCTGCCTTAACTGCTGCTGTTGATTTCTACATCTCGGGGCCCCTTCATTTTTTTTTTTTTTTCCTTTGATCCTCTAACAAAGACCGTTTGTTGGCTTGTTGCGGAAAGACAACAAATCATTGTTCGCCCCTTCCCTAGGTTTCTTTCTTCGCTGCCCCAAAGCACAATGGACATTGTTCATCCACGACCTTTCGTGCCTTCCGTGCAAGGAAGACAAAGACTTGGACAATAGCCCCTTTTGTCTTTCTCCTTCCTTAGCAAATTGGCTCGAGCATATTACTACTTAAAGAACGGTTGCGCTCATTCCTCGTGTCTTCGTTTCGTCAGACTTTTTCTCTTCCTAATCAAATCAACCAGTGGCCACTCTAATGTGCGCCTGATTTACTGCTCTTTCAGCTTCAAAACACACGCCAACCTGCGCTCTCCAGCCTTCCACCAGCTCGTAGAGCACCAGGTTCTAGTCTACTCAGTCCTTATATTTCCGGCAAGTCTTCCCCGCTTCCCCAGCTTCCTTGTCTATCTCACAAGACATTGACCCTACAGGAAAAATAGGAAAGGCGTGATTGTTCACGCAAAAAACTCTTTTAAAATGGTATGACTCTTTTTTTTCTTTCTCCCCCCCTCTTCCCCTTCTCTTTTTGTGGCTTCTTCTCTCCTTTCTCTCGTTCCATTTCCCTCTTGTCGTCTTGCCGTTCTTCTCTCCTGTCCATGCTTTTCATCACCATCCTCTTGTTTTTGCATCTCTTCATCTCCCCAAAGTTTTGCTTTCTCTTTCTGCTCTCCCTCTCTCTCTCTCACTCTCACAGACTTGTGCTAACTTATAACACAGTGTCATGCGTATGAAGTAGTCTGTTGGTGCGGCCACGTTAAGAGAGACCAGGCCCGCTACTCTTTGTGCAGCAGCATGGCCTTGTTAGCTAGGCTGGTCGGTGCCAAATTTCCAGACAATCTGTTCTACTTCTTCAGATTTTTCAACATGCCTATGCCAGGCAACAGCCTTGTTAGTGCTCTCCTCAATAGGGAGCAACACACTATCTCCTACCCCGGCGTGGCCGTCATCCTTCAAGATGAATATTGCGGCGAGAAGGGTTGCTCAGGCAGCGCCGCATTCAAGGAAGAAGACGATGTCAACAAGCTTATACAAGCGCAACACTATGATGCCGCCTTAATTTTGCCCCGAAGCAGCAGCATAGTGTTCAGTCCGCAAGAAGCCATTTACACGGCATGTAGCAAGGATCTACGCTGGCGGCATCATACTATTTAAAGAGAGGGAGACGAGAAAAGGGCTAAAAAAAGGGACGCAGGAGAAGCCCATTGTCTCGTCAGTACTACTCTTATCCCCCCCCCTCTCTCTTTGTCTTTTCTGCCCGTCATTCTTCCTCACAGCCAGGTGACGGTATGTTCCCTTCTGCTTTCGAGTTTTTGCGTTGATCCATTATAGGTTTTCTATATTACGTCGTGTTTAGGTCGAAAATTTGAATTGTTACGAGCCTTGCCGGTCTTTGTACGGAAAAAGCCGCCTGCCTGATGGGCCCGACTCGAACTGTTTGGACCATGGCTGGCCGTGTCCGAAAGGTAGGCTTGTTGCATTCGGTATTATAATAGAAATATGTCCTATAATTGTTCGAGCTCATTCAAGTGCGTACCTTTCCCTTGTCTTTGTTGTCTTATATTACCGCCCTGTCGTCTCCTCTTTGTCCATCTCTGCCAGCAAATTTGCCATACTTTCCATGCCTGTCTCACATGTTGGCCCATTTCTTGTCCGTTGAGCATGTCTGTTTCTCTCTTTCGCGCATCTCGTCCCCTTTCACTCCGCCCTCAATGTCCTCGGCATACGGCTGCAACTTTCTGGGCCAGACGACGGCACGGCTTGCCCAGTGTCCACAGCGAGCCCCAGGCGCCAAGAATGGCGGTGGCACCGGTGCACAAAATCAGCGGGCTGTATGCCGATGCAGACGCCGTCACAGAAGCCGACCCAGCTGCAGCAGCCGCAGACGGGCCAGTTTTAGCCTGAAGAAGCAGCCCGCTGATGGGTCCGCTCAGCACAAACCCCAGACCCCGGCCGCCCATCAGCATGCCAAAAACGAGTCCTGTGTGAGCTCCGGCATCGCGGCGGCGCATGTCGTGCAGCACAGCGGACCAGGTGCTGGAGAAGCCTCCGGCGAAGAAGCCATAGGCCAAGACAAATGCGATCACAATGCCCAGCGCGGCCCTGGACGGACTGCCTGTGCCGGCAGCTGCATCCACGGCCACCACATCGCTGACGTACCACAGCGAAAACACAGAGAGCGCAGAGCCTGCCGACGAGATGAGGACGACCGTGGCTGAGGACAGGCGGTCGCCCAATATGCCCATGACCAGGGAGCCCGGCACAGAGGCAAGCGAAAAAAGGGCCAGCAGGAGGGGGCCGATGTAGGAGGAGGAAGAAGAAGAAGAGGAGAAACCTAGCGCGGCCGCATACGACGACAGATACGTGTTCGGCATCTGGTAGCCGAGCGACTGGACCATGTTTCCAATCATGAGCATCCAGAACAAGGGGCGTTGGAAGAAGACGAAGCGGGGTGTTTGAGAGGTGGTGGTTGGCTGCTGGGCATCGTTATCAGTCTGCAGTCCCGGCTGGGGACGTCCATCTTCGGGTGCAGCAGCCCGAAGTTCATGCGATTGCCGACGCTCGCCATCCGATGCATTATTCAGGATAATACTGGCCTGCCTTTGCTGTCGACGTCCAGCGTCAGGAGCTCCCGCCACTTTCTCCCTCGGTTGCAGAAAATACAGCGCCGGCAGCCCCATCAGCACCGATGCCACAGCCCAGGCGCGCAGCGCAGTGGCTAGTCCAAAGCGGGCCAGCAGCAGAGCCATTAGCAGCGGCATGGCGACGCCAACCAGGCTCTTGGCCGCCCACATCACTCCCGTGGCTAGTCCTTTGCGGGCGACAAACCAGTCGTCCAGGCTGAGCGAAGTGGGGCCAAACAGCAGAGCGCAGCCGAGTGCATAGAGCACGCCCTGGGTTGCGATCAGGTCGGTCGCCTGGCCGGACGCCGTTACGGGACCCGCTGACGACGCGGCCAGGCTCGTCGCCGCCACCACCAGTCCGACGGGCCCGCTCCACGGCCGCAGCGCCGGGAATCGCGTCAGCACAGCCAGCACGACGGGCACTGCCAGGTACAGCACGCCGGTTTGGGATGTGCCGATAGCGGCCACGGCGGCGGGCGAGGCGTTGCGTAGGCCATGGGTAGCGTAGTACTGTTGAAAGACTCCAAAGGAAAGAGAGTAGCCTAGTTTGTGTGGGGAGTTGGTCCAAGAAGGACAGACTGCTCAGCTTTGAAACAAGAGAAAACGAAACGGTAGGAAAACGGTTTTCTTTTTTTCTTTTTCTTTTTCTTTTCTTTTTTTTTTTTTTGAAACGCACCCCATATAGGCGCCTGGGCAAGAGCACAGGCAGCAAGAACGACATAAGCGGCTCGGCCACGGTCGGTCGGCGGGGCGCTGGCCGCCGGAGCCGGTATCGGAGCCGGGGCTGGTGCCACGGCGGCGGCTGTTGAGACGGCCGAGCCATCAATACGAGTATCGGCTCCCTCTCTTGGAAGCGCCGATGCAAGAGGAGATAGTTGCACGGAGTCTGCCATGATTATAAGAGGACCTGGGTAAGTTTGAGGCTGAAAGAGACAAGATGAGTGAGGGGCAGGAGAAAACGAGCCCGATTTTCATGTTTGGCCGATCGCCCAACGGTACTTCCACTGGAAATGGCTGCATTAGTCAAAAGTCCCATTCAACTTAATAAAGTCAACTGCTCTCTATATGGTTATCCCTTTCCAACCGACTGACGCAGAAACTGTTCGTAGATCGTGAATGAAATGAAAATAAGATACTAGAAAACCAAAAAGCCGGAAATCATCCAAAATATATGTTAAAAGACAAAGGAACAAACCGCGAGAGAGAGAGAGAGAGAGAGAGAGAGAGAGAGAGAGAGAAAGAGAGGTAAAGAAAGAGAAAGACCTCCGAAGAGAAAATAAAGAAAAATAAAGAAAGAGAAAGACTGCAACCCGAAATATAGATGCGGATGCCAAATGAAATTCACATCCCCAATGAACCCTCCCAATCTATACAACGAAATCCAGTCCCGAACCGCAAACTCCAGCCGGCCTGCCTACTCCGGCTTCATGGCACACACATTCTCAGTCTCCCAGCGCAGAAAATCGCCCAGATCGTGGCCCAGGTTGTAGCCCATTGGCACTGCCGTCCGGCTGGCGCCGCCGCCGCCTTCTCCGCCGCCGCCGGGATCCATCATTAGGACGTCAGTCATGGGGCTCTGAGGCAGGCTGTCGTAGTCTTGGCCGTAGTAGTCACTTTCGTCCAAGCTGTTCATATTGCTGCTGGTGCCTTTGCCTTTGCCAGAGCCGAGGAGGCCACTTGTCACTACCGACAGAGTCCCGGGAGCAGCTCTGTTCACGCTGGTGGCGTCCAGCTCGACGGGCTCTCCGTCGGTGCTTGCAATGCCGGTTATGGGATCAGGGGCCCATGGAGCCTCCAGCTCGTGGAAGCGGCGGGAGCTGTCGTCGGTTTGGGCGCCGGTGTTCCAGAGCTGGTGAGGAGGTGCCTGGTGTGTCTGCGACTGCGGCGAGGACCCCTCGAGCTCAACCACCTCGGTGGCTTCGTCGCTGCTGTCGCCGCTGTCGCTGGTGTCAACCATTGCGGGTCTGTATGCATGGCTGGTGTCGTGGGCGTTGAAGGCGCTGCCGGTGGCCTGCACGGTAGCGTCGTCGCCCTCGTCGTCTGTCTCTGCCCAGCGCAGCCGCTCGTCGTCCCGGAACCCCATGGCGGCACACCAGGCAAAAAGCTCGTCCTGCTCGTCGGCGTCGGCCCGTGGCGTGCGCCCGTAGTCGACGCTGTCCGAGAACAGGTCGCCGGCGCCGCCCAGAATAGCCATCTGGAAGGCCGTCCAGTCGAGCGTGTCGTCCGGCCGGAGCGCCGCCGTGGTCGTCGGCAGGCTGTAGTAGTGGTTTGAGCCGCTGCTGCGCGTCGTCGACGCTGTCGCGGCGAGGTCGGCGCGTGCCAGCCGGACGGGTCCGTGGCGGAACGCCGGCATGACCAGCGAATACGGCGTCGCCTGCAGGTAGATGTAGTCGGGGTCGTTTTCCGGCAGCACGGGGAGCGTCGGCGGCGGCCGCGGCGGGCGGCGTCGTAGATGGCGTTGCGCTCGGCGCTGCTGGATGCCCTTTGAGCTTTGGAGACTCGCCGGGGTCAGGTTTTGCTGATTCGTATGCTTGTTTCGTGATGGCTGAGAATGTCGAGGCTGGCGTGCTGCTGCGGCTGCGGCTGTCTTCGACACGAGTGGCGAGAGCGGTCGATCAGCCGGTGTGGCCGGCGGCGCCACAGGTCTGCTATCGTTGGAGTCGGTGTCCGTCAGAGTCAGCAGGGGAACTGCCAATGTCGGAACTGCCGGCACAGGAAGCGGAGTCTCCGGCGCCGGAGACGGTGGAGACGCAAGAAGATGGAGAGGGCGGCGTGTTGGTAGGACAGGTGGCTGTGGCTGTGGCTGTGACTCTGGCTGCTGCACCGCCTGCGGTTTTGCCAACGTCGCCATCGCCGCCGGCGCCGCCGCTCTCGTTGTCTCTGCCGATACCGTTGCTGCTGGTATTTTGTTCGCTCCGGACTTGGACGGCCTCTGCCTCCGAGAAACTTGGAAAGAGGCGGCCTCCTCGGCGACCGGCAGCAGCACCGACACGCGCACGCCCGCCTTGCCAATGCGGCTGGGCAGGCCTTCTAGATGGAACGGCTCCACAGGAGTGTCCAGCTCATCTGGCGTGCGCGCAGGCAGTGTCAGGATTGTCGTCGCTGTTGCAGGTGGTAATATGGCTGTAGTGGAGGTTCGGTCTGCTGCTGAATCAGAAGCCGTGAGCTTGTTGTCTTCCACCACGGCGCCCTTTCCCTTTGGGGCTTCGTCTTCTTTTGCGCCTTCCTTCATCTTGATGTTTTCCCTGCTGGTCTTTCCTTTGGCCATGGCGCCTTCTGTGCCCTTGGCTCCTTCCGTTTCTGTCGCAATAGCATCCTTGCCATCCGCAGCTTTCCTGCCCTTTGCAGCTTCCTTGCCTTCGGATGACTTTACTTTTGCACCTTCCACCTCAACCCCCACCCTGCTGATCTTGGCTTTGCTTTCTTTCTCTTCGCCATTTTCAATGTCCTTGATCCCCTTTGTCTGTCTTCCCTCCGCCGCCTCCCCTACATCCGCTGCCCGACTGGCTCGAATGGCCTGCAACGTCTCTGGCGGAAGCATCTCGTCGACCTCCATGCGGCCAAACAGCCGCCCGTTGAGCAGATCAGCCACATTGCCCGAAAAGGCCTTGCGTGCCGTTGACACCGGAGACGGGGGCGACGGCGTAAATTTGCTCCTCATTTGTGTCGTTTGTTGCGGCATTGCGTCGCCGTCAGCTTGGTCACTCTGTTGCGCTGTTGCAGCCGCGGCCGGCTCACTGACTGTTGCCGCTGCTTTCGCCTCTGCTACTGCCGCCGCTGCCGCTGCCGCCACCGCTGTGGCCTTGTCCTTCTCCTTTCCCGTTTTCTTCTTGCCGCTGTTGGCTTTTTTCCGCTGGACGCGGCTCGTGCTCCGCAACAGGGCAACGCCTTGCGAAGAGTCCGGGCTGGTGGCTGCCGTGGTTGTTCCGCGGAGCCGCCGCGGCAGCAGAGTAAAGCGGCCCGTGGCGGCGGATGTTGGCGTGCGTGGCGGCGTCCTGGGCAGGGCAGTTGGCGCTGCCACGATGGAGCCTCCTCTACCTGTGCCTGGCACTGGCGCCGGGCGAGGCTGGGTAAACGTCGGGCTGTTGAGGAAGCTGTTGGTAGAGGAAGAGCTGTCGGCGGTGAGATGGAGTCTAATGTGAGTATTGTTGTCAATCTTCTTCTTATTGCTGTTTTTGCTGTTGCCACCGCCGTTGTCAAAATTGCTCTTCTTCTTCTTCTTGTCGTCATTGTAGACCGACAAGGGAAGCAAAGGACGGTGGTTGCTTTTGTTGCCGCTGCTTTTCTGTGCGGCCATCTCGTATTGCTGGCGCAGCTCGACGGCCTCCTCCGGCTGGATCGTGAGAGCTTCAAGCAAGTCGAGGCACGGGCCTTCGGAGAAGTGGAAGAGTGAGTCGTGCTCGCTGATGTGGACGTTGCCGTTGTCAATGTTGTCGTTACTGTTGCTGCTGCTGCTGCTGCTGCTGCTGTTGTTGTTGTTTTTGTCGTTGATGTTGCCACAGCTGCTATTACTGCAGTTGCTGTCGCATTTGTTGTGACAACTGCTGGTATCCGCACCAGAGCCTGCCATGTCCTTGTCGTTTTTTTGCTCAGAGGCCATGGAGGGCGACTGTACAGACTCAGAAGACGCTCCAAGGGTAAACGGTGGCCTTTCGGAGTGTCCGCAGGTTGGAGAGGAACGGTGGTGCGGCACGAATGAAGAGAATGACGAATACGCCGATGGCGACCAGGAGGGCGAGCAAACAGCAGAGGCCGGCTGGGACAACGGCAGGCGAGGCAACTGAAAAGGCGATACAGAATGCGATGCCAACGACGCAACAGAAGTGGCCGGGCGCAACAACAACGTTTTGTCCAGTGACGATGATCGGGGGTACAGCGACAGAGACGGTCTACCCGACAATACGCCTCGGAAAGGAACAGGCGGTGGCCGGTGCAAAGGCTGTGGTGGCACTGTCGGTGGTGCTAGTTTTGTCGTTAATGGTGGCAGAACCGGCTTCGTTGTGCGCGTGGATGAAGTTGGGGGGCTCAGAGTACAAGAGCTCGACGACGACAACGGCAGAGCCGAGGTGGGCGAAGGCGTAAATGAAGACGTCAATGAAGAATTTAGCGTGGAAGTGGTTGACGAAGCGGTCGACGAAGCGGTCGACGAAGCGGTCGACGACGCCACCGACGATGATGTGGTGCAGCTGTGTGCGGCGCTCTCAAAATGAGCAGTATTATTGCTCTCGATGCTTCCGATGCTCTCGCCGCTAGAAGAAGCGCTTCCAACATGGTCGGACTTGTCGACAGAACTGTCCCTATTTTCACAAGGAGAGTCACAGCTGTCCCCATCCACGTTAAATTCCTGCGAGGAAAGATTGCTGTTTGCGGCCAACAACACCAAAGGCGGCGGTGGCGCCGCCCGCCGCTGTCTGCGTCCCTCGCTGGTAAACAAAGAAGTGGACAACAGACTTCTTTGTTGGAAGGGTATTTCCACCATTTCGGGCAAACGGTCCTCCCTTTTTTCATCAACACCAGCTTTGTCCATGATTTCGCCCCCTTTCACCATATCCCCGCCCAAGTCGCCATCTACACATTTCCGCAAGTTGCCCGCTGCCGCTGCCGCCGCCGCGGCCACAACGGCTCGGATCCGCTCCACCTCGTCCGGACCCACCATCGCCGCCGCCTCCGCCACCTCTCTGTCTCCTCTTCTTGGTTTTGATCCGATGTCGCCCTTGGCCGGCTTGCGCTTGCTCAGCTTGGAGTTTGTTTTTGTCTTTGCTTCTCCTGTACCTTGCGCTGCCAGACACACCGTGCCTGTGGTGGTCGTGGCCGTCGAAATGGCGCTGCCGACGCTACCGGCCGTGCTGGGACGGCGCTTAATGTTGCCGTCGGCCGTGGAGAGGCGACGGAAGGATCTGGAAAAATGGCTGATATTGTTATTGGTGTCATTGCAGCTGCTGGCACTGCTATCTGCAAACGAGCGCCGTCGCGGTTGCGACAAAAGCCTCCGGATGCTGAAGCTGTTTCGCGACGACATGCTGGCCGGGTGAGTGAAGACTATCGCAAAGAGATTTGTTGCGAAGAGGGCTGGCGCTGTGGCATGATTGAAGCATGCACACGAGAGGTCTATTATACTCGGGTCTTGGGGGGGATATTGAGTGCGAGCTTGCGGCGGTTAATCAAAGAGATGTGAACGTTTGAGTTTGACAGCTGAGAAGGATTTTGTCAAAAGGCACACGACACAAGTGACTGACGACTGACGTGAACCGATGGTTAAGCACAGATTCAGGCAGTGCAACAATGGATCAACGTCATCGATCTAATTCAAGCAAGTGGCAGTGTGTGGCAGAGGAATAGACGGGAAAAATCAGCACACACACGCGGAGAGAGTGGATATGAAAATGGGCGAGAGAGAGGGAACGAAGTGCCGGACTGCAATAAGCCCAAGGCAGTGATAGACCGCAGCAGGTGAATAATGGCGGCAAAAATAGAAGGGAAGTGTGAGGCAGGAGGGAAGCGCACAAGAAACAAGTCTAGACGCGGGGTGACTTTTGAGAGTGTGAGGACGGCAGTGGGAATGGGGATGCGAGCGAGACAGCAAAAGACAGAAAAGTCTCCGTGACTTTTTTCCCGACTTTCCTTGTTGTGTTCACTGGAAGGAACTGTCAAAAAAAAGAGAAGAAGCAGACGCCAAATCGGACCAAAAAGATATGAGAAAAATGAGACGAGAGGAGTGAAAAGACGAGAGAACAGGAGGAGCTGGAGTGTTTTACACTTTGGTAGTACGATGAGTGAGAAGGGGGACGCCAGGAAAAAGAGGAGAGGTTTCTTGTCCTACACCAGCTCTTCTTTTTCTCCTACTTGGTAGGTCTTCTATTGTTTTTTTTTTTTTTTTTTTTATTTTCTTTGTCTTTTTCTGCCACCGCTACTTTTGTCGTGTTACAAAGTACAGGTGTTCTCAGAGCCACGATAACGACACAACCGGGGTTGAGGACGAGCTGAAATCAAGCCCAGCCCCAGGACGACTGAAAGAGAGAGCAGCGGAGGGAGAGAGAGAGAGGAGTTTTTGCGTTTGCACGAACAACAAGGGACAAACGACCATGGCCATGACCTGAGCCTCCTTCTCAAAGCCATTCTCGAACGGCGTCGAACGGCCCGTCTGTGGGTTTTCTGCCGGGTCGGCTGCTTTATTTTAGCAGGCCGAGAATGGGGACCAGGCATGAGCCACGTCCAGTTTGCTTTCCCGCCCTCCACGATTGTGTGTCTTTTTTTGTCCGGAGGGTATTCCTTCTCTCTGCGCGTCATTCTCTTTTACCCGCTCACGGTATAAGTTCTATTATAGACACGAGGCGTTTATTGCGGCAATGCGGCACTACTTTGATGTGGAGACGAGAAAGAGAAGGATGAGGAAAAAATAGAAGGTAAAAAGAAACAAACCAAAAAAGGGGGGAGGAGATCAAGCTGACATTGTTCCCTGGTCTTCCGGGGCCCCTTCTCTGGCTTTCCTGGCGTCGTGATATTGGCTTACCGTGCAACATCTGTCATACCATACACGCTGCGTATTTAAAAGATATGCTGTCGGGGTGGACAAATATTTTAGAAGAAGAAATAATAAACGAAGGAAAGCTCCTCCGCTTCACCTGTACACACACCCACTCACAAAACAAAATGCACAACATGCAATCATGCAAACACACCCATGCCACCTTCTTCTCATTTTCTACGTGTTCATGTTGTACCGCTTTCTTCTTTCTCCAGGCATGTCCCTCCATCCACCCTTGCTCGGTTGCACAGATGACGATTCGCACGAAATTCTGAATATACGGATCCCTTTCCTCTTCTCTTCTCCCCTCTACCCCCCTGCCCCCGTTGACCTTTGTTGTGGTCTTGCTCATTGCGCAGGGGGCATTCTCCGTCTACCAAGCATTTTGCTGCTTCCATCATTCAGCCCGGTGTTGCATGTCTGGCAACTCCAACAAGAAACAACTGAAACAGGTCTGCAATATACGAGTAGAACAAGTGCAGCCTTCCGTGGCGTCTCTACTTGGCTAGTAGAAGAAAGGCCGAACAGCGTCAGGCGTAATGTGAGAACGAACAGGAAGAAGGCCCGCAGTTTTGGGCACTGATCAACAGCCTCGAAATAATGCACTACTTGGAACACAACCTTCGCTGTGTGGTCTGACCCTCTAGCCTGTATCTTCGTTGCATCATTGCTCTGTTGCTGCTGTTCTATGCTCCAGAAAAGAAATCGATTTTTAGCTGTTTTCATCGCGTCTTCCATACTGCCTATATTCATTTCATGGTACTCTGTCTTCTTTCTTTCCTGGATGCCTCTTGACTTTTCACCTTTTGCATCTTGCTCTTTCATGGTCTCTACTCATACTTTCTTGATCATCTTTTCCTTTTATTCTTGACCCACTAACGGTCAGCCGCATGTGTACTACCCTCCTATAACTTACGCTTTCTCCCCGCCTCCCACTCGTATATGCAATATCCGTACGTCGCCTCTATCCTGGAAGAAAAAAAAATTACAAAAATCAGTCTCTGTATCGGGTATTATACAACGACCAGGACGCACACAGGCGCCCACACACGCCACGTTTCTGTTCCACAGCCTTAACCCCCCCTGCCCGCCCCCGGGGGGAGGGAGGGTGGTTCCCGTTCCAACCCGGACAAAGTTTCTCGAAAATACGGTGGCATGGGCTTAGGAACGAAAGAATCGAAAGCCATGTCCACAGTGACCAGATGCTCCATAGAGACCAAAGAGAAAAAAGAAAAAGACTGCAGAGCCCCACCCCAGAGCCGGACATGGAAGTTCTGGGATCAGCCTCACTCGGGACGTCTTCTGATATCTTCCGAGCCCTGTAGCACCGCTCTTTTTCGAGAGTTGCGTCATCAAGATTTTATTGGTGGCACTTCATATTTTATGGGATTTTACGGTCTGTTTCTCTCCGAGAGATAGTGTTCCTGAAAAAAAAAGTAGAACGAGAAGTCAGAGGGCAAAGAACCCACAACCCATGCCTGCCCTCTGTTCTTGCCCGCCTTTCTTTTGTGGGTTCCCTCTCTACCTTTACAAAACCATAATCAGTGTATGCTGTCTTCTTTTGTCTCTTTGCACAGCTTTAAAAATCAGATTTGATATTGTTTCCTCAGCGTTCGTTTGGATTGCCTTTTTGTGATTGTTTGTTTTTTTTGACTCACCTCTTGCCCTACCCGTTGTCCGGATAAAAAGGCGACGGGAACGGGTTGATATGTTGTGATCTGCTCAAATTGCTTTAATGCTTAAAAAAACATGGCTAAGAATTATATGTCAAGAAAATCTACTCTCACGGTGAAGGTGCGTCACCTTGCACGCCGTCAGAAAATAGAACCAGAAGGGGGCAAGACGCGAGAAATATAACAAATAGAGTAAAATAAACAAAAATGAAAGAAAGAAAAAAGCCAAAAGAAATACTAAAAGAAAAGAAAAAAGAAATCCCGGACACCAACTGTAAATGCAAGACACAAAACAGTCTACGCATATGTTTAGACGTCTGAAAAGACCAACCTTCCTTTCAACCAGCCCGGTAATAAGTGTCGCCTCCAAACTTTTTACACTACAGACACAGAGGAGAGTGCATCTAAGAGATTGTAACGGACACTGGCGAGGGAGCGGGCACTAAGTTAACTCGCCGGTATTTTACTCCTCCACTCCTCCACAAGCTCTGCTTGCTCAGCCTTCTCAGAACGTTGCCTTGCTTTCTTCCACTTTGTTCTTGATTTATCCAAGCGCGCGGCCGCCGCTATTCTAAATTACCATTCTCGTCTGCCCCCCTCTCCCTCTCCCACCCAGGGTCTCTTACACCGCTCCTTCTTCCTGAATTGCCTGTCTACATGCCCTAGATGTTGTCCAGTCTATTTATAGACCTCGTTTCTATGCATGATTACGCTTGTTGCGTTGTCTGATGAAGAAGGAGGCTTCCTCACAGTTCTTTACAGGCTGCCTTACTGACTTGAACGGGGCAGCTGTCGGACTGCGCCAACTGACCCCTGCTGGATCTCAGCCCTTAAGCACAAGTCTGCCACACAACCTGTTCTGTGGCAGGGGCAGGTCACAGGCATTTCTTTGCGCGGGACACTCTTCATGAAGAGACATTGACAAGCACGCTTGCGGAGCCGTTTAGACATACGACTGAACGGATGCCACGGCGTGGGCATCATATTTCGTTTGAATATGTTTGACAGGACGACACAGACAAACCGATCTCATCCACCGACTCCATCGTCGGGACGGAGTTCCATTTAAGAAATTCTAAGCAAACAGGCAAGCATACATATCCAAAATGAACAAACAAACAGACAGACAAAAAACAGGCAAACAAACAACAGACACACACAAAACAAAAAACAACAACAACAACAACAACAAAAAAAAAAAAAAACTCCGTTTATTGCAGTAACACACCGTGCTGGATGACCATTCTCTCATTGTATATCCTTTTAAACCTCCGTCCCTCCTTCGTCGCGACGCATCATGTTGACCGAAGAAGATGAAACTATCTTTGCGTCTACCGACATGTTTTTGTCCATGTTGCTGCCACTGTTTTCGCTATTTTCATCATCATAGTAATGGGCCTCCTCGCTCTGTTCCCCTCTTTCTTTCATGCGACCCTGCAGCTGCGCCGGCTGCTCTTCCTCCAGGGCCATCAGCCGCACCAGCTGCCGCGGCGTTGTTGTCGTCTTCAAGAAGCTGCTGGCGGCGTGGGTTGGCGTGTGGACATACATCTTTTCTGGGCGACGGTAGGGGTGGAAAGAAGACCGCGACGTGGGCAGGGAAGACGACAGAGGCCGGAGCCTGGCGTCGGCGCCCACGTGCCGCGATAGGGGCAGGTATTGATGGTGGCTGGAGTAGAAGTGATTTCCGAGAAACGACGGCGGCGAGCGGGAGCCGTAGTAGTAGCCGACGCTATGACTGCGGTCATGGGCGTTGTCGCCATGATCAAAGTGGGCATCAGCATCGCCAGCAGCGCTGCTGTCGCCGCCACAGCATAAGCCAACTGAAAAAAGGCCTGCTGGCAACGAGAAAAGATCGAGGACACCGCGGCCGCCGCCACAGCCGAGACTGCTGCCTGGGCCACGGAGCGATGGAAAGCAGCTGGCGCCCTCGAGGCTGAGCGGCCACGATGATACGGCCTGCGCAACGGACGACGACACAAAAGCAAATAGATGCCCAGAAGGCGACGACGGCAAGGCTGCAGGAACCTTGCCGGTGGGCGGAATATCCGGCGACATACCCTTCTCCATTGAGACCTGAATATATGAGGCGATGCTTGGTGGATGGTCTCCACAAACTGATGACGAGTCTCCAGAAAAGTCCACAAGTTTAGAATGCCAACGGAAGGACACAGGCTGGTGTTTGCTAAATATGCTCTTGCTGGTATCAATCGTGCCGTAAAGGTGCTGTTGGCCGTCGTTGGTGTTCAAGCGTTGATCTTGGCCGTATTGGCTGGTGACGGGGAACGAAAATAAAAAGGGAAACAAAACATCAAACAGAAGTGGACAAGAAGGTAACGGCGCGTGTGAAATTCAAACATTGCTGTGACTGGAATGTGCCCTTTAAGCACTATGGCCACATATCGTATCTCTCCATATGTCTACACCGAACCGCGAACAAGTTACGCGTAGTCCACGAGTACGAAACACATGCGAATGTCCCATTGAGCATCCCTCGCGCACAATCAACATTCCATCCCTTCCAAGGACGGTTCAATCTCGGAGTGTCCTGTTTTTGTCGCAGAAAGGGAGGTAGACAAAAGTTTCAAGCTAGCTTCTATTATTTTCTTTTTTTCTCTCTCTTTTTCTCTTTGCCCTTTTTTTCTTTACTTTTCCCACATGCGAGGCGAACGATCTGTTTTGCCTTTGATCACGGTCTGTTCATCCTTTGCTCTCTTGTTTACGCTCTCTTGTTTCTGTCTCAGTTTCCTTTACTCCATTTCCAATTTCCATTTTTTCGTTCCCACTATCTCCTCCGACTTTTGTGGATCGTTCTTTTTTTATATTGAGGCCGCATAAAACACCATCCCTTGCGTCCTTCCAGAAGGTTTGACCTCGTTGCCGCCCAGGTACCTTTTTCTGCAAGCTGAGCAAATGGCAAAGTTCGCCGTTGACGATAACTCGGCCAACCCAGAAAGGAGATGATACGAGACCAGCTGTTCCGAGACCCACGAGTTTTTTTGCGTTTCTTTTTTTTCTGTTAATGGTCCTTCGGTGTGTAATTTTTTTATTGCAGAGCAAGATTTGGCCGATGGAGACTTTGAAACAGTCAGAGCAAAAGCAAAACAGAAAAGAGGCCTTTTGAGAGCTTTGGATATCCGACAAGAGCAGGCCAAGAAAAAGACGAAGAAAGCAGATACTTACAAAATACATGTTTTCAACTTCTCAATTTCTGCCTACTATTGTTGTCACAGGGGTTTTTTTTTCAAATATCTTGTACAGGAAAAAAGAGTGGTTTCTTTCTCGTCCTGTAGTATTCCTCTATATTCACGTCTTCATCACCCTCTCCTTAGCCTTCCTCCAGGCGAAACATGGCTGAATCCAGCGGCGCCGTATTCCTGTTTAACGAGAATATCCGCATTAATTTCGGCCTTGCCCGTCCACTCCCCCTTACCGGAGATGCTTAAACCACAACGAAAGACAGGCAAAAACAAAAGCCCTCAAAGTAAAACAACGCGCAGAATTCGAATTGAGACAACTTGCAAACGACGAGCCTTCCCGCACTCGAGCTCTGCATCATCCGGAGCTACAGCTCGTCGTCTCCATAATCGCTGGCTGTATTCTCAGCCCTGCCATCGTCGTCGTCGCCGTCGTCGTCGTCTTCTTCTTCGTCCGTAATGTAGGGCACAAATGTAAATTGTAGCCACTGCATCCCACTGCCAGCGCCAGTGCCACCAGCGCCACCAGTGCCACCGACGGCACCGGAAGCATAACCTCCTGCTCCTCCGCCCACGCCTCCGCCCGGCGGCACCGCTGCCGCGGCTGGCTCCATCTCCACCATGAACTGCAAGCTCAATACGCCCTGGCGGTCGCCGCGGATGCTCACTTTGCTGGCCAGGCGCATGGCTTCGGCAGCCGCCTTGATCATGTCGAATTTGAAGCTCTGCGTCCACCGCTCCTCCTGGCTGACCCAGAACGACTCAAACAGCCGGCGGCCGCGGGAAAAGTCCACCACGCTGGAGCTGCTGCCCAGCGGGCCGCCGTGGCTGGACAGCCGCAGGTACGGCGCGCGTTTCGTCACGGAAATGGTCAGCAGCGCCGACGAGGCCATCGACGTGGTGATGGATGCACCCGCCGTGCTGGACGACGGCGCCAGCTCGACCAGCGCCTCCAGCAACCACCGTGGCTGCATGATCATCTTGAAAAAAATATCGTCGCGGTCAAACGGGATGGCGTCCAGCATCGCGTCCGGCACATACGTGGCCAGGTTGCACGTCGTCCTCACCGAGCCTGCACCACCACCAACACCAACACCACCACTTCCACCACCACCACCACCGCCAGTTCCGCCGGCTGCTCCGCCCTCTGGGACGCCGCTGTCGCCTGCCCCAGAGCTCCCTTCTTCCATGATGATGCCGAACGGCGCCCCCTCCTCGCTGTACACCAGGCTGCACGTGCCGCCCGGTATGCCTAGCAGCTGGTGGCTAAAAGCGTCGGCGGCAGTGGTCGAAGGCGTCGCCGCTCTTGCACCCGCACCGCCGGCAGCAGCCGGCCTGCCATTGCTGTAGTTGTTGCTGCCGACGCCGCCGTTGGTGCCGCTGCCTCGAGCGCTCCCGCCAACGCGGTACGCGTCAGGGTCTGGCTTGATGAAGCGGGCGGGAGCCGTGTCCGTCGTCACGCCAAAAATTTGCAACGCCTCCAGCAGCGCCGGCAAAGAGATCTGGAAGCTCAGCGGCAGAGGGCCATCGTCGTCGTCGTCGTCGACGCCGCCGTCGCCGTTCTCGCGCGGTAAATTCAGCACGTACGATGCAAACATGGATCTGCTCAACGATGCCATGCCTGAGTTGTTAGCCTAGTGCCATGTATACACAGATATACACAGATATGCACATCTGCGTCCAAAACGGCATCAGGGAGACCAAAAGACAACGGGCAACGGGGCCACAAGCGCTATATACCTTGCATGACCCGGGCATGGTCGGCGATAAACTTGATGCCGTCGTCGGAGATCTCAACGTGCACTTTGTTTGCAAAGCTGATGCAGCGCAGAAGCTGTGACAGCGGTCGGGTCGACGTGGTTATAGCCCGAAAAAGAGGTGCTGAGGAGGTTGCCATGGTGGTCAAAAGCGGTAGTCGGGCTCCAGCGGAAGAAGCGAAACAAAACACGAAAAAGCAAAGAGTGAAGATATACAGACCGCAAGTGTACAAGACAGAACGATCTGTGACGAGTTACAAGTTGTCTCGCAAGAGAGATAATTTATAGAACAGCAGCTTGGGTTTTTGCTGAATCACAAAAGCAAAAACAGCAAAAAAAATGTCGCAACGAAAAGACGAACAAGATACAACGCAAACGAAACGCCCGCTTTTATCAACTATGATACAGTTGAATATGTGTCCCTGATTTTTGACCTCCAAAATTTCCCTGTAGTTTTATTTCTAGATGTGCTCGTGCAGCGCTATACGGAGCCTTGTTTTTTTCACCTTTGATATGTTTTGTATCGCCTTCGTTCGTGAACGTATAAGCTCTCGTTGAGGATGGTCCTTCGTAATCAATGGCTCTTTAGACGTAGACTCCGACTGCACAAAACATGTATACCACACCGACACTGAGAGTCTGGTTAGCGGGAGCAAAACACCGTAAAGACAGACAGAATCATACGCAACCAGGAAGAAGAACAGGAAAAAGAAAACAGTCACATACGCAATGGCTGCTGACGCTGGGATGCCGATGAGCGAGAGGTTGAGAAACGACCGTTCTGCAAGAAAAAGTGCATCTTGTGTTAGCTGTATCTGTTCTCCTCATTTTGGGGATGGAGTGGAGATGCTCGAAAGACGTTCGAACTTTGGCTGTTTTCGAGTGCACATACGAAGCAAAAAGCTACCAGACAGTGCCAAGCCAATGACCAGCAGCCAGAATCCCACAAAGAACTGGCTTCCTTTTCCGACGGTAGGAAGAAACGGACTGCCCGACGCCGTTTGCCACACTTCCAAAAGCGAAGAGTCCATGTGGGAGAGGGAGAGAGAAAAAGAGGTTGAGAGAGAACGGATGGAAAACAATCACAGGAAGAAACAGCAAAAGAAAGAAACCAAGTGTTCTGGTCTAACGTTGCTATGACTGGGTTGAATTATCAGGTAATACTTCGTTGGTCTGGTGAATGCTGGCAGTTCGACATTTGCCAGTGCTTTTTTCTGTAGCTTTTGTACGACGAACAGCGTAGCTGGACAGGGTGTCAATAAGAAACGGTAGTTTTCAAGACGCGGCCTGACCAAAAAAGGTTTAGCTTAATCTATTGCTACATACTCAAAAGCACGTGCCAGGAACCAACAGCGTATGGATATTACGATGTATCCATATTACGGAGTAAAGGCTCCATACTGACCGATCTTTGGGACCCACTTTATTTTCTTGCAAGCCGACTTTTTTTTTTTCTGCCGCCTCAAAATTTCGCAGATTTCTTTTTGACTTTTGCCAGCCTTGCAACGAACTCGGATTGGCACTCATTCATGGGGCCATAACGGAGACAAACAGCTCAAACAGCCTTTTCACAAAAAAAATGGCGTCCAGCTTTCACATCCACAGACCCTACGTCGTGGCAACGCTGCCTCGATCCATTGCCCAGCCTGGCGGCCACTTTGTCGTTGGCGAGATTGTTGGCCAGCAGCCCGGGTCCAAGAACACACAGAAGCGAAGGAGGCCCGAAGTGGTAGTGGGCATTGACGGCGAGTCAGCCAATCTCTACGATGTGCGTGCCACTTTTACTTGTTCCCACGGCCATTTTTTCCCGTGTTCCATCTTGCCGTTCTAACATTGTCCTCAGGTCACCTCGTCGCGATTGATCACCTCATATCCCGTCCCTCCCCAAGCAAAGTTTGTGTGCTCTCCGTGCTCACTACGCCTGCGCCACACTTCTGCCAACTCGCCCAAGGTGGCCTCCTCCATTGCGCGGTACACCTACATAGCCACGCGGGAACCAGCCCTCAAGCTCTCGCTGTTCAAAGACACGGTTGACCCATCAGGCGCTACATCGTCGACGACAGTCGTTGCCAGCCTGGGACGAGCGTCGTCCTCTGGCGGCGTCCTATTTATTTCGTGTCTGTCGAATTCTCGCGTCGTGGACGGAACGGCAAACTCGTCGGCTGTCGAGAGCGGAGCTGCAGAGTCGCCTACCGGCACTGTATTTGTTGCGCCAGATGTGCTGGCCGTCGACGAGGATGGCCAGGTGACGTGCTACGACGGCGAGACACTGAAGGAGAAGTGCCAGGTGTCGGTGGCTGCTCTCTCGCAGGACCTGCTCCCGCGCGGGTCTGTCCTGCGCGTTGAGTTTGCGCAAATGGGATTGGCCTCGGAGGTGGTCAAGGGCTTTCAACTCAGCAATGATCATCTGACAAGCATTTTTGCCAGAGAAGTTGCCGCAGCCACTGGGAGCGATGCTGCGGCGGCTGATCCAGACGTTCTGGTTCTCGTGACGGCTGTGTCAGGTTGTCACGGCACCGCGGTGGAAAGATACGTGCACGTTCTGGCCGTGGACCCAAGCCGCCCTGGACCGGCGGCAGCGGCCACAGGTCGCCGCACGCTTGTCCAGATCCACCATGCCCATCTGCCTTCGGCCGCCAGTCCTGCTTCTCCCGCGGCGGCTTCCTTGGACAGCAGCGGCAGCGGACTCCCGACATACCGACTAGACGCTGCGTCTGGCTCGCTGTTTGCGCTCTTTGGCGAGACTGTGGTGTCGTATGACCTGAAGCACAGTGTTCCGCAGGTCGTCAGCCAGATGGTTATTTCTGATGTGAGCAGTTTTTTGCGTCTTTCGCAGTCAAGCATCCTGGCATCGACATCCACATCCTTTGCCGTCTACAACCCCCTGTTCAAATCATTGCAAGCCTCCACCAATCTCGACCTCAGCAGCACGGCTGCCAAGGCAGCTTTGCAAGGCGAGGGAGCATCTGCGCAACCCAACGGCATCGGCAACAAATTGGCACCGCGCCACACATCCTCGCTTGTCACCTTCTTCCCCCAGCTGGAGCTCGCCGTGGCGCTGGTGGATGGCAATCTGGTAGCCGTTCAGCTGGAGCCGCCGCACAACCGCAGCCGAAAACGCCGTGCCGATGGTCTTCTGATTGACTCTATAGGCCACGGCGTGTCTGGGGCCGATTGCCTCGACAAGACAGGCGTTGTTGACGACAATGCTGATGCTGAGATCGTGGCCTCGTGGCCGGGTGCCGCTTATATTCCCGGCACCGTGTCGGCTGCCTATCTAGGCCAATACAAGGCTGATGTCGAGACAGCAGACCGCCTTCTGGGGAATCGGGACGTTTCCGCGTTTGACGCATTTCTTGCGGAAAAACTCGGCATTCAGGACAATCTAGAGTGGCGCTGGCAGCGGCCGCTGGATGAGCCACCAGACGGGGCCGCAACCGCGGATGTGGACGTGGATGTGGACGTGGATGTGGATGCGGTTACGCCACTGACCAATGGTGTATCAAACGCGAATGGCAAGCAGCAACCCAACGGCAATCTCAATGGCTCTGGTCGAGAGGCAGCAGCAACACCTAGGACGAAAGCAGCGTGCAAGACAGCATATCCTGCGGCGGACCGGCGCTGGGTGCTATATGCCATCAACCGCACGGTGAGCATTGTGGCGCCCCAGCCCGGCGGCCGCCTGCGTCTTCGCTGCACACAGCCAGGTGCCGCCATCGTCAACTACCTCGTGGACGCTGGCCACCTGTCGGTGGCAAACACAGTCTCGGCACTGCGCGACGCTGTGCACGTCCTGGACGACAGCGCCGTCGATCTGTCGCTGGGCGAAGCGCTGCCTGTCATGCTTGCGACCATCGATCCGAGTCTGGACCTGCTGCTGCGCTGGCTGCATGCCACCCAGCTAGGCGCTCCGGAGCTTCTCAGTGCCATTTTGCTGCTGATGCGCAGCCTGGAGCTCGTGGAGGACGACGCGGCCGGCAGCCAGGACTACGCTCCACAGCGGCTCCTGACGAACGAGAGCGCAGCCGCCGATGGCGCGGCGGCGGAGGAGGGCCTGCTGGAGGGCGGCGGCGGCGGGGAGAAGGACGACGCGGAGGGCGTTGCTGCAGCGCGAGAGCTGAGCCGGCTGGAGCAGCAGATGCGCCTGGCCGAGTATTTCGTGGAGCACGCCGACAACGACCCCCGGGACCTGGCCCTCGACATGGCCATTGGCAAGCTGGGCGGCTGTACGGCGCTGGCGACGGTGCAGAGCTTGCGTCGCATCTACAAGACGCAGGAGATCCGCTCGCTGATCGAAGTGCTGCGCAAGCAGCTGGTGGACCAGGGCTGGGCCACGCGGTATGTCGACATGGAGGAGGAGGCTGACGGCAGCGGCGGCTTTGGCGGCGCCAACAGCCATGCTGGCGACGCGGACGTCATCAACAACGACAAGGAAGATGACGCGACGCCTCTCAACGGCAGCATCGGCCTGATTGCCGACTTGTTGAGTCGGTGCCTGGACGCCGTCCGCCCCAGCGAATGGCTGGTCGAGGACGACGACGTCGTGTCGGACGTCGACATGGACGGCAGTGGCTTGGGCGGCGGCGCCGGCGGTGGTGGTGGCCGAGGCCTGAGCAGCGGCGGCGACTTCTTTGCATTGCTCAAGTGGCAGGTCAGCGCCGCCCTGGAGGGTGTCCAGGAAGCTTTGTATCTGCGCGGTCTGCTGGGCGAGGCCGTGCGCTACGCGACGGGGATCCAGCGGATGAACGCAGCGACGGCGAGAACCAAGAAAGGCGCCGACAGAAGCGCGCCGACGCGGCTGGCTGTGGCGCCGTCGGGCATGCTGCCGTTGGACTTGCGGCCGCCTGTCGGCACGGTCGGGCACGAAGGTGTCTCGCGAAACAAGGTCGTTTCGGGCGGCGAGGTGGTCAAGCGCAGTCGGCGCGAGCTCGGCCACCTGACCAGCAAGAAAGTGGGCGTCTACACTCTTGAGCGGATCGTGCTGTAGCGGTCAGGCGTGCAGCGCGCGAGCATGGCCATGACCGGCTTGGCTAGACGAGTGCTTTGCCTTGCTAGAAAGAAGCCTTTGCCGAACGGCTTTTGTTTTCCGTCTCGTTTCGTTTTTCGCCTTTTTTTTTCTTTTCTTTTTGTTTTTTTGGTTTAGGGCCGCCAGCAGAAGTAAAAGCAATATGACGACACATCAAATAAAACTGCAAGTTTGAAAAAATCAGTGACACGAGAGTTTTTTTCACATTTGTGACCTTTTCCCCCATGTGGCTTGTAAGGCTCTTTGCATTTTACATATACGGAGTATTACTGCCACAGAGCAGACACAAGACAAAGATCCAATTGTACACAGTTCAGCATCACAGTCTCTGTTGGTTCACTGCCGTCTTGGGGCAGTGCCTTTTCCATGCCAACCATGCCCAGGTGCCCAAAATGCCACCCAAAGCCTAATGTTTGCTACCCAAGCCGAAAAAGAAAGATGATAAAGGTGATTTATATGTGTTCTTTGAGTGATGTTACGGAGCGGTTGATCATGCCATTTGCTGTAGAAGCTTTGTAATACGTGGCCAAACACCCATTGTCTTATTTCGTAGACTGGAGGCTAGTCAGACGGCCGCGCCTTCCCGCCACGTTCCTGCCGTGAGCGGTCGTTTGGTAGAAAAAAAAGGGAGGGAGCGAATTAGCTGCACATCGAGCACCTCCTTCCCGTCTAGAAGTTCTTCTGGCTTCCCTCAGAGGTTGTTGGGGCTCGTTCTCTGAAATATTTTTCTTGTTTTTGATTATATACGAGCATCTTTTCTTCTCGCTTTTTTTTTTTTTTTTCCCGCGAGACTGCCATGCACCTGGGCTCTTGTGGACCACTGGAGGCGCAGCAGTCGCAAAGAGATTTTACATGTTTGGGCGCGGAGTTTATTACGGAGTGGATACAAAGCAACACGGAAAACAGCATCATTTTTGTTCCAGAAGTCGGTTAACACGGGCCATGGCCAACGAACAAAACAAAGCCCTAACCCCCACCGCTGTGTTATATGGGTACGAAGGAAGCAGTGGACAGACGACGCAGACTTTGTCAGTGCTCGTTGCATTCGTTGCATGAACAGCGGGGCGCGCGCGGGCTATTGTCTGCATGCTGGCCGGCTCGATTTCCGTCTCGCCATGCCCTTCACTAGTGCATCGACGACGCATGTCTGCTTTCATTGGCTGTTGACGACATGGGTACGCACAGCCAGGCCCAGCTGGCGGCCGTGGCGCAGCGAGGAAGAGGCCATTGGGGAAGGCCAGGCCGGAATTTGGGCCAGCCAGAGAGAGCTGTGGAGCTGTGACGAGACAGTCAGGTGAAAAAGCAGCACAAAATGCCGCAACGGACTGATGTTGGCAGAGCCCGAAAACTATTCGCACTGCTGTCGCACTCAGCCAGTCCCTCGAGGAGCCCGAAGATGGAGAGGACCGAGCCAAAGTGGTTTTTCGTGATAGGGCTAGCCAGCCGATTGGCTGGCACTGGGTTCTGCTGCTCCTTCTGGGGGGGGGGGGGGGGGGGGAGGCGCGGGGCGAGCAAAGCGAATTGTCATGTTTTGTCCCTGCGTGCTGGGGGCACACTCGTACGAGTACGAAGTGATACGAAGAACAAAGTACGAAACAATGCTCGTACGTTTGCTCTGATGTCTAATGTCCCGGGGCTCTATTGGTCTCACACACTAACTGCCACTATATCACGTTAGGTCAGGGCGGATTCGAGGGCAGAGTCTGGTGGCGGCTCTCCTCTGCACGACTCTTGATGGCGTTTGGCTGAAGCTCCAGCGTTTGGCGGCAGCGGCTTCTCGCGGTCCAACAGAAGAGCTTTCGAAGATATGGCCCACGTGCTATTTTCTAAAAAGACGACGCCTTTTTCAACTGACTACCTATGCCCTGCAAGATCACAGCGTTAAGGAAGTACGGAAACCACCGTACTCTTCTTTTTACGAGGCATGCGAGAGCCGTGGAAATGCAATGCAACGCCTCTATCCCTTTTCTGGACACATGGCGGCTGCAGGTTGTTGACAGAATACCCCAATTTGGCAGACGCCCTTGGCCTGAGCCCTCTGTTGCCCGCGGCCTTTCCCCCAACCCCCCCTCATTCTTTGCTTTTCCTGCTCTTCGGTGTCTTTCTTGCCCACAGCCAGCAAATTGGTCTCTTTGGCGCATTGCCCTGTTTTCAGCGTTTCTACGAGTGCAGATGCTTCACGGAGGACGCTTTTGAGCAATCTTTGTTTTGTGGTCGGTTCTCTCTTTGCATCGTTCTGTCCATCTATAACTCTGCCAAATTACTGTCTTCTCCTACTTTAACCCCCCTTCTCCAGTCCTCTAGCCTTCCCTCCTCTCTTATTTCCATCTCATCTCTCCCAGATTGGCCCGCCCACTCCACTTACAGCACTTCTCTTCACAGCCACCCCCCGGCAGCCTCTTCCTCCCTTGGTTGTCTTTTTACTTCCCACAGCCCCGCAGCCAACCTGAGAGCCCCTCGATAGGTCAAGACGGTTTGATGCCGCCCCGATTCCATTGAAACGGGTGCTGAAAGACACATGTTCACCCTTTGTTTCTGTCCTTAGTACTTAGCAGAGCTTCCTGCCGTCTCGCTGCTGCCTTTTTTTCTGTTTCATCCTGCTGCTGTTTCAGTTCTTTTGCTGTCATTCCCATTCATTCCATTCATTCCCATTCCTTGTCTTTTCACTTTTGCTTCAACGCCTCCAGTTTTTTTTTTTTTTTTTTAAGAAGTTTTTATAGTCTCTCATCTTGACGCTTTTCTTTGCTGACTGCTTGTTTTTGTCTGGCCCCTCTCCTCTTATTGCTCTAGCCGTTGCGCCCTCTCCTGGTCTCCCCTCGCTCGCCCTTTGTAATTTTTTCTCCTCTTTTTTTTCCTCTCCTTTTCTCTTTGTTTCTTTTGGCCTTCTTTTTGCACGCGGTTGCTTTTGTGTCCGGGATATGCCGACGGGCCAAAACAGCAGCGTTACCGCAATCGAAGCCATAGACACCCAAGCCCGGTCGCTCCACCGTCGCGCACGCCTGGCTGGGCCTCGCTACGCCGATATTGTTGAGGCTGTTCGCGCCCTGCGCGTCGTGCTGAGAGACCTCAGCACTGAGGCTGAAGACAGAGACAGCTTGCTCAACGCCCCGAACTCCTCTGCCTGCGCTCGCCAGTTGACGCCCCTGTTGGAGGACTGCGACTTCACCCTCAAGCAGCTGCATACCGTTCTTGAAAAGAATGACCGTCGCAGTGGCCGAAGAAACACCTTCGGCGGCTACACGCCTTATCCTGCCGCCTCGTTGTCTGATTATGCTACACCCGAAGACGACATAATCGCCCTCGTGCGCTTCAAACTCGCCAATCAGACTACCAATATTGGCATGTTTCTCGACACCATCGTCTTCCACCGACCCGTTTCCACGGCCAGCGCCGCATTCCCCTCGTCGTCACAGCAAACACAACATTCGCAGCATCCACAGCACCAACCGCACCAACCGCAACCGTCGCGGCACTCGCAGCACCTGCAGCGACCACAGACGCCTTTTCGGCCATTCCAGCAGCCATCACAGCCATCGCAGCCATCACAGCCATCACAGCCATCGCAGCCATCCGAGCCATCGCGGCCATTTATCCAGCCTTCAGCCAGGTCATTATCGATGCCCCAAAATCCTTCGTCTTATCCATCTTTTCGCCCACCTGCATCTACTTTGTCGCTATCCCAATCCCAGTCCCACTTCGCACAGCCGCCACAAATGGCCGCTGAATCAAGATCCGACCTCGGTGTCATCACGGACAAAATCGATGCCATCGCGGCCCGCCTTTCCCACCAAGATCTTGCATCTTCGGCTGGCCTGGGCGCCACCTCGACCGACGAGTTATGGCAGGTTTTTGGAAGCGAGTTGCTTTTTGAAGGCATATCACCCGACGTGCTTAATCGGAACGAGGTAGGACGATCCCATCGTTTATCGTCGTAAAAATTATCGTCATCCACTACCTGGTTGACCATTCCCTAACCATTATTTTGCTAACGATTCTTTTTATTTTTTTTTAAACAGGATGCCATACGCTCATACATAGAGCAGCTGGACACCCGTGGCTTGCTGAGAAGCCAAAGCGACCCTTCTTCTCGACGGGGCCAGTCGTCATCTCACGCATCTGCTCAACAGCCAGCCAGTCTGTCACAACCAGGTCCCTCGGAGTTCTTGCCGTCTCTCACGACCCCAGCCCCTCGTGCTCCGTTGTCGCCTTTGCGCCAATTGTCATCTGAAGACTCTAGCCCAAAAGAAGTTGTGCAGCCGTCTTTTGCGAACGAGAAATTTGAGCCATCTGTAAAAGATCATCGCCCGACACCTGTACCGTTCAACAACAACCAGTACCTGCCTTATCGTCCACCGCAGCCGCAGTATCCGCGTCATACCGAACGAGCAGAACGAACAGAGCGAGCTGAGCTAGCTGAGCGAACAGAGCGCGCCGAGCGTGCCGAGCAAGAAGGGCAAGGACAGCAAGGACAGCAAGGACAGCAAGCCGAACCGGCACAAAATGTCCCGCCAACACAGCAGGAGCAGCAGCTGGTGCTTTCTCCGAGAACGTTGGCTGCTCGGCCCAACATGGAGCAGACAGGCGGCCAAACATCACGGCGGTCGTCGTCTTCCGTGTCCACGTCGGAGACATCAACTTCGTCGTCACCCTCTGATACGGACTCTTCCGACGATCGCCATTTTCCTGCTTTCATCTCAACACAGGAGCTGCTGGCCATTGACCTGCGAGCCCAAGAGCGGTTTGCAGCCCGTGTCGGGGTCACATATCTCTACCCGCAGATGCTGACACAATCCCCGTCGCCATTATCGACCTCGGCGTATGACATTGTGTCTGGCGCAACACCGGGCCGCCTTGGCTCTCCCATAACCATTAGCGCCCAGGCAGCCGCCGATGCAGGGCTGCATTACCCACCATCAGCATCGTCACCGCGTTACTTGCCAGCTCTGCCGACGTCCGCACAAACGCATGAGTCGGCCGTTCCCACCACAGCTGGCAATGAGACTGCCGCAGCTGGTGCGCCGGCCAACGCCTCAGCCGTCGACCCGTCTCCGCCTGCATTTGGCATCATTCTACCAGCCAGCAGCACGCCGTCCGGCCCAGCCACGTACGAAGTTGGTTTCGGACTTGCTCCCGACTCGCAGGGCAAGGTCATCCCCCCCGACGCGATGTGGACACGCATCAGCCGACGTCTGGTGTCGCCCGACGTCCTTGCCCGTGCTGGTGTGCGCTACGAAGCTCGGCCGACATTTGTCGCCGTTCTGGGTATTTTGTCGCGCGATGAAATTGCCGAATACGCAAAACAAAGCGCCGAGGTTCGAAGAGCGCGGTTCACAGCAAACAGCAAAGGGAAAGCACCCATGTCGTCAGCCAACTGGACCTCGCAAGATAGGGTAAACTCGCTGGACAACTCGTCTGGCGGTGACCAGACGTCGAGGCGGCTGCACCGGCGGTCCATGTCTAATATGGGCTGCCAAGACAGTGCTTCCAACAACCCGGCAGTGGCGGCGGACGATGCCGACAAGGGCACAAAGGCGTATCCCTTTATTGTTTCGCCGCCGACGAGCGTGGCAGGCGGAGTAGCCGGCGCAGCCGGTGCCGGGGCTGCTTTCTTGGCCAAGGGAAGACCCAGATCCATTCTCAAGAACAAAAACACAAACGAGCTCCGTTACAAGAATGGCAAAGTTGTCGAAGTGAGCGGGCACAAGGCGTCAAAAAGGTCGGGCGACCATCGATACCACACTGGCACCGACTCGGACTCGTCCTCCGATAGCAGCAATGACCGACGCCGGCGGCGGTCCAGCAAGGATCGCAATCGCAGCCGGGACGGCGACCGAGAGCGCCATCGACACCGAGACCACGACCGGCGTCATACACATGACCGTAGCCGGGATCGCGATCTCGACCGTGACCGTGACCGCCACCGAGACCGAGATCACGACCGAGATCGCGACCGAGATCGTGACCGAGATCGCGACCGAGATCGTGATCAGGACCGGAACCGCGACCGGGACCGCCGCAGTAGCAGGCGACGAGACCATCATAGCCGCAGCCGTGGTGACATTTACGCGTCTGACCGCGAGCGCGACTATGAGCGACACCGCGATAAAGAGCGAGGCAGCCGCTCAACGAAAGACAGAGAGAGACACCACCGCGACCGCGACCGCGACCGCGACCGCGATCGAGACCGCGATGACGAAGATTCGGATGCCGACCGGCACCGCTCGGGCCGCGGCCATGATGACCGCAGTCGAGAACGAGATCGCGGACACACGCGTGACCGCGAGAGGGATCGAGATGGCCGGTATCTTCACAGCCAGCGGTCATCTCGGAATCTCTCGGAACGAGGCCACCGCGACGGAAGGGACCACCGTGACAACCGAGACGGCCGAGACGGCCGAGATAATCGAGACGGCCGCGACAGCCGCGACAGCCGCGACGGCCGAGATGGCCGAGATGGCCGAGACCGGCCCCGGCTCCGCGATGCCATCAGCGCAGCTGGCATTGGCAGCGCAACGGCGGGCATTCTCAGCGTGCTGACCGAGGCGGCAAATGGGCTATAAATGCGCCGGCTGTGTTTATCCAGCCCTTCTTTTTTCCTTTTTTTATTTTCTACCATTTCGTTTGTGCTTGTTCAGTTTTTCTTGTCATGTTATGTTTCCCTTTTTGCTCGCCTTCAGTTTTCAAATTTCCCTTCTTTTTTCTTCGCACGAGTAATGTTATAATGTAGTTTATGATATGGCCAAGATGGCAAGGGTTTTGGGGTTTTGATGATGTACGCTTTCTGTAATACGATACAGGATATGATATGTGTTCTTAGCAGGCAAAGTCAAGAAAAAACAAAACAGGAACATAACAATAATTTAACTTTATCTAATAATTTACTTGTATCCTACTTTGGTCTAAGCAAGTCCACAAGAGTGAATAACTAAATACAGATATAATGTTCCCTTTACTCCGTACCTCTGGGTATGAGTGAAGCTCAAATCCTTGACGATTTAACATGCTCGTATAATATAATGCATCACCCCCCAGTCATGAGAGTCGCCTGAGATGTATGAAGCACAAAACAAATAACAAGGATAAACACAGAAATTGAAGGCAAACCCAAAAGATATAAGCCCCCCCTTCTACGCCGCTGTTTTATGCTACTTTCCTTTTGCTTTTCTTGCTCTGAGTTTTCCCTTTTTCCTTTCTTCTATTCCGTCTGCTTTTTCATTTCAGTCATGTGGTGGTCGCCTTGATCTTCGCCCCCCCAAGCACGGACGTTTTCTCCCTTTTTTTATCACCGCAGTCTCCGGCTCCGTCGAGTTGCAACGATAGATCCACCGCCGGCCGTAGCCGTTGCGGCGGCGCCGGCAGTGCCAGCCTCAGCCGCAGTGCCAGCCACTCTGGCGACTGGCTCGCTTTTTCTGCCGAGGATCTTGCGCATCAGCTGCTCCTGGTACATGTCGGCCTCTGGATCGAGGTACTGCACCTGGACCTGGGTCGGTGGAGGGAGCTGGGGAGCGCCGTCCGCGGCGGCTGCGTCGGCGTGAACGCCATTGCTGTTGCCGTTGCCGTTGCCGTTGCTGTTGCTGTTGTCGTCGTCATCGACAATATCATCGGCAACCCCACCGCTGCCGCCTCCGCCGCCCAAAGACAGCATCCGGGCAATGACGGCGGCGGCGGCCGGCGTGGCCTCGCCTCTGCTGCCACGATAGCGGCTGCCATCGCTAGCAATGCGGCTCAGCGCCGGGCGTTTGTGTTGTGCAGTGGCGGCGGCGGAAGCAACGGCTGTGGCGCTCCGCTTGAGCGACTTGCTGGCCGTCGTCGCGGCAGCAGCAGCGGTCGTCGCGGGGGCGTCTTTCGCGCGCGTTTGCGCTGCCGCCGCATCGATGCCCTTCTTCACAGTCTGGCTGTCGTCGTCGTCATCGTCAACAGGAACGTCGGAGTCGCCCGTGGCCGAGTCCGCAATTTCGCTGACAACCCTGCCCAATGGCCTCCGAGTTAGGGCCTCTGGTTCGGCGGCTGCGGCAGCAGTGCCTGCTGCCGGCGGTTCTGGTGGCCGTTGTGGTTGTGGTTGCGCATGGTGCCGTGAGTCGTCTCTTGGTGGAGAAGGGGGCTGGTTGAGAGCATTGGCCGACTTGGAGGCCAGGGGCACCGGAGTCCGGCTGGCCGTGGACTGGTGGGTTGGTGCCGTATTGTACTGATCTGTGGTAAAAGAGACAGCAGCCTGAGCGTTGTCGCTGTTGTTCTGTGCCATCGGCGGCGGCGGCGGCGGCGGCGGCACGCGAACAGCAGGCGAAGGCGACAAGGCCTTTCGAGGTTCTTGGTTGGAGACCACCAATGTGGGCACCGTAAGAGGGCCTTCCGGGGGCAGGCTAGCGTGACTCTGTCGTGAGGCAGCCGGTGCCTGGGGGCCAATGGGCGTGACAAACAGGCCGCCGCCGTCGTCGCCGTCGTCGCCGTCGTTGCCGTCGTTGCCGTCGTCCTTGTCGAGACGCGGAGTCTGCCGCAGCTGCGGAAACAGGAAGCCGTCCAAGGGCAGGCGCATGCCGGCGGAGATGCAGGCCCACAGCCACTTGGCATCGACGACGGGCACGTTCCACGAAAGAGCGAGCTCCAGCTTCTGCTTGCGGACGGCGCGCAGCGACGCCGCCAGCAGCAACGAGCACTGGGCGGTGAAGCGCTCCTCGTACTTGGCGCCCAGCTGGCGCACCGTCTTGTCGATCTGGTTCAGGTCGACGCCGGTGAAGCCGGACGTGCAGATGGAGAGCGTCTCGAAGCGGGCAATGGGGAAGACGGGGAACGGATGGCCGATCACGGCGTCGTCGCTGTCGGCAGCCACGTAGCCCTTCTTATGAAGGCACTTTTCGATGAAGAACTCGGTGACGAGCCGCACGTCGCCGGCCGCCGCCGGCGGCAGCAGCGGGTGCGAGTCTGGCCGGGCGTCTTGCGGCACAATAATGTGTTGCCGCAGCCGCGCCAGCGGCTGTCGGGCGCGGCTCGCCGCCAGTGCGAGCATGCCATCGAGCGACGATGCAACCGTGCCGCCCAAAGTGGCCACCGCGTTGACCAGAATGTCTGTCCTTGCCGGCGAGAAACCGTGGACGTAAAAGATGCACGAGGAGAACACAGCCCTGCTGCCGGAAGCAGCAGGAGCAGCAGCAGCAGCAGGAGCGGGTGGCGGTGCCACTGCGGGTTCTGCTACAGCTGCCGGTGGTGTTGCGACAGCCGGCGGTTGCTTTGGCGCTGGCTGCTCCGCCTGCTTAGCCGACCCTCCCAGCATCGACTCGTCCACCTCGACGTCGGCAAAGGACCGATCCAGGGCCGAAGCGTCTGCGGACGGCCGCTTGCTCTTGTTTTGCTGGGCCAGGAGAATATCGCCCCAGAGATTGTCCCGCTGGGCGCTGAGCTTCATGCTGGCCGTCTTGCGCAGCCTCCGCATGGATCCGCCGCCTTGGGCCTGCAGCCGCTCGGCCGCAGCAGCAGAGGCCGAGGCGGCACTGCCGGCGCCGTCAGCAGCACTGCCGCCGCTGCCACTGCCGCCCACTCCGCCGCCTGCGGCAGCTGCCCGCAGCCGCCTCACAAAAAACGGCGCTCGCGCCGCCGGCACGCCGCCGCCGCCGCGCTCGGCCGCCGGCAGGCGCGGGTCGTACTTGGCCTCGTCGACAATCATGCCCCGCGTGGCACAGTCGTGCAGCCACTCGATGGACACGGCCCGGATGCCCCATTGCAGGGCGGCGGCGTACTTCTTGCCCTGCGGCTTGTTCACAATCAGGTGGGTCACGGCCCGCGTCAGGTCGCCGCTGTAGATGCCGCCGTTGCCCACGACGGCCGCAATCACGCGCTGCCGCTCCTCCTCCTCGAATCCCGTCACCGAGCACAGCAGCCGGCCCCGCTCCACCGGCTGGCCGTCCGGGCCGCCCGCCGGCATGCCGCCGTGGGCCTCGAGCGGCCGCAGGCGCCAGGCCGCCTCGAGCGCCACCATGTCGATGGGCGCGTCTTTTGTCCACAGGTCCAGCACCGCATCGACCCAGCCGGCGCACATGGGCGTGATGTCCGGCCGCTCGTACACAACATGGCGGTACTTGGGCGTGTTGTAGTCGCCGACCACCAGATGCGTGACCTCCTGGGTCAGGTCGTTTTTGTGCACGCCGCCGAGCTCGGTGACCTTCTTGGCCAGGTCTGTCTAACAGTCGAAAGCGTTAGGCCGAGAGACAGACGGACAGACGGACAGAATCGCAACGCGGTCCAGCTCCATAACGGCCAAAAAAAAAAAAAAAAAAAAAAAACTTACTCGTAGATCGACGGGAATGCTGGTGCAGCAGAGAACAACCCCAGCGAACGGCTGGGCAGCGTTGACGGCCGACTCAGACTCCATCGACGTGACCGCAGAAGCAGATGGCCAGACATGGACTGCAACAGCGCACGGCAGTCTAGATGGTTAGACGGCCGTTGGTGGTTGGCGATTTTCGCTGAATCGTCAGTTGTTGAAGCTCAGGACCATTCTTTTTTTTTATTTTACTCGTACAAGTATCCTTTCTCATATACGAGTACGAGTATTGGAGAACACCGTCTACGAGTCAGGAAAGCGCGTCGCGTTTACTGGCGGGGCTACCCCCCATATGCAGTAATCCGATGTACCAGTTTGCTAATACTCGTAGGTGTACTCGTAAGACACTGGTCCATTAGTCATGCTGAACAGGGGCAATCGAAAGACCAATCTAGATCGGGCAAAGCCCCATCGCATGAGCCACGCCTTCCTTCTCATTTAAGAACGAGTTCGTGATTGGAAGCGTGTCCGAATCCTTCAAAAAAATGGCCTGGCCGTTGTAATAATACGAGGAAGGCGTAAAGGGGGCTCTAGCCATCTTCTCACCCCTTGTGGTGAAGTGCTTTCCCTATTCCAACTTATCATTTTTATCTACAGCATTTTTAAATTCTTGTCTCTCGTTTTTTTGTTCTTTTTTTCTCTTTTCTTGCCTCTCTTCCGCCCCCTTTTTTTTTCCTTCCTCCAAATCGCACAGCTGGTCCTACACTGCCGTCTTTTCCAGCTGTGCCCTGAACGCACGCCCCCCAGTCACCCATGGCCCTGATCGGCTTGCGTGGTGGGCTGCGGCCGCTGATATTCGCCCTCTTTGCGCTTTATACCATCTACACCATCCTCCTCTATGGACGGCCATCGTGGCTGCCGGCTCCGCCACGGCCCTTCTCGGGCACCGGCAGCGGCAGCGGCAGCAGCAAGAAAGACCACCAGTGGATTGGCAGCGGCAGCGACAGCCGCACGTCGGCCGACCGGTTTGCCAGCGACGCCAGCGGCCGCCTTCCACCGTCGAAACAGGGCGGCGGCAGCAAGTACGCGCATCCGATCGACCAGCTCATCGCCGAGGGCCGCACGCACTTCAAGGCCCTGCTGGGCAAGCGGTCGCTGACGCTGGAGCAGGCGGCGGCTCGGTACCGAGAGCGACGGGGCCGCCACCCGCCGCCGGGATTCGATGTCTGGTTTGCCGCGGCCGAGGCCGACGACGCCGTGGTGGTGGAGGACTTTTTCGACCGAATCTACGACGATCTGGCGCCGCTGTGGGCGCTGGACCCGGCCACGATGCGCAAGCAGGCGTATGCCCAGCCCCAGGTGATCCGCGTGCGCAGCGGCAAGGCCTTTTTCGTCACCGACAACGACAAGCGCCCGCCCTGGATCCAGCACTGGACGGCGCTGGTCCAGGAGATGTCCGAGCATCTGCCCGACCTCGACATGGTTGTCAACATCATGGACGAGACCCGCCTGCTGGTGCCGTGGGAAACCGTCAACGAGTACGTGCAGACCGAGCAGGCGGCCCGCCGCAGAGCCCTTCTGCCGCCGTCCGAAACGGTGGCCAACTACTCGGGGCTCGCCGACGTCGAGGACGGAAAGCAGGGGCCCTACGAACACACGTGGATCAAAAACGACGCCAACCGCTTCTGGAACCACCTGCGGGCCGCCTGCCCGCCCGGCAGCCCCGCGCGCGACGTGCCGCCGCTCGACAAGTTCGACCTGCCCGTGGCCTACCCGGTCGCGCCCAACGAGGCCTACACGCGGCACGGCTTTGTCTCCAACGCCACCGCCTCGCGCGATCCGTGTCTGCAGCCGCACCTGCGCGGCATGCACGGCACCTTTATCGAGAGCGTCAGCATGTCCACCAGCCACGACCTGCTGCCCATGTTTGCCGGCTGCAAGTTGCCGCAGAACAACGAGATTCTCATTCCGGGCGCCATGTACCTCACCGACGATCCCTTCTACAGCGGCGGCAAGACCCACGGCTCGGCCTGGGCCGACAAGCGCAACGGCCTCATCTGGCGCGGCACCGCCTCTGGCGGCCGCAACAAGGCCGACAACTGGTGGCATTTCCACCGCCACCGCTGGGTGCAGATGACCAACGGCACGGCCATCTCGCTGCTCGAAAAGGCCGGCAACGATGCCGTCGCCGGCAGCGGCGAAACAACACAGTCGACGGCGCCGCTGCCACCGACGTTCCGCCTGCCGCCCGAGGCCGCGAGCGTGTACAATGTTGCCGCACAGCAGGAGGCCCGCCTCGGCGAGTGGGTGTCCACCTTTGCCGACGTCGGCTTTGTCGACCTCGAGTGCTTCCCCTCTCGACAGATCGAGATCACCAACCGCCTTGGCGGCACCAAGCGCGTAAAGGACCTGACCTGCGACTACACCAGCCCGCAGCTGTCCGTGGTGCCGTCGCTGCCCATGAAGGTGCAGTACGACTACAAATACCTGCCCGACGTCGATGGCAACTCGTACAGCGCGCGCTGGCGCAGCTTCCTGCGCTCGTCCAGCCTGCCGCTCAAGGCCACCATCTACGCCGAGTGGCACGACGACCGCCTCGTGCCGTGGGTGCACTATGTGCCCTTTGACAGCTCCTACATGGATCTGTATGCCGTGATGGAGTACTTTTTGGGATCCGGAGGCGGCAGCCGCGGCAACGGCGCCGACGGTGGGGCCGCGGCTGCAGCCGATGACCATAGCCACGATGCCGAGGCCGAGCGCATTGCCGAAGAGGGCAGGCTCTGGGCCGAGACTGTTCTGCGGCGCTCCGACATGCGGCTGTATGTCTGGAGGTTGCTGCTGGAGTATGCGCGTGTTGTCGACGACCAGCGCGAACGGCTGGCCTTTGTCGGCGATCTTGTTGATGTTTGAAAGCGGGATTTCTTCACTTTTTTTTTTTTAACTTTGATGCAGAGAATGCCCAGGAGTTGAACATTTAGGATTCTACTGGGAGTGGGAAATTTACGTTGGCGTAATGCTTTCTTTATCCTTTACCTTTGCTTTTACCTTTTCCTTTTCCTTTGCCTTTTCTTTTTCTTTCTCTGTGTCGCCATATTTTTATTCTCTTTTCCTTTGACCTCCTGGCAACCGTCAAGCTGTTGTCATTTCACCATTTTTTTTTAATACGGGCGCGGTGTCGATGGTATACGAGTATTGGAAACTGGATGGCGTCTTGTCGTATCAAATTATTCCAAGGATGGACGAATGCCAAGAGGAGGCCAGTAGAGAGATCTGGGCAAAAAAAAACTTTTAGAGACGTGGCTAATTTACCATAACATTATTACGCGGTAATTCAAAGGCAAACCAAAAGCGTTTACAAATAGACCAAAAATGAAGAGAAACGCGAAAGATGTATAAGCCGGGCTTTTACCCCAGAAGATCGGCATTGACATCCCCGAGAGCTTGTTTCTGGTGCTTTCTTTTCTATCTCGCCAGACTGGTGGCCGTTGGTGATTGTTCTCGCAGTGCGGAGTATTACACCCACGCGAGTTCTCCATGCCCCGTTCCGTTGACTCGCCCCATTTAACCGACTCGGAAAACGTCGATTCGAGATGGGCTACAGAGCTATATTTGTACACAAATGCTGGGGTGATTTTATGTGGAGAACCTGGGGCTGATTGTGGTATGAATAAAGGGCAACACGAGATACAAACTCGGTCGAGACCACTCAGGATAAAATGCATCTACTTTCGTATTTCTTCTCCATTCTTAGGCTGATGTACGTTTACATATATACATCGAAAACATATTGACATGGGCCAACAAAAGAAGAAACAACACAAGAAAGACCAGTAGAACTAGTTGGACGAGCTTCTGCAGTGGGGCGTTTTCGGATGCTGTCCCTCGTCTTCCTCGCCACCGTATCTCGTCTTTTCTTCTTCTTTCAGTCTGCCAGAATTCCATCCGCGTAGAGCGGCCACGAGCATTAGCGAGTGATGGCCGTCTTCGCTAAGGAGCTTTAGTTTACGGTGCATCTGGCAACTAGATAAAATCAGACAGCAAATGTGTCTGTCGACCGAGAAAATGGAGGAGCAAAACACTGTTCCTGTGAGCTGCTAGACAAGAAGGGAAAGAAAACAGGAAAGCTCCGATAAACAAGCTGTGCCCGGGCCGGTGGCAATAAATTAGAATACACCATTTCCAATATCGTAAAAGAAATCAAAATAAAAAATAAAAAATACTGCTATCTGCTCGTATCAGGATATAAACAAAGCAGCAAGAATAGCCCACTGGCTTCTTCTTTTTTTTAAGCTGGAAGATCCAGGCAAAGTCCCGGATATTGAGACAAAGAAGAAAGACCCTCTTTCCCTCTATTATCTATGTGTTGCATATGATGCGTTCTTTGGTTTTTCCGTGTCCTCGTCTGCGCCAGGGCGAGATGGGGTGAGGAGACAGGTGGGCGTAGTGAAAGTAGGGCAAAAAGAGAATACAGAGTCGAGCAACATAAACGACAAGCATAAATAAGTCCAGGACCTCAGCACGCCTCCTCCCACCCCCTCACCCCCTTTTGGTTCTCTCTACCGTAAAAAGGATATTCAAGCCGGTCGTGCTGTCTAGCTTGTTTGAAACTACGTGCGCTGCAACAAATCATCACGTTCAAAAAACACACACCTTCTTCTGCGCTCTGCTTGAATTCGCTAAAGTATACCAACAAAAAAAAAGGCAGACGTTTCTTCTCCTCCCTCTCCACTCCTCTCTCCCCCAACGACACACAATGGTGCTGGCAACTTCGGTCATCGTCATGGCCCTCGCGGCCGTTGGCCTGGCTGACTCGTCGGCTGGCCTGGCTGACGCACCGACTGGCCCGCCGGCTGGCTACAAGACGGTCTACATCACGTCGAACGTCAACCCCAAGTTTGTTGTCCAGCCCAAGGAAGCCAAGAGCGGTAGCACGGTGGTTGTGTGAGTACGATCCGCTGTCCGGGGGTGCTCAGACTCAGAGTCGGCCTCTTCCTCTGTGGGGTGCTCAGACCCAAGTCGGCCTCGTCCTCTATGCTAACTGATCTCAATGTGCAGCCAGACTCTTACCAACAAGCCAGAACAGCAGTGGTACGTCAAGGACGGCACTTCCAAGATCCAACTGGCGGGCACCAACCTCTGCCTCGATGCTGGCGCAAAGTGTATGTTTGTCCCCGTTATGCTTTTCTTGCCTGCCGGCTGCTTGCTCTCCGTTTCTCTCCATCGACTCCTGCTGACACAAACCAGCCAACTGGAAAGACATGGCCAATATTTACGTCAACGACTGCTCGGACACCGCAGACGGCCAGAAGTGGGACATCAACCCCGATGGCCGTATTGCCGTGTCCGGTTCCAGTAAGTCGCTACGAGCACTGCCCCCCCCCCCTTTTCCGGTTCCCAGCTTGGCATTCATTTCTAATGTAATCAATGGCAGAGGAGTGTGTCGATCTCCAATACATGCGGGCCACGGCCAACAACCCTGTCGGCCTGTATGCGTGCGCTGGTCTCGGAAACGCTGGTGCTGGCGACAAGGGCATCAACTGGCCTCTGGTTGCGGCAACGTAGGCCACATGGTTGGAGAATGCACGAGACGGCGAGTTGGTAACTTGGCAGAGATTTGGAGGACGGACAAGAAGAGGTAAAAAAAAAGCCAAAAAAATAAGCTTTCAAAACAAAAAAATACACCTTCATTCATGGGCGTTCAACTGTGGAGCCCAGTTTTAAGCTCTTTATCGTCGGAGAACTAGCCAGCCGATGCCGTTGATGGCCGTTGCTTTGTGTCTTTTGTATATTTCCTCGCTCTTTTTTTCTTTGGCTGTTTGAGTTGAGGAGATGCACAACACACGCAAGTCCTTTTTCTCAGTACCATTATGAAGCAACAAATAAACAAGAAAGTTAAAAGAAAAGATACCTACAGAGAAGATTGAGAGAAGATTGATGCGAAATTCCCAAAAAAGAACAAAATTCGTGCGCTGGGTAGCAACAAAAAAAAGAGAAAAAAATAGAAAAAGAAAACGACAGAGGCATGGTTCGAACATGCGCGGCCGAAGCCATGAGATAACATTTGAATTGAATAATTCAAGTCTCACCCATTAACCACTCTGGCACTCTGCCTGCTAGAGCAAATTCGGTATTAATTTATGTGCAAAACACATTATTAATGATACTCCGCCTTGCCCCACTTCCTCTACGAACTGTGCGTGACAGTGTAATAAGGATTATTACCATAGATCACTGGCCCGCTGTGAGATCAAGCAACAATAAGAGCATGACATGAACATAAAGATGAAGAAAGAAAACGGAGAGATAAAACGCGAGTGTAAAGGCCTGGAAAACAGGTCCGGAAAACTAAGGCTCATATACGTATGTGCATACTTGGCTGGAATCATGGTTACCGGTCTCGTCTGTTGAACAGCAACATATGCAAACGTGCAAGACATTTTTACTGAATGGTTATTGGTTCTCACGTGTTTGTTGTGTGTTCTGTGGACTACCATTGAATGTCAAGTATGGGTAGGAATGGCTGGAGATGCTTAGAAAGCCCACGGTTGGCCAGCCGCGGTTGAGACAGCGAACGGAAAACGCTGAGCCGGACAGCTGCACAAATTGCGACCATGGACAAGAAGATCCGTGGACAGGTGGGTATAGAGGCAGATAAAACAAGACATTAGAAGCTGACGGGTGTGTAGACAAGTCATCCGAGACACTGGACATGGCATGAAGACGGTTGACTTTATGGTTGGTGGTAAACTGTCCAGCCGAGTAAAACAAAACAAACAAATTAACAAGTAGCATATATACAGAGATCTTATGGAAACGTCTGCGCCAGCCATCTCTCACAGCTCGGCAGGGCTCTTTTGAGACAGCACGATCAGACACTCATGATGCACCAATGCAACTCGGCTCTATTACTTCCCTCCTCTGCCATTGCTCTCTCCCGGACACGGACAGCTACTTGCTGCCGTTTTCCAGCTTTTCTTTCAGGACCTGATACAGCGAGCGCACAAAGAGGGCGCCGAGCACGTTGCGCTCGACCTCGGGCGAGTCGGGCGTCAGCTCGCCCATGGACGCCTTGACGATGGCGTCGGCAATGTACTCGGGGGGCTCGATGCGGTCGGTGGCCATAAAGAGGTCGAAGCGCTTGCGCTCCTCGGGACGCATGACGGCGTCGTACTGGCCGTTGAAGATGCGATCGACCATGGGCGAGCGCGTGACGGCGGGCAGGGCGCCGTAGACGCGGATGCCGGGCTCCTCGTGCGACAGCAGGTGGATGAAGCGGGTCAGCGCCGCCTTGGACGAGCAGTAGCCGCTCCAGCCGTGGTAGTACACGTCCAGGTCGACGCCGCTGGTGACGATCATGATGGCAGGTCCGCCGTGGCCCACGTCCTTGGGCGCCCGGTCCAGGTGCGGCAGGCTTTTCTGCACGACCGAGACGACGCTAAACAGGTTGATGTCGTAGATCTGCTTGAAGCTGGCCAGAGGCACCGTGCGGATGGCCTCGACCGGCAGCATCGTGCCAATGCACGAGATCAGATGCGACAGGTAGGAGAAGGCCTCGACCGTCTTGGCCACCGCGCTCGCAACGACCTCTTCCTGGTAGAGTTAGAGCGTCCCGGCGGTTGACAGAAGGACCTCCACCGCTGCCGATGGGCCAGATGGAGGCAGCGTCAACGAACAAACGGACCACAGACAGCACAGACGACGCACCTCGCACGCGTCACCGTAGAACGCAATCAGCCGCGAAGGCCCGTACTTCTCGATCAGAGCCGTGAGCTCCGGCGTCTCACACAGCGTCAAGACGGCAATCTTGGCCGTGTAGCTGCTGAGCAGCTGGGTGGCGGTGGTCAGGCCAATGCCGCTGCCACCGCCGGTCAGTAGAACCACAGGGGCAGACATGGGGCTGACTGTCTGGGAGACTGGATGGTTGGCTCAGGTTGGCTGGGTTGTAGCTAATTTGAGTGCGAGAATGGGCCGGTACAATATGCAGCCTTGTTGGAAGAAACACGGCAAAGCAGGCGTTTGCGGACGACACAGCCAGGCAGACAAGACAAGCAGGAGTCGCACCAAAGCAGGCAGACAGACATTCACAGAGCAAGCACACAGTATATTTCAGGCTTCAGATATAGATAAAAAAGATGGAAACAAAGCTCCACAGCATGCCGTGGTATAACAGGCGAAAACTGCATCGCAGGCAGCTTTCTCGACCGACCTGGCTGATAGAGAATCACTCTTCTTCCTCTTTCTCTTCTCTCTTGTTCTGGTCCTGATAAAAAGAAATGGCTACTGCCGGTAAGCGTGACGCGTTCAAAGGTTGCTTCGCGGCTGTCCGTGGCGATGAGCGCTGAGGACGGCATGTGAGCCTGCGGTTTCTCTTTACTCCGTAAAGGTCTTTTCCAAGGCCGGACCTAAGAGCGCCACCAGTTCGGCTTTGGGCTATCGGCGGGAGATTCGCGGCATCACGCGTCTGCGTATCGATAACAAAATAAAGTAGGCCACACCCCAGCTACCCTAGCGTCGGAAGCATGTCGCTGGAGATGTGCCAGTGCATTAGTGTGAGAAGCAATACAGGTTCTCCCAGATTTGCACAGCCCCGTCTTGTTCTATGTGTTTCAAGCATGGCTATTCTCGTCAATTTGCCATAATCGTTCGTTTGCGTTCTTTGATCCGCTTATCGTTACCCCATGAAGGGGGTCTGTCTATTCTGACAAGGCTTCATGCTTGCCTCTCACATGGACCAGAACATGAACGCTTGGTCTGAGAAGGGATCGAACTCGGATGCGTCCAGGGCAGCCATGAGGTCTTCTCCGTAGCCGCTGCTGATGAAGCTGTTGTCGTTGCGTGGGGCGTTTAGCGTAGCCGCAGCCGTGGCTGTTGGCGGCACGGCTGCAGTGCCCACGTCCATGACCACTCCATTGCTGTCCAGCAGCGGACCCGAGCCCAAGGCCGTCTCGGCGAGGAGGTGTATGTGGCCGTTTATCCATGGAACTGGCTCCGGCTGCTGGTTCTGATTCTGTTGGTAGTTTTGCTGGTGGTTCTGCTGTTGGTGCTGCTGTTGGTGCTGCTGGTGGTTCTGGTAAAGTTCCTGCTGTGATTGGTAAAAAGAATGGTCTTGATAGAGACTGGCTTGCTGGCCAAGAGAGCCGTCTCCTGTTGCATCCGGCTGCTGCGGCTGCTGCGGCTGCTGCTGTCCTGGCAATCCCAGCAAATCTTCTGGCAGGTCGTCTTCGGGCAGCGACTGCAGCTGGTACTCGGGCAGCGGAACAGAGCTGGACTGGCCCGGATGCCAGGCGTGCTGATCGGCGTTGCTGCCCCTGGGCCAGCCGTGGGCGGTGGAGGTGGCGACGGCCGTGGTGCCTACTACCATGGTGGCCGTGTCGACGCCGGGAGTCAGTGCGCCAAAGGCATCGGCAGACGCCGCGGCGCCGGCGCCGGCGAGGGTGTTGGATGCCATGTTCTTCTGGGCAACGAGGCGGGCGTACTCGTCCGGCGGCAGCACCAGCTGGTCCAGCTCGTCGCCGATGAGCAAGCTGGTGTTGGCACTAACACTGGCACTGTCGCTGGCGTCGCTGAGGCTGGCGGCGCTTGTGTGGGGGGGCTGCTGGCTCTGGCTCTGATGCTGGCTGTGGCCCTGATGGCCCTGGTGGCCCTGGTGGCCCTGGTGGCCCTGGTGGCCCTGGTGGCCCTGGTGGCCTTGATGGCCCTTGTTTTGCGGGTGTGCCGAGGTGGAGGCGGCGCGTGCTCCCCGCGCCACAGGGCCGCTGCTCCGGTGGCCCGTCTCGCCAGAGCGGAGCACTTCGCGCAGCACGGTGGCCTTGAGGCGTTCGTAGGTCTCGTAGCAGGGCGTCGCCTTTTTCCACACCTCGCTGAGCAGGGCAAAGAGGCACGAGCCCAGGTGGACGCGCTCGAGGATCATGCGGATGCCGTAGCGGGCGCGCAGGCGCTGGCTGCAGCGGCGCAGACAGAAGAGCATGAACACGGCGGACTCGAAGCCCTGGTGCAGGGCGTGCCAGCGGTACTTGAGATAGCCGCTGTGGGCGTGCTCCCAGTAGCCGCCGATGACGTCGCCGGCGGTGATAAAGCACTTGACCAGCTCTTCGGGGCCCGGCGTCGGGTTGCGCGGCGACGGGCCGTTCAGGATGACGATGCAGTGCTGGGCGCCAATGTCGTACCATTCGGGGCCGCGCGACTTGGCCGACATGATGCTGTCGCGCCAGGCGCGGATGCGCTTCTCGGTGTGGCGCAGCCAGGCCGAGTAGGTCGCCAGCGAGTCGTCGGGCACGCTGCCGGCGCGGCCGGGCGGGCGGAACAGGTGGTTGACGCCGACGATCTCGGACTGGATGCGGCGGAACTCCAGCACCTTGCCGTGGCAGCTGGTCGGGATGGTGACCGGAAAGCGCGTGGTGATGGCGTCCTCGGCAAAGCTGAGGCGCCGGTCCGTGGTGGCCGAGTTGGATCGGTCCATGTCGTAGATGCACCACCAGATGCTGCGCAGCAGATTCGAGCTGTACGTTTGCCCCGTCGCCGGGTCGGTGCGGCCATCCGGGCCGGGGTCGCGCTGCAGGCCCAGCTCGACGGCCATGCGCACGGCCAGGTCCAGCGAGTCGCAGATCGACGTCATGTACGGCAGCAGATAGCCGTACTGTGTCAGCAACGTGATGCAGCGCGTGTTGTCGATGCTGGCCACCGACGTCAGGTGCGGCATCAGCGAGAGGACGTTGCGGAAGATCTTCTGGCTGGCCAGCGCCACGTAGCTGGCGTCGCTGAACCGCGACGTCATGATGCTGACGCACAGCGCAATGGACACAAAGAGGATGTCGTACGTCGACGGTGGCGGCGGTGGCGGCGGTGGCAGCGCCCTCGACGTCGACGACATGGACGTTGTTGCATTGGTCGGCATATCAGCCGCATCGTCGGCGTTGGCCGAGTCGGTGTAGATGTGTCGGAAGCGCTCCCAGAGCTCGGCCGGCTCGAAGAGCGGGTACATGGGCAGGATGTTGTTGATGTAGTTGCGCATCAGCAGCTCGGCAATCTTGGTGGGGATCTGGTTGAGGTCTGTGCGTTCGGCATCGGGCGGACTGACGGCAGGACACGCATCCGACAGAAGCCCCTCGGAGGCAGCTCCGCTTCCGATTCCGCTCCCGCTCCCGCTTCCGGCACCGGCACTGTTGCCGGCGCCGTTGGCTGCCGTGGCAAGCGTGCCGGCCTCGCCAGTGCGTGGCAAGTCCGACGAGTTGAAGAGAATGAGGTCGATGGGAAAGCCGGCGGGAGAATCCACAAACGGCACCGAAGCCGTGGCCGCCCAGACGGTCTTAGCAACCCAGCCAGCCAGGGGATGGAGCTGCTGCCGTTGCCGGCGACGCGACTTTAACGACGACGGCGACGGCGGCGGCGGTGGCGGCGGCGATGGCGTATGCTGGCCTTTTGGTGGCTGCGGCTGCGGCAGCTGCAGCTGCTCTGTCGGTGCCTGCGGCTGCTGTCGTTGTCGTTGCTCATGCTCTCGTTTCGCGGTCTGCTGCTTTGGGCAAGAGTCCAGCGCGTCGATGCGGATGCTGCGTCGTTCGAGCTCCAGCTCCTTCTGGGCAATGGCGTCTTGCAGGTACTGCACAATCGAACGCGGCACCACCGTCTTGCTTTCACCGTCGAGGATGCCGAGACAGGCCACGCCGGCACGCTCGCAGTGGGCACAGGCGGGCTTGGCATTGTCGCATCGGATTCTGGTTGTCAGTAGGCTTCAAAAAGGAAACCCAAGAGACATTGACCGCATTCCATAACCCAAAAAGCACAAAGCCAAAAACGGTCATTTACTTCTTTCGGTGACAACGCGCACAGGCAAAGGTCACCCGGCGTCGCAACCGCTTGCGACGCAGCGCAGGCCCGCGGGCGTTCCCGACATTGACATCGGCATCGATATCGACGTCAACGACGGCCGGAGTTGTGCTCGCATCCAGCAGCATGGATTCGACTCAGACGCGCTTGACCGCAGAGTTGACACAAGTGTGCATAGGAAACCTGTTGCAGTGAAACAAGCGGCACACAAAGATAAGTAGGATGAGAAGACTAAAAAAATGAGGGATGAGACATGCAAGAGGAAAAAATGATGCCTGCCTGGCGATACCACCAAGAAAAATAGATGAAGATACGCCGACAGAGGCAGAATAAGCAGTAAAGCATTGGGAGATACGCAATCCCCGGCACGAGCTTCCTTCTTCCCTCTTCGGAGTTCCGCGCGAGTGGTCAGGGACGCCGAAGAGTCCGCAAGATCCACAGGGGTCTAGCTTCTAAGCCAGATTGCTGACAATTCAGGGTCTTTTTCTACATGGCGTTGATCACCAAGCGCATATCTCCGGGTCGCAACAAGAGACAGACTAGTGGCGGTAGTGCAGCGTTGCAGAATAGCATGGCAATCGACATGGCGGACCGTGGCCACTCAGCAAATGCCAGTTTGTCAACCCTGCAAAAGGGTGTCTGTCTGGCCAGCCTATCTCTGATCTCTGGGGGGTGTGGAGAGACATCATCGAGAGAGGGTGGGCAGGAGAGATGCAGTTCTGATTGCAGCTCCAGAGTTCCTCCTAATGCGAAGGTGGTGGCCAAGGAAGCAAATCAAGGCAGTCCTGACGTGGATGAGTGCGGGCGTCTGGATGCGACAGATGCAAGAGATAGGACAATCTCTGTTGCGATAGACAGCCGGGCTCTCTGATGATAGCAAAGGGCCGTAGCAGATGCGAGCGAGAAGACAGACGGCTGGCCCTTTGTTTCTGCTGGGGTCTAATACCTAGCAGATTGACGAGATACTCGTATGCGATGTAATCGTACAAAGGAAAGATGAGAGTAGACTTGTTCCACGGCCCCCGAGACCGAAACCGTCCATCTGACACATTGATATTGAGCCGGAGCTGTTGACATGGCCAAAGGCTTGTATTGAAACTTGACTGTCACATCAAAGCAGAGCCAAAGACCCAAAAACCCAAAGACTTTTTGAAAGTGATTTTGCTAGTTGTGAGATTGTCGGGTCCAGTCTGATAACCGCTGTGGCGATTCTCTCTCTCCGTCTCTCTCTCTCTCTCTCTCTCTCGACATGTTGCCGAAAGACGACCCCCGGGTGGTCGGCATTGCCGCTGCCGCTTTAGTTCTGAGTCTGCTGGTTGCTCTGTACAAGGTGTGTTGCCCGCTGTAGAGTGTGCCGCGGTCTCTGCTGCTCTCAATCCCTTCATCTCTGCTGACGACAAGTAGTACTCTGTGCACACGGACATTCCCAAAATCAAGGGCATCCCCGAGATCCCTGGCGCCGTGCCGTTTGCCGGCCATCTGCCGCTGCTGGGCGGCTCCTCTGGCCGGCCCGACACCAATGTGTGGACAAAGTGGTGGAAGCAGTATGGCTGGGACATTTTCCAGATGCGCTACGGGTGCGAGCGCATTGTGGTGGTCAACTCGTATGCGGCGATCAAGGAGATCTGGGTGACGAACTCGAGTGCGACCATCAGTCGGTAGGTGGCCCTTGGGCCGGGCACTCGGTTGCTTGTTGTCTGCTTGTCTGTTTGTCTGCTCGTCTGCTTGTCTGTTCGTCTGTTCGTCTCTTGCGGTAAGCCGTCATTCGTGCTGACCCCCATTCGCTCTAGACCGGTCAGCTATACGATGAAAAACTACGTCGGTCTGGAAATGGGCGCCCAGCCGTGGACGGACTCGGTCAAGCGCATGCGCGGTGCGGCGCTGCGGTCGGTGGCTCCGCCGACGTGGGCGTCATTGTACTCGGGACTGGACCGCGACATGGCCAATGTGGTGCAGAAGCTGCGCGATGAGGGCGAGGCCGGCAAGAAGGCGCTGGATCTGGGCCCGTTCCTGTCGCTGGTGGCCATGAACCTGGGCTTTCTGCTGTCGTACGGCCACGGCTGCGAGGATCTGGGCGGCACCGATTTTCTGCATGGCTTCATCAAGGCGGCCAGCAAGATTACCGAGTGAGTTTTGTTTTTGCTCGGCGTTGGATTTCGGGCGTGGTCTGGCTTTTTTGTGGTTTTGTTTGTGATTTTTTTGTCCTCGCGCATGTTTTTCGTTCTTGTGCTTCTAAAACAAGTGTTGCTTGCTCTTCGTTCCTTCCTTCCCTGTGCTGACTTGGCTCCTTCCCTCGCAGAATCCGCGTGGGCACGTGCAACTGGGTCGACTACGTGCCTCCGCTGCGCCTCCTCCCGAGCAGCACGATCCAGCGAGCGGTGGCGGGCGTGCGCGAGCGCAAGCCGTTCCTGGACAAGCTGTACAACGCCATGTTCGACGACGCCGAAAAGGGCCGCAACGTGGCGTGCATCGGCGCCAGCCTGCTGTCGGACCGGCAGAGCAAGCTCGACCCCGACGAGGTGCGGTCGACATGCATCTCCATGCTGCAGGGCTCGTCGGAAACGATTGCCGGCACGCTGACCTGCGGGCTCAGCTGGCTCTGCGCCACGGCCGAGGGCCGGCAGCTGCAGGACGAGCTGTACGCAGCCATCCTGGCGCGCTGGCAGACGCCCGAGGCGGCCATGGCCCACGTGCTGGACAGCGGCGCCGAGGACATCCCGCTGGTCGTGGCCACGTACAAGGAGATGATGCGCTACTACTGCGTCGTCACCTACTCGCTGCCGCGCCAGACCACGCGCGACATTGTGCTCAAGAGCGGCGTCGTCATCCCGGCCGGCACCACGCTCTACATGAACGCCGAGGGCGCCAACCACGACCCGGCCTTTTATGGCCCCGACGCCGACCAGTTCAATCCCCGCCGCTTCCTGCCGGCGACTTCCGGCGAGAAGAGCATCCACCCGCCCGAGGTCGCCACCACGTCGCTGCCGCACCTCGGCTACGGCGCGGGCTCGCGCATCTGCCCGGCCCTGCAGATCTCCAACCGCATCCTGTATGCCTTTCTCGTGCGCCTCGTCGTGTCCTTCCGCTTTGTCGCCTCCGAGGACTGCCCGCCCAACATCGACCCCGAGCTGTACAACACCCATGCCACCGGCTTTGTGGCCAAGCCAAAGCAGTACACGGCATACTGCATTCCGAGGTGAGGGGCTAGGGAGGAGGTGGGAGGGGGTGGGAGGAGGTACAAGTGCGGACCTGTCAACGCGGGGCGACTATGACAACACATGGCGACAGAGATGGAACAGAAAGGCAGACCAGGCGGCAGAGAGACAGATAGACAGACAGGGCAGCGGAGAGATAGTAAGACAGACAAGGCGGCAGAGATAGGACGAAGGGCAGACGGGGCAGCAAGGAATAGACAGACTGCGATGCAATGGATGCATATGAGACGACAGGATTTACTGAGTACTAGAAACATCCTACCTCAGAGGGCAAGAGGTCTCTGCTACGTGATCAGGCTAGGGGAGGGTCTTGTTCTGGTAAATGATGATAAGGTATAACGGCTGGACAATACCAATATGAGGAAGCCTCAGCCTTACGAGTATATATTCAGCGAATCTCATCCGTATGAGATTGTCCCCGTCCTTGACTTATACCGCGAATGACATAGTCCTTGCAATGATTGGCTGGTTTCCAGGCTGACTGGTCCCTGTCCTGGTTTCTCCCCTGGGCCTCGGCAAGGCCTGTGGGGGCTATGGCCTTGAGCTCCGACTACTTTCAGATTGAACTTTGCTTACGCTTACTCGCAACAACGACTATATTGCCCGTATACATTGGACTGCTTGCGTTATTTGGAGAAGCTGCTGCGCTCTTAGGAAGAGGACAGTGAAGAGAAGAGTAGAAGGAGTACTTCCAGTTCTTTGCTCTGGCCGGGCATGTCCCTTGACAGCAGAGCACAGGAGACAGGAGAGCACAGGTGCACCTTCCAAAAAGGCGTTGTCAATGTTTTTTTTCGCCTTCTATACTAAGCTGGAACACACGACTTTTTGTGATGTGTGCGTTGCCGTCCCAAGTCCATCTCTGCCAGGGCCTTACAGCGGCGAGCACCAACGTCTCCTCCCGGGCTGAGCTTTCAAAAGGCGAGCACCAGCTTCTCTTCGGGCTGCGACGGGCGGCCCATCAGCACATCGGCACGGTCGGCGGCCAGATCCATGACAATGTTGAAGAGCGTGGCTGACTCGTTGCCGCCGGCCTGCAGGCGGCAGATGGCGAAGGGCAGGTTGGACTCGTCGCAGAAGAGGGACTGGATGGCGGCGACGGAGGGCGGCGAGGCGGCGTCGTTGGCGGCGGCGGCGGCATCGGCCAGCTCGCGGATGCGGGCGGTGCGCACGGCGCTGTCGGGCAGCCAGTTGGAGTCGACGACGCCGGCCGGGTGGTTGTCGAGCAGCAGGTGGTTGGCGTGGTGGATGCGGCCGGTGGCCGGGTCCAGCGGCAGCTTGCGCACGCCCAGGTGCGTCCACTCCATGCTGGCGACGTCGCCGCTGCGGTCGCCGACCATGATGTGGCACGACGAGGCCACGCCGTCCTTTTCCAGCGCCGCCACGGCCGCTGCCGTCGTCGGCGCGTTGAGGGCCACGCGCAGCGCCAGGTGGAACGGCAGCTTGGTCGGGTCTGTGCCCTTGGCGCGGATGGCGTTGCAGACCACGCCCACGCCGGCAGCGTTGATGCCGATCTTGCCGATCATGCCGGCCTCGGTCAGAAACTTGACCGCCGGCGCACCGCCCTGCTGTGGGCCAATGTCCAGCAGCACCACGTTGGCCTTCTGCTCCTCCATCCACTGTAGGCGTCAGAATGTGTTTGGCAAAAGCACACAACGGCCCGCTGGCCGACCGGACAACCGGGCAACCGGCTGACCAGCTGACCGGCCGAACAAGGCAAACAGGCAACAGACAAATAAGAGAGCAAATAAAGCAGAGACAAGATACAAACCACGCACATCCCAGTTCTGGGCCAGGAACAGCGTCTCTGGCGTCTTCCACGCCAGCGACGTGCAGCCGTCCGTAAACATGCCAAACGTGATCTCGGTCCGCACGTTGATGGCCACAATGTCGTCCAAGCCGAGCCCGGCGCCGTCTGCCACGCCTGCCCACGTTCAAAGTCAGAAGTCGGAAGGAAAAAACATCTAAAAATAAAAGATAAACAAGTAACAGCCCGCAGACCGCACACTCCCACGCATCTTACCCTGCATTTCCTCCAGAAGCGCCGGCCACTTGGCCCGGATGTTGGGTTCGTACACGGCCGCCTCCTTCTTGGCGCCCTCCCAGTCCAGCTTGGACGTCTTCTGGTACATCTGGTCGTAGAACTTGATCGAGCCCCTGATCATATCTGCGCACGCCTTGCCGTGGGCATGGCCAATCTGTTGGGCGTGTTAGTCGTCATTTATCAGACTCATCACTTAGAATGACAACGGCTCCAACTGTTTCTGTCTCTTTCGTCCTCCCTCTTTCCGAGACTCACCTCATAGGGACTGCCGGAGCAGGTTACAGTAAACACCATGGTGACAGACAAGCTAGTTTCGGCAGCAAACACAACAACAGCAACAGCACAGCAGTAGGAGCTCGAATGGCCACAGAGTTTCATGCAGAAGCAGGACCCAGATGCCTTCATTCGACGCTCTTATCCCTGCATTGCAGAGTCGACGCGTCGTCAGCACCGCCGATCGGCCAACGGCGGACACAGCCGGACACAAACCACAAATGCAGCCCCAAAACACACGAGACGGTTGCGAGTCTCCCGAAATGCTGAGTCTCTCGTGCCGCACCACGCGCATTGCCGACCTATCGCCAAGGCCCCAGTGAAGCTTCGCTGATAGCAGGTCTCCACTCCCCCTGACAGCGTAAATCCGTCTGTGCTTTTTTTACTTTTGGTGTCTTATTGCCGAATCGAGCAATACCAAGCACACCATCTTGCCATGTTCCATATCTCTTAGCGCTAGGAGATGGACGATGTAAGCTCAAGAAGCTTTATCTCAGTAGTTGCACTTTCTCTTCGTGCTTGTCTCGCGGCTGGTTCTTGGCAACCTGGCAGAGAGATACTGGTGCCAGAACAGGAGGAATACCAGGGGTCTGAAGAAACTACGCAACTGCTGCATGCACCTCATGGGAATTTCTCCATGCCACAACGCACAACTAGTTTGCGATTGCGTCTGCGACCTGATACTCGAGAGAGATAGCAATGTGCAGCCAATCTGCGCAATCTGCTCGCAGACACCTGCCTGGCGGTGACTGAATCCTGATACGGGGACGAGATGGCAGCTGTATAAAACCAGCACCGGACTGACGACGTGTCCTCCGTCTTTTGGCTTCCCTGGCCAGCTTTGCACTTTGCTCCTTTTTTTTGGGGAACACACTGGGCTTCGCGAGATTTGGCTGCTAGCAGGGATACTAGGTTAAGCTGCCTTTTTTTTTTTTTTCACTGCCTGCATAGCCCTCTGTTGTGGTCCCTCCTCTGTCTTCGCTCCACCGCTGCCTGTCTAGCCGCGCCGTCGCAATGGCTGCAATAGAAGTGCTCCAGACCTCGGAGCTGTATGGCACGTCCAAGCTCATGGCCGGTGAGTTCGTTCTGTTATTTCCCCCTCCACATCTCCTCCACACGTCTGTGGGGCTGCGCGGCCTCTCTCCTCTTTTCTTGACGCCGCTGGCTAACGTAGCCTCTCGCCCCTCCGGCCAGAGGACGGCCATGGCGAAAAGGGCGACATCATCCTGGTGCCCCATCCGTCAGGCGATGTCAACGATCCGCTCAATTGGTCGCCGCGCAAGAAGGCGGCCCACTTGGCCATCGTCGGCTTCTACACCTTTTTCTCGGGCGCCATCATGTCTGGCCCCATCTCTGGCTGGTCCTACACCACCATCGAAACCGGCATCACCACCACCGAGCTCAACTATGGCTATGCCATTTCCATCATGTTCTGCGGCGTCGCCAACTTTCTGTGGACCATCATGGCCAACTGCTACGGCCGTCGTCCGACCTACCTGGTGTGCGCCCTGGGTGCCTGCATGAGCTCCATCTGGACCGCCAAGTACGACACCGTGGGCTCCTACTATGCCAAATGTGTCTTTCTCGGCTCCTTCACCGCCCCCTACGAGGGCATGACCATGACCATCGTGGGCGACCTGTACTTTCTGCACGAGCGTGGCTTGTACATGGCCTTGGTTTTGTGAGTTCTTTGCTCTGTGGCCTCTTCCTTTTTTTTTCTTCCTTGCTTTTCCCTTTCCGCCTTTTCTTCTTGCCTTCTTCTGCTGCCAAGTGACTGCTGTTCTTCTCTAATGTGTTGCCCCGGTGTCCAGCCTCAATGCTGTCGTCGGCACTGACTTGGGCACCATTGCTGCCTCGTTCATTTCGTCGACCGGCGTGCTCGACTGGCGCTGGAACGGCTGGATTGCCGCCATCGCCTTTGCCGTGTCCTTTTTTCTCTTCCTCTTCTTCTTCGAAGAGACTCGCTTCATCCGCGTGCCCGCCGACGGCGGCGTCGTGTCTGCCCACGCGGCTGCTGCAAGCGCGGCGACTGCTACTACCATCGTAAGTAGCTCCGAAAAGACGGCCGCCGCCACCACGTCCGCCTTGGCGACCGGTGCCACATCTCCCAGCATTTCCAGCAACGGCGACATCGAGGGCGCAGCAGCCGTGGCCGGAACCCTGTCGGCGTCGCCTCCGCCCAAGACATACAGAGAAAAGCTGGCTCTGTGGTCCATCGTGCCCCAGCCGTACGGCCAGTCCCCATGGGAGGTCAGCAAGGAGATCATTGTCCTGTTCAGCTTTCCGGCTGTCATCTGGGCCGGCTGCGTCTATGGCATCAACGTTTCAGTCTGTAAGTCAATTGGTGTCTTTTTTGTTTTCTTCTCTTCTTCTCGGCCCGTTCTTTCAGAACTCCATCGTCCCTTCTTCTGACAAAACACAACACAGACGCCTGCGTTCTATCCATGCTTGGGCCCGTCATCGAAGTGGAGCCATACAACTTCACGCCCATCCAGTTTGGCCTCACGCGCTTCGGCACCATCACCGGCACCCTCATCGCCCTCGTTCTGTCGGGACCTCTGAGCGACATCATTGCCAATTCCATGTCGCGCCGCAACAACGGCGTCCGCGAAGCCGAGCATCGCTTGCCGCTCTTTATTCTGGGCATCATTGTTATGCCCGGCTGTCTCTTGATCTTCGGCTTGTGTGCCTACTATGTACGTTTTGTGTTCTATCTGGCTTTCTCTGGCTTTCGTCCTTCTCTCGCTTTCTTTTCACGCTTCGTCATTCACGCCTCAACACGTATCAATGCAGTGCTGACCTTACAACCTATAGAAAACACACTGGTTTGGCATTGTCTTCGGCGAGTCTCTGAGCTCGTTTGCCTATACTTTCACATCGGAGCTTTGCATGAGTATGTTTTTTTTTTTTTTTTTGCTGTTTTTACCTTTCTTGCCTACCCCGCCTTCTCGGCTGCCTTGGCTCATCGTGGCTGACCAACAGACTACGTCGTCGATTGCTACCGCCCCGTGGCCGTGGAGTCGTTTGTGGGCGTCATTGTCATCCGCAACCTGTACGGTTTTGCCCTGACCTTTGCCGTATCGCCGTGGATGATCCACAGCGGCGTCCGCAACGTGTGCATCACCATGGCATGCATTTCCTTTGTCTTGTACGCGTCTACGCTTTACATGTACATCTATGGCAAGAGATTGCGCATCAAGACGAGCAAGCGCTATCCGCTGGCGGGCAAGAAAACGATGTAGCAAAACGCACTGCCAATGGGACAGTGCGTGTATGTTTGAGGGTATTTTGATGAGGGTATTTTGATAAAACCCATTAAAGTAGTGTGTAAAAACGAAGGCCCCCGTTAACTACAACACTTAGTTAACAGGTATATGAACTGTTTGTCAATTTCCAACATATTTAGACTTGTGACGCTGAATAAAATAGGTTGCATTTTGTGATTTTCTACTGTTTAAAAAAGGCTAAAAATAATGGGATCCCAAAATAATAAAGAGAGCCGGCCCAAGCTCGGCCCCGTTATTGATGTGGTGAAGAGGCTTCTTCACCTGCGGTGTCACGCGAGGAATAGCCATGTTTGCCGAATCAGATTGTTTGACGCCTACGAATAGGTGGCAGAACTTCGGGCAGAACTTCGGGCGGAACTTCGGGCGGAACTTTGGGCGGAATTTCCGCTGCCGCCCGGGGCCCGTAGAGAATCCGCCGCCACCACCCGCGGCTTCTCGCAGCCTCGGCTGCGTCTTCGTAGAATTTTGGGGCTGGGTGACCATCTTCAAGCCGCCGCAACATCTCCAAGTCCTCCGCCCGCTCGCGGGCCATGTTCTGGGCCCGCCCATTCCAAACGGAATAGGCGAGGCCCAACATGGCCACAACGAGCCCGACGCCGGTCAAGGCCTCACTAAATTATCAGTCCTTTAGTTAAAAAAGGTCTCATCTTGAAAGCTGATCGGGTTCAAATGCTTCATGCAGCCTACTTACACAATGATTTGCTAGTCTTTCATTTCTGGCCGAGGATCGAGGATGAAAAAGGAAAGTGCCAGAGGCAGATTCACAAGGCGAGCACCAAAAGTCTTTGTAGAGAAGTGCCCATCCCATACGGGTTGAGCGAGGCTCATCATGGCCGCAACGAGCCCGACGCCGCACCTTGTCAGTCCGTTAGCTGAAAAGGGCCTCATTTTGAAAGCCCGTCGGATTTAAGTTCTTCATGCTGCCTACTTACACTAAAATCTGCTAATCTTTCATGTGGACGGGTTGGACGGAAACGTAAAGTGCTACTCGTAAGTGTCTGACTTTAAAAATGGGTTAGCGATTGGTGTGATGGCAAATTTGGACATAAAAGAGGTCCCATTTTTGAGAAGTAAAACACACAGGACAAAAATTAATCTCAGGCTGCAGTCAGCAAAAAGTGGTTGTTGCTTGATGATTCAAATGGGCTGTAGACGGTTGTGGTACGTCAAAATGGACTGCAGATGGTCTCGGAGAAAAATTGTTGTTTCTTGAAGAAACAAACAATAAAACTGATCTTGCAAGAAAGAATATAAGTAGGCCAGCTTGTAGACGGGCCAACGTATTGGCTGGCAACATCCTCTTTCGGCAACTTGTCTCAATCCCCCGTGCTTTCCTTTTCCTAGACAACAGGAGCACACCGGTCGTCGGCTGCTGCATCCTCCTTTCGACGGCCTATCTCAGCTCATCGTTCTTTCCTTGGCAAGCACACCGGTCGTCTGCCTGCATCCCCATTTCGATAACCTACCTCGGCCCATCGTACTTTCTTGGGTAACAAAAGCACGCCGGTCTTGGGTCTGCATTCCCCTTTCGACAATGTATCTGAGTTCATTATAATCATGCCTTCCTTGGTAAATGGTGGCCACCGGTCGTGGGCAAGAATCCCTCTTTCGACAACTTATTTCGCCCATCGTACTTGCCTAGACAACAGGGGTCACCGGTCGTAGGGCTGCATTCCCTTTTCTACAATTCATCTTAGTCCATTATGCCTTCCTGGGTGTGAACATCGGTCATCGGCTAGAATCACTCTTTTGACAACCTTTTTCAGCCCATCGTACTTTCCTAGACAACAGGAGCACACTGGTCTTTAGCTTGCATGACCGGAAGTGACGTTGTAGGTGATTCAGCACTCACAGTGTCGTCGTCATCACGAACTCGGCATCAAATGTCGGGATAGGCTAAGCCGATAGGGAGGAAAGGAAAGCGGACGGCTCTATTACAGCCACACACGATACACAAGAGTTTAAAAAAAAAGTCGATGCGTTTACGCGGACTGTGCTTGCGGCGCACTTTTGCATTGTGGCCAAAGTGGCGGCGCACGACAGAAAAGGGCGAGGATGAGGTTTCGGTCTTTGAGGTTTGTAGACAAAGCTAAGTTTCCAGCGGGCTGGAGAACCATGGCGTGCCAATATGAAGACTTGTGATAAAACTCATGTCTTCGCTGTGGTCTTCGTCGGCCTATATGTCTTTACTGCCTCGGGAGTTTAGGACGAGCTAGCTGCTGCCAGAGTGTCTCGCACCCATCTCACTTGGACGAGATAATGTGCCAGAGGCCAGTTCTAAGATGTTGTCCGTAGAACACACAGACTATACCAAAAGTCGTCTCGTTGAAAGCCTGCAAGCGGAAGACTGTCGTAGCAGTATATCAGGGCAAACACAACCATCGGTCACTAGCCACCGGCGTATTACTACGAGTACTCCGTACAAACACGCAAAAAGATATTGGCCAGGTTGTCAGACTCCACAAAGACCACATTCAACGCGCTCTTAATGACCCATCTCGTTGTCTTCGTCGTAGACACACCGGAACAGGCTTCCATCCCGGACAAGCAAACGACAAGCAGAGAACTTTTCGTTTAGAACATACTAGAAGATGTGAGCGCCAGTGTGCAAATGCGGCAGTTCAACCAACTAGAAAAACACCAAAAAAAAAAAGATGTTGCAAGCCGTTGACATCAATCTCGTAATGTCTGACAGCATGGACCACCTGCCTATATAATCTTAGCTGTCGCTGTTTTCATAGTTTATCTACAATTAGAACCACAGTCCACTGCAACGTAAGGTAACATGTTGTTCATATGAACACGCGAAGTCTCTGCACTCCTGCGCATCCCTTCTTTCTTGCCAATGCGAGTGTGATCCTGTGGACGTCGTATTTTGAATCCTGCAATGGAGGATGATGGCCCAGAATCCTCTGCTCATCCACCTGCCCTTTTGCAGCTAATACTCGCCGTTTAGGCAGAAGCCGGAGCCAGTGAATCCTTTGGACAGCACAATGGTCATTCCTCATCCGATCCGTCTGTGGCCCACGGATATAAATACAAGGCCGTTTCTTCCTGCTTAAAGAGAGAGAACAAGTCCCAGAACAAGCATCGCAATCACACGTCCAACCTGGCTTACTTCCAATCACCCAGAAAAAACAAAACAGCACACTAGCCTAATCTCAAAATGAGAGTCGCATTCGCTGCGCTCCTGGTCTCGTTGATGGCTGTCTTCGCAGCGGCCGCGCCGGCCGCTAACAGCAAAGTCGTTAACGACAAAGTCGGCGTCCCTCCCCCCGACAGATGTGGCCCCAATCCGAGGTCAATATGCTAGACAGCCGGCCGATAAGACAATGGCGCAGATATCCCGCCCAACATGCGCCACCACCAGTGAGCCCTTTCTTACGAAGACACCTCCAGATAAAGGTGCCGATGCTGGATCGCATCGTGTTGCACGACAAGCGACGACGCATGCAGCATGGGGTCGATCTCAAGGGACAATGACGTCTGGATGGAAACCTCGGTTCACTTCGAGTAACGTCGGATGCCAGCTGACTCATAGGCCTGTTTAGAAATACTGTACTTAGATATCATACTCCTACTTTCACTTCTTTATCTTTCATCCATGCATTGCCACTTTTTCTTTCCCTGGCGAAAGAAACGTCACAGCTTCTGATTTGTCACTCCGACGTATGGCTAGACTGGTTGATGGCCTCGATGGCCCACGAGAGGCAGCTCCCGTCAAAGGGGCCGCGCGTGTCGAGCAGTCGAGCAGCCGCCGAGGCGGTAGACATCATCACGCTGCTGCTGCTGCTGCTGCTGCTGCTGCTGCTGTTGACACAGCCGAAATTTCGCGCGTTCTCGGTCCTGCTGCCACTTGCCGCCCTTTCCTTGTTCTCCTTCTCTTCGACCCTGGCCATGTGGCCCAACAGCACGGCCATGGACGCCACCCTGAAAATGTCCGAGGCAATGACCCAGGAAAACGGGACGATCAGCTGTGCCGGGTCGAGGAGAGCCGAGTATGCCGCCGAGTGACCCGGCCGGCCGCCCGTCAGAGACATGTAGTGGACGACCAGCGACGCCACCAGAGCCTCGGCCGTTTGCCGCTGGGCCGCGTCTTTGGTGCGGACCATGTGGCGCAGGTACAGCCGCCGCCTCTCGTCGTAGTCGTCATTAGCGGCGTCGTCGACGTCGTTGTCGTTGTCGTCGTCGTCGTCATCGTCGTCGTCGTCGTCGTGGCTGGCATTCGCAGCGTCAGCCGCCGCATGGCCGTCTTCGAGGTTGTGTGTGGCATCTGTGGCGTGTGTGCCGTCGCCACTGTCGCCATTTCGAGTGTGTCTGTCCATAGCTGGTGTCTTCGGCGCCGTCTCCGTTTCTGCCATCCGAGCCGCAGCCTCGCCTGTGTCTCCTCCAGCAGTGCCTACAGCGTCCGCCATGGCCTGGCCTGCCGTCTCCGCATCCGCTAGACTCTGCCACTGCAGCGTCAAAATCAGCAGCCTCGTGCTGTCAGCCAAGGCCTGTCCCAGCGTCAGCAATCGCGTGTGCATAGCACTGCTACTGCTGCTGTTGCCGTTGCTGCCGCTGCTGCCGTTGCTGCCGTTGCTGCTGCTACTGTTGTTGCCACGTGACCGGCCATCGTCAGACACGGCCATCTGCACAGCCTGCTCGTAGTCGCGGCACCAGGCCACCAGCTGGACATCGGTGGCAGCATAGTCGAGCACGGGCTGGTCCAGACACTGGCTGCGCAGCTGGCTGGGGCTCAGCTTGCCGAGCCAACTGCTGATGCCCAGGTGGGCGGCGTGGATGCGGGCGCGCATCGCCAGCAGGCGCACAATCATGGACGCCACCGTGCGGGGCGGCGGCTCCGGCGGCGACAGCGGCGATAGCGACGCCGAGTTGCGCACGATGCGGTCGTAGTTCAGCAGCGGCACCGGGCGGCCCATGGCCATGCCCACCGACAGCTCGAGGATGATGAAGCTCTCGTAGCGAGCATTGTGCATCGCAAGCCGGTCATCTCCTCCTCCTCCGCTACCTCGACCTGTCGTCGTCGCTGCCGCCGTTGTGGACGGCGCCAAGATGTTCACCGTTGCTTCGCGGCGGACAATCATGCGGCGGCACAGCCTGCCGGCAAAGCCCAGCACCTGCCACACGTTGCCGCGACCGGGCGACAGCACCAGGTAGACGGCCAGCAGCAGAAACAGCTGCAGCTTGTCGGAGGCCTCTTGCTCCTTTCGCTGGTCCTCGGCCGCCTTGCTGCTCAGGCTGCCGTTGTCAGCGGTGCCGCTGCCGTCGCTGCTGGCCGACAGTCGGACGCCCACAGCCGCCGATGCACGACTGCTGCCTGCATTGCCTGCATTGTCTGCAAAGTCGTCCGGTGGTGTCTGCAGATGCGGCTCAGAAAGAGCCAGACGCAAGTTGGCGAGCGCCTCGTTGAAAATAGCCGTCGACGTGGCACAGAAGGGCGACAGCGCGGCGTGTGATCCCGGCTCAGCTGCAGCCCCAATGGTAGCTGACGAGCCGGCACTCCCAAGACAGTGAAGCGCAATGGCCAGGACCATTTGCATGCGGAAAATGGCACGCACGTCGACGCTGCCGGCGCCGGAAGACGGTCGGCGGCCCTGCAGATGCGCATGCAGGACCTGCAAGTCGGCCTCAGCCGCCGGCTGGTCGATAATGGGCAGCAGGATCTGGATGGACGAGTTGTACAGCTGCAGCAGTTCTCGGCATGCTTCAATGGGCGGATAGAGGCGGGCCGTCAGCTGGACGGACGCTCCGGACACTGCAGCAGCGGCTGTGGACGGAGTCAGGTCAATCGGCGGTGCTGCAGCGACGCCCATGCCGCCGATGCTGCCGACGCCGCCGACGTCGCCGTCTCGTCCCCACAGCGATGCCTGCAGCCAGGCAGACGTGGCCGAAGGTCCGGTGGGCCGGCGGCCAGACTCCGGAGACGGGACGTGGTCCAGAACGCCATCGGCATCCAAGGTCTGGCACACAAAGTCAAAAAACTTGATGGCGCTCGTGCTGCCCCAAGCAAATCCGGCGGCTCTTGCGACAATGTCGTCCTCCGGGTCGGCAGCTGCCGCGCTGTGGCCATCGCTGCCGCCCGCGTGGTTTGCGGTGCTGCTGCTGAGGTCCGCGCGGCTGGCGGCTTCATTTTGGTTGTTGTTGTTCTTGTTGTTGTTGCTGCTGTTGGCAGCGGTGGCGGGGACGGTGGCAGGGTCCCTGCGATAAACGTTGCCGTGGCTAGCGATGCCGTCCATTTGCTGCGGCTTGGCCGCTGAGGCGTCACTGCAGTCAGAAGCAGCATATGGCGCATCTGTCGCGTCTGTCATCGTCGTATCTTCCGGGGGTGCTGGCATTGTCGGGCAATGGCTGTGCGACGCAGTGCTCGACCGTCTGGGTTGTCGTGATGATGCTGTCGTTGTCGCTGCTGAGCGCGACGGCACCCGCGCTCTGGCAACAGAGTCGCTTTCGTTGTCATGGTCGGCAGTACCGGCGGCAGACGTGGCCAGCTTTTCCAGCTCTTGCAGGCGGTCATACAAGGCTTGCACATAGCTACGGACTCAGTCAAAAGAACGCAGGCACAGGCAGCCAGACATAGAAAGCATTGTGCTCATTCTCCAGTTGGCTTACCTGCGCGGAAACTTGTCTTCCAAAACGTGGTCGTAGAGCTCGCATTCTGGCTTCTGTCAGCTTGAGCGTCCCCACAAACATGCGTGCCTATCTTCATTCTTCGCTCTGGCAAACACACCTGTCCCGGCCGTCACGCACGGCTGGCAGCACGGAAACGACTGGTCACAGCCGATGCGACGGGCTCGGCACCGTACGCACGATGGCAGGCCAGCCAAGGCGGCGCGAATAACAGAGTGATCAAACTGCATGGCGGCATCTGGAATGTATGGTGTCAAGGCGGACTGACGAGCAGAAGCCGCAGATTCCCTGGATAAGGACGAAAAGTGGGAAGTGCCTCCTTATGGGAGAAGCTGCCAGACGCATATCTCCGAACGCATTTACGCGTCTGCGCTGCAACGTAGTGCACCGCTTAGCATGATACTAGCAGTTCCTGCTAGAGATACGGATGGGTTTAAGTGGAAACTAGCAAAGCATCCAAGACACAACGTCTCAACTTAACGGCTCCCGCAACAAAATGTCAGCTCCGTCACATTCCCGCCATGTTCGCGGTCTTGGCTGGAGTAAAGAGCTGCAGCTGACGGCAATGCTGGAGCAAGAACGCAGAGAAGGAAATCCAAGGGGGTATAGACTTACACCACTTTTATAGAAAAAGACTCGGGCTGGGTGGATCAGAGGAAGATGGCATATATCGTGGTTTTAGTCCTAGATGACCCAAGACACATCTCTGGCACAGGCACTGCGCAAACTGGAGCAGAAACGACACAACTCCCAGCGATTTGCACATGTCTTGGACTGATAATCATTTGTTGTTTAAGTCAAAAATCTGGGCCCGGCCACAGCCGTGACTGTGTCCCGATGCGCCACTATAAACCCGCTCCGCCTTCTCTTCACCTCCCCGTCACCGGCGTTCTCGCATACCCCGGCGGTACCTCGCCCACCATGCCCACCATCAGCTCTTCGCGCGGCTCGATGCGCGTGTAGTCCGGCAGGGCGTTGTCGGAGGCGGCCTCGTTCCACGTGCCCAGCACGTCCTCGGCCGGCAGGTGCAGCTCGTCGGCCAGCTGGGCAAAGCGCGCCGAGTAGTCGCGCAGCAGGTCTTCGCCTTCGCGTAGCCACTCCACCAGCTGGTCGCGGCGCTGGACCACCTCGTCGCGCACGGAGCTGCTGTAGCCGGGCACGTCGGACACCGAGTACGGCGGCGGGCTGGCGCCAAATCCTGCCAGTCCCGCTGCCGAATCGGCTGACTCGGCCACCTCGGCCACCTCAGCCACCTCGGCAGCCCCGTCGGTCTCTGCGACAGACTCTGCAGCTGCAGGCTGTGCGGGCCGTGCAGGCTCGGGAGGTTCTGTAGGCTCTGTAGGATCTGTAGGCTCTGCAGGCCCTGCAAGCTCGGCAGGCTCGACAGGCTCGGCAGTCTCGACAGGCCCAGTAGGCCTTGCAGACTCCGTCAAGACCGAATCAACGGACGTGCGACTAGGAAACACGGGCTGCCCTGCGCTTTCTTCATACCGAGGCGCCTGAGTCCTGGGAGGCGGCGGCGGCGGCGCTGTGTATGTCGAGCTACCACTGCCACCTGGCCCACCGGGTCGGCCTGCCTCCCCCGGTAGTCTCCCAATTAGAGAGAAGGTTGTCGGCGTGGTCAGCGGCGCGGCCGGCGGCGCCGACGTCGACATGGAGGCTGAAGCATAGCTGCTGCCGCTTTGGCCAGAGCGCTGCAGCCACAAGTTGTGCTCGCGCAGCGAAGCGCGCAGGTGGTCCAGCTCGGCGGCCAGCGAAGGCGTCAACCGTCTCAGGTCGTCGTAGGCTGCCTGCGCCGACTGGGCCGACGGGTCTGCAAGTGGTTGAGATGCCATCAAAATTGCTGCAAGCTTCTCGCGTTTTCTCTTTTTGGGGGGGGTGGTGGATTTTGGGGTTTGGCAAAACGTCATTAGTCCACTGTAATACGTCGTATTAGACTGGGCAGCAACTGCCGCCCACTATGCCCCTCCAGAATTAGTCATTTGCCCACGTGGTCTCGCCACAGTACGATACCCTGCCCGGGGCTTTAGAGCACTGTAATTACTACTCGTACTCCGTACTAGGTTTTGTGTCGTATGGAGCTCCGTTTCACCACGCTGGCAGCTTTCTCCGGCGCCTCAGTTTAGACTCGGCGCTGAGCAAACCACAAAGGCACGTGGGCTCTGAAACTATTAGCATGTGGCTCACCTACGCGCCAGCACTGGCAGGTCTGTTTTCCTAGCAGCCCCACCCAAACGACGATTGCCCTCAGAAAATAGAGGCCCAGAAAATAGCACCGGAAAATCACGAAAAGACACAACAGCAACCACACCAACCACACCAACTGGCCCATCCCACGTTGCCCTCGCCTTTTGGCATCTGAGCGCGACCCTGGCCCGGAACAATGCATATATGACCATCATGCAACGGCTGCGCCTCCTCCAGCGCGGGTGGCCCGTTGCCGCGGCCATCATCACACTCTCTCTCTGGGCTTTCTTTCGCCTTCAGCGCTCTGCACCGGCCGTGTCGACCACCGCTGCCACCGCTGCCACCGCTGCCATGAGGACGTCTTCTGCGGTCTCTCTGGGTCTTTTGGCTGCCGCGCCGCTGGCCACGCCGGCGGCAGCGCGCCTGAACATGACCTTCTACCACAACGCGACGGCCGCCACGCTGTTCCCGTCGCCGCTGCCGCTGCCGCATGCATCGGCCGACGGCGACGCCATCATCGCCCTGTTCCAGCGCCTGGGGCGCACGACGGCGTGGAAGAGCATTGCCAACATCAGCTTCGAGGGCGACACCTTCGAGCCCGAGGGCATGGTCCGCCTCGGCGACGACCGCTATGTCGTCAGCGCCGGCGAGTACACCCAGCCGACGACCAAGTTCGCCGGCGGCGCCATCGTCAACGGCACCGACCGCACGCCCGGCGCCGGCTTTGCCCACCTGCTGGTGTTTGACGGCCAGGGCCGCCGCCTGGCCGACGCCACGCTGACCGCCGCCGGCGACGCCGAGTACCACAACGGCGGCATCGACTTTGACGGCTCCGACATCTGGGGCACCATCGCCCAGTACCGCCCCAACAGCACCGCCTATGCCTACCGCGTCAAGCCTGCGGACCTCGCGGCCGCCGCCGACGGCGCCGTCGTTCGCGTCGTTGCCGCCCACGACCACCTCGGCGGCATCGTCCACGACACCACGGCCCACTCCATCACCGTCCTCAACTGGGGCTCGCGCAACGCCACAACCTACTCGCTGCTTTGCAGCGGCGGCCGCACCTCGCAGGCCAAGCCCGACGCCAAGCCCGTTGCCACTGTTCGCAACCCGTCCTACTTCGTCGACTACCAGGACTGCAAGTGGCTCGGCCGCAGCTCCTTCTACAACGGCAAGAGCATCATGCTCTGCTCGGGCGTCGCCACCATCGGCTCGTCTTTCAGCCTGGGCGGCATAGCCCTCGTCGACGTCGACACCATGGTGCCGCTGGCCGAAGTGCCCATCGCCCTCGTCAGCGCTCTCGGCGTGAGCCTCACCCAGAACCCCGTCGACGTCAGCATTGTCGATGGCAAGCTGCGCTTCTACTGGCTGCCCGACCAGCACCACAGCACACTGTACATCTACGAGGCCCAGCCAGACAGCCCGTTTGAATTCGGTGGCGGCCGCCAGTAGTAAGCCGACGACGGACCACGGATGGCTTGTGTAGGAGCTGTGCATGTCAAGCTGGAAAGGGCAGAGTTTGCCTGTCCGTGGATTCAGTGCAGAAAAAGTACAAGTGTCAAAATGTACGATATAACTCATGCCATATGTCATAAGTTTAGGTGTGAACTTAAACTGCCATTGAGATATTCTTAAACTATGAAGCTCCGCCCACCTAATCAACAGCTCTTGAAAGGCTTCTTGTCCATAGCGGTGCTCTTCAACGTCAGTCGATTGCTCACTTGATATTTTTAGCCTCCTCTCGGGATAAAGCCGACATGACAATGGCGAGAGACCACCATCCTGATGCCTTTCATCCTCGGCGAGAGGTGACTATCAATCCAGACGCCCTCGTCTGTCGCCAGTGCCAGCTTGGCCCATCGACACTTTCAGGCTTGGAGGGCCTCAAGAGCTTGGTTATGAACAGCAAGGTGGCAAGAGGGAAAGAGAAATTCACCCTCTTGCCACCTTGCCGATTATACCAAGCTCTTGAGGCCCTCCAAGCCTGAAAGCGTTGATGATTCAGCTGCTCCACTCCCAGAACTGTTGGGCAGACTTGGGCGAAAGTCAAAAGCATGCTCTTGCAGCGTTTCGTGCCACACTATCTCATGTTTCCTCTACTTCGGTTGACGTAGCCCTGCCGGGACTGCCATTCGCATGCTGCTTTGCAAAATGGCGTCGGCAATTATCGCTCCGGGAGAAGGGTCTGCCACAACCCGCAAAGTGGCATATATATTTGCTTTTGCGATGAATAGTATCAATGTGGCGGCGGAGGTCCTTCTCCAGTGCAAACCCCTGGGTGTGTCCACATCCCTCGATCTCGCACTTGAATCGCCGCCGGTGGCCCTTCATATGCTTGCTGCGTGAAAAAACACTGTTAGAGTCTTTTGGTGAAGTTTTGGGGGGTGGGTTGAGTCTAGGACGAGAAGGGAAGGAAGGGGAGCTGGGGGTTGTTGCTGTTGTTTTGAAGATAAAGCTAAATGGAAACTTAAACGTACTTGAGATCACATTGGCGCGGATACAGTTTTGGACATTCAAGACAGACGAAGTAGCCCTTCTTGACCAGCTCAGATCGGCCGTTGTCGTTGGTCTCTCGAGCAACACCCTCAAGTGACGGAGAAGTCGATAAAGAGCTCGGTTGATTGACTGGCTGCCGCTCCGTGTCAGAGCATAAAAGGTCTGGCGTTATGCTCATAGAGCTACCCATCTCAGATTGTTGAGTCGAAAGCCAGTTCTGTGTTTCTTTTGTTTGATCTGCTCCTAGAGTGCCAAAATTATGACAAAACTCTAGCAAGGCTGTGTTTGCTGAGGCTGCCTCTGGGTAACGAGCGAGTGGATCCAGGAGTTGATTTTCTGATAGTAGCCCCAAAGTCGGGCCAGGTTGTGAAGCTGCAGATAAAGCGGCTTGGGCGTCGTTCAGTGAAGCGGAGGTGGCTGAATGATTTGACAAAGGAAATGAAAAATTGTCCGAAGTAATGGTCGGATTGACCAGACTTCCAGACCAGTTAATGCCCTCGATCTCTTGCAAATCGAGGGCTTCCCCGTCAGTAATTTCGGACGGGGGGAAATTGAAAAAATTGTTACTGCTAAAAATGCTGTTCCAATTTAATTCAGTGTGATTATGGGCCTTGGTTTCTGATTGTTGTCCATTTGCGAACCCCCAAAAACACGATACGCGAGGTCGCCGAGAAGCGAGGCAACGGAGGTGATATAAGCTTGCAGGATTACGAGATTGAAAACCAAAGCTTTGAGAGTCTTCTATCTCATAATTATCCAAGCTTACATCCCCTCCGTAGCCTCGCTTCTCCAACCTCGCGGTGTTCCATCTGCCATCGATAGGAATGTTTAAACTCGGTACGGCGCGGAGAATATCTGTCCCCGCGCCAGCGCCAAGACAGGGATGAGGAATTGATTGTGGTTCTGCAAAGCAAAAAGAAAGGAAATGATGAATATGCTAATGTTTTCCGTCCCCGCGCTCTCGCGTGCGGGGGACGTAGTGATACCAACAGACTTGCGGAACCCAATGAATATGATAGTATGCGTATGCTCCCCGATTGGGAGCATGTAAAGGAAAGGAAGATGAAAAAGGAGTGGTTTTTGTTGGGTTCAGGAGAGGAGTTGGAAGGGACAGACGCGGCGGGTCTTGTTAATTTATAGATGCGAACGCTATGGGAAGCTGAGATGAAAATGTGAGAACAAGGCTGAACACTGGTGGCCTCCAAGTGCAAAGGGTGGTGGCCTCATATTGCCCAAACATAACCCCACATGCTTTGCTTTCGTGTGCCAATAAGCTGTTGGTGATAACGAGCGAATGGATACATTGGTGGCCTCCATAAGCGGGACTTCGAGGTCGATAATGTGGTTTTGTCGAATAGGGGGAGAGCAGCGAATACAGGAGAGCCCACGAAGTAAAAAGCGCAAACAAGCAAAAATCAAAAAAAAAGGAAGGAATTAAAGAAAATGGTTTGGCTTGGCTTTAAGTTAGAAGGGAATGGGATATCTCTGTGCTCTTTGTCGGTGGTTTCTCAAATTTTTGATTTTCTAGTTAGATGCGAGTGATAAAGAGAAAAAGAAAGCACTGTTCAGGGGTTCAGAGTACACTTCTGAGAATAGTGATCAAACTGCATATTAGGGAGGCCATCAATATCTATCTGTGCTGCCGTTGCTACTCTGTCGGCCTCATAATCTGTGAGCAGCCGTGTCAAACTGTTGGCAGAGCTCCCAGCTTATCTAGCTTATCCAAGAACTTTAAATCGGTGAGTGCTTGCATACAGACGGTATGTGCGAACCTCACTTCCCACACTCATGGTGAATCCCCAGCGCATTCGTAGAGTGGTACCCACTGTTGCAAAAATATGTTACTGGCAATTTGGGTTTTGATTAACCGGTCGACTGGCCGACCTCGTGGAGGTTGGAGGGCCAAGACAAACAACACAGCAACACTGCCGGCTATTTAGGACGATGCACTTGCCATAGTGTATATCCCATAGAGAGCCTCTCAAACACTTCATGCCAATCAGCTGTCCGCACAATTCCTTGCAACTATGCGGCGGCTGCCCCCAGCCTCGTATGCCAATGCCATCGTAGCCAATCATCGACGTTTACAACAAAACAATATATTGCCGTACCCATCAACAGTCGTCGACCTCCATCTAGCAACTAGCCACCACCAATTGTGTCCTGGTGTTGTAGCTGGGAACGCATGTGCATGAGGCCAAGCAATGCCTTGTAGTTGCTCAGTAACTCAGTGATTGTCCGGCTGGTTATGGTTGAAGAACCTGCCAGCCATTTTCAACCAGCGAAATAAGAGGAAGATGCTCCGGTGTCTGCTGTTTATTTCCTTCCTTAAAAGTTTTTAAGACCTGTTGGTAGAATGTCACAAACAGTTCTACTTTTCGCTTTACTTTTCTTTCTTCTTCCAAACTACGTCTTATTTCTATTTGCATCCGTGAGCTTGCACCGGAACAGAGCGCACAGACAATCGATATAGCAGAACGGAACACGTTCTGTGCCTCCTTTTACTCTCCGTTGGGTATCTCTCGGTTCTTCAGACACTGCCCGCTTACTCTCCGTCGGGCATCTCTCGGTTCTCCCGGCACTGCCCAGCATGCTTCTCCCTACGGTCCTGCATGCCGCTGCGATATTGCTGCTCGACAGCGCCCTCGGGCCCGCATCGCCTTCTTCTTCATCGCTTGGTTCATTACAGTCACAGCAGCAAAACCATCGCCGCTCTCCCGACCCAGCTCCTCAACCCCCTATCATCACAGTTACGAACTACGGCAACGGGGTTGGCGCTGCGCCAGCACCACCGACAACAGTACCGCTTGTCGTCCCAGCCCCAGATGCACCCCCTCCTACAGCGGTTATTGTGACTACGATCTATGCACAGTCACCACCACCAGGACCAGGACCAGGACCGGGAGTAGGCTCCGTGCCACCCGGAGGGGCAGTGCCTGGCGCAGGAAGCGTACCCGGTGGTGCACCGTCTCCGCAACCCGGACCAGGCACGCCAGGAGCAGTTCCCCCACCGCCAGCAGCTCCTGGAGCAGTACCTCTGCCACCGCCTGTCGTGGTGGGCGGCCGCGCCACTATCGTGCTGTCTCCTGACAAGACAGTCATTGTTGAGAATCCCACGGTAACGTTGCCTCCAGGTGCGGCCGCCGGCGGTGCAGCGGCTGCAGCGGCATGGACACAGGTGCCTCCCGGGTGGTATGCAACTTCATACTACCAATGCCAGGGTCAGGGGTGTGCGTGGCACGTGGTGGTACGCAAGGCCTGGGACAGCGGCGCGGAGGCCGGCTTTGGACCGGGCCGAAGGGGCATCACAGTAGCAGCAGTAGCTAGTATTGTCGTTGCTACGACTGTGGCAGCCATGCTGCTTCTGTCCTCTTTATAGGAAACTTTGGTGGAGCTGCTTTTGTGTTTGCTGCAAGCTTGCGGCATGCCTGTATCTTGTTATTTTGTGCCCTTTTTTGTTCTTTTCAAACTTCAACGATAACCTCGTCACAATTGCAGCCCCAACCTAGATAGATAACATATGAACCAATGCCAGCCTTTGACATACATGCCATGCTAAACTGATCTCGATGTGTCCTCTCATGCCGGGTTGTACTTTAACTGATTGTCTAGCCTCTTTCCTCAAACACCACAACTGTCAGTGGATGTACAAATTCAGTTACTTAGGTATCTCGACTATCATAATCATTCTCCCTAAAAACAAGTTCCTTTCCGATCCATCAATACATTCTAGACCACATGCTGCAAAAACGCCGAATCCATCTTCAATTGGTTCCTTCTTCCTCAACATATACAAATGCAAAATAAAATGCCACGACCCGCACTCTTTTTGGTTGTTTTGCATTCCTTCGTTGTCCAAGCCTGGCAAAATGCAGGCGAGAGTCTGGAAACCTAGTCCTGATCTCTGCGAAATGTATTGCCAAGAGAAAGGTGGAAAGGTACAGACGGCCGTTCAATGTCCATGCTTCTGCTAGGGCCATGTCGACCGCCAGGTGTTCGTGGGTTTGCCACATTGACACGGCCCCCCCTGGACGTAATGCGCGCCGGACTGCTGCCATCACTATCAGAGTCGTCTGCCTCCGCGTCCCGTCCCCGAGCATCATGCGGTCCCTCGTAATCCGCCAATCGCGAAAAATAGTCGGCCAAACCATCCACGCTCGGTGTGCCCACGATGAGATCGTAGTTAGGCGGAGGGGTTGTCACATCTGCCAGTATCGGCGGAGGAGTCTCATCCGCATCGAACGCGGGGGGAGCAAACGAGGGAACCCGCAACAAGTGGATAGGACGTGGCTCTTCGTGGCCTCGCTGCTCGCCGAAAGCCGTTCGATGCTCTGAGTGGCCTGGAGGTGCGCCTGTTTCTGAATGCAGGGATCTTTCATTCTCTTGAGGCGACCCCAAATGCTGCTGTGCGTGGAGATGGGCAGCTTGTGGGGGCGCTGGCAAATTTTGCCCCATATGTATGTCTGAACCTAGATCAAATGTTGCAGCCGGGCTGGTCAGGGTTGTCGCAGAATTTCTGTCCGGACATCCGCAAGATGACGTTTGCGGACGGCCATTCTCCGAGATGTCAACGCCAGAATACTCCGGCAAATCAGTATTCTTGTGCGTTGCCAAGCAGTGCAAGACTGTAAATGGCGAATCGATACTAATCTCAAAATGTCGGCGCCGCTTGCCTTCCGGATCGTCGCTATCAGGACGAGATACTCGCATAACAACCTATCTTCAGTGTTAGCCGGTGCCCATTTTACCATAACAAGTTTTGTCTGAAGGAAATATCAAACAACGGAAGCATATGGAAGCAAAACGCAACATGCCTTAATCCAATGGTAGACGTTTGCACTGCGCCAACTGCAGTCGGGATGTAATCGCAGAGCAGGGTTCTTTTCCATTTGTTCACATGTCGGAATTTGCACATTGATCTCCATCTCGGTCGAGCCCCAGTACGACTCCAGTCCCAAATCTAAGTCACCCAACAAATTCTCAGTTTGTGGTGGCAGAGGCTCCATAGGGCAGCGGCTGATCTGGGCCTCCACGTTTCTGCGGTGCAGTGCCATTGCCCGGGCTTCGGCACGTTCGGAGGGGGACAATTCGCCACCACTTAAAAAGTTAACTTCGCTGCTTGCATACTGCTTGTCGAGAGGCTTGCCGGCGCTTTTCTCCAAAAGAAGGATCTTGCGACCTGGATCTTTCCTAGTAACCCGGCGATTGGTGGTCCAGTACTCGGTCGATTCGGTCACGTAAACTTTGAGTTTGTGCAACTGCACCTTGGCCAACGGTGTCAACTTGAAAGCGATTGGGATTTTGCCACCTATGGGGAATGATTTGCCCGAGATGACAATGTCGTAGTAAAGCTGATCTTCCCATTGACGGCTGATGGAGATGGGCTCGACCGTTTCCAGAGACAGCTGGTCTGGCACGCGGATAATGTTTACCTCCTTGGTGCCATGCAGATTCGGTTTGAAGGCTCCGGCACGTTCAACTGTGGCTTCCAACTCCCACTTGACCGAACCAAACGCCAGCTTGATAGTTTCAAGTTGATGGTGATCGATGGGCAACTCAAACGTATACTCATATGTACCGGGAAAGAAAACCTTGTACCCTTTTGACTGAACCGGGTGTGCCATTGGCGAGTCGCCTTTACCAAAGCTTCGCGACTGTACCTGCTGCAAAGACAATCGCTTTATGTCCTTTGCAGACAGACCCGAAGACATGGCAGAACTGGCATTGGTGTGGCTAGTGGTGGACAGCTTGCTCAAGGCAGAGCTGATGGTGTGGTCTGGGGCAGAGTTGATGGTGTATGTGCATTGGTTTCCATAAGGCGTCTCCCAAGACTCGTGCAGAGCATGAAAGAATGTGAGGGCTTGTGTGCGCAGCGACTGTTCTTCAAAAAGATCAACTTTTAAAGGAGGCAATCCTTCGGGCCACTCGGTACGAGCAGATCCGTGCAGCTTCAAGGTAATGGATCGAATCTTGACATTTTTTGAGACATTCAATTGCAATTTGCCGCGCAGAAGCGCAGTGCCGTTTGAGGTGCCACGACGGCCATGTCCGTCGTGATCAAAGCCGGTTAAAAAAACATTGGGCTCGCGAAGAATGATTAAACACGCAAGACCTCCTCCGGAAGCAACGGGTTTTTCTGGGAGCTCGGTAACGCACGACGCCATGTTGTTCTTGGCTGAGCGAACCGACATAAAGCTGTTACGGTTGGGATTGACGCCAGAGAGTCCATGGGAGAGTCCATGGTGGCTGGCTACAATCAAGGAAGCAGGGCGGGGGCGCGCGGCATCAACCGCAATCGCCACAGGGCTGCGGGTCATGGATAACAACTGGTGAGCACGTTGCTGCGCGTGCTCACCTTCCGCAAAAGAGGTCTCGGTTGGCGGGGGGTCTGAGGCTGTCACAGGTGGGGGTTGTGGCAGAGGCGCTACACTGTTTCCCTGAGACAGTGCGCTTGTGCGAGTTTGGTCGCTCGCGTTCGATCTGGTTCGCGAAAGTGATAGACGACGGCGACCAAGGCTTAGCAGACTGACAGGCCTGGAATCGGTAACAATCTCTGAGGATGACGGACGACGTGGGCGAAGAAAAGATGGTTTGCCGGAGATCGTTCCGGTGTTGTCGGCTGATGAATTGGATAGAGCAGATAGCAGTTTGTCAAAGACCCTAAAACCAGGCGAGGAAGCCCCCGGCACTGCTGCTGACATACGAGTAGAGCTAGGGGCGGGGATAGCGGGGACAGTGGCTTTTCGATTGAAGCGGGCTGATCGCTTCCGTTTTAATTGCGTTTTCCGCCTCTGTGAATTAGCCAATTGTTGTTGGTTCGGCGGGACGCTCATCGGGATCGTCTGCTTTTTGGCAAACACATTAGGAGTCTGCCGCCACCTGCTAATGTTGCTGGGGTGGCCACTTGTGGCGGTGCCGACGGTAGTGTCGCCGCTGCTACCACTGCTGGCGGTGGAAGTGTTAGTGTTGCTGCTCCCTGGCGTCGGGTTGGGATCCGTAATTTTCGCCCGAAGACAATCTCTCAATTCAGACGGAATGTAGCCCGGCGGGTAAGAAACAACGTGTATGGTATGGGGGCGCCGGGGACGTGGCCGGATATGCGGCGTTGGGAAGGCCGGCAAAGAAGAGGGAGAGGGCCGGCAGTGAGACCTGTTGTTGTAATATACTGCCGTGTCAGAGAGATGTACTCCAGCGGCTGATCCTTGTAAGATGCCTGGCGTCTGCTGTCAGCTTCGATCATTTGATTCACGACATTGTAAACAGCATTCTTCTGGGGCGACGGCGACGACGATGATGATGATGGTGACTGGAAAAAACTGTAAAGAAACTTTGTGTAGAAGTAGAACTGAAAGGGACAACTTGTGGACAGGGGTGGGCAGCTGGGAAAGACCAACGAGATGCGTTAATGTAGCTAGAAACCGAGTGATTCTCGGGATTCTGTACGAAAGAAGTCATAGTTGTGGACAAGGAAAACTTCCTTCTCCTTGGCAGATTTACAACGATGCAGGAGGTCGTGTAGCAGGTAAGGTAATGAGGTAAAGGACGTCACAGCAACCACGATAGAGAGTATGTCTTGACCAAAGCTGCGGTCGGTAAGGAGGAACACACAGCCATAAGCGGAAGGACGACGGAGATATTGGCAAGCGGTTGGCGCAAAAGAATAGGGAAACGAAGTGCAGAACAAAGAAGAAGCAAGAATGGCAGAGGCCACGTTGGTTGTGAAGTGGGTGTAATTGTCAAATGGGATAGAATAATGTGTGCTTTAGGGGGGGGGAAACTCAAATAACAAGAAAATATCAAAAAGGTGAGAATGGAATGGCGTACGCATATGAACCTTGGGGGAAGAAGGGGCACGGAGCGAGGCGTCGCATGCAAACAACATATACAACGTAAAGCAAAAGCAGTCGGAGTTTGAAGGGGGTGGGTTGGGCGGCCAAAACGAACCAAGGAATGCAGAGGAAATAGACTTACGAAGAGGCGAGAGAGTCAATGTCGATCATAACAGGGCCCAGCTATTGGGCGGAGAAGAAAACCTGCAATGTATTCGGCAATGCCAAGTTGGAGACCATCACGTTGTTTGGGCGTGCTTGCTTGGTGAGGTAGCAACGGACAATCTGATGGAGGTGGTGATCAGAGGACCATGCAATCTGTGACTTTTATTCGTATGTTCTTTTGAGCTTCGAACGAGGTGGTGTATGTCTCTTGACGGAAGGGAGGCTTAGCCGTTGTCAGATGTGGACCGAGTGTGTGTGCTGCCCCTGTTCATGCCCTCGAAGTATCGATTTTGCGCCACAAGATGTAATACAAGGCGGATGACGCCCGGTATGCAGGCGAAGCCCTGTGATCAATGTGCGGAGTCGTTGGCACAAAAGTTGAGATGGGAGGGCATGAGAGTCAATGCGGCCAAAAGACCATGACGAAAAAGAGGACACTCGGGCTTTAAAAGCAGCATAGACTGAACACAAGACAAAAGAAACAGGAGACGAAAGCAGAATAGAAGATGGCTAGCCGCACAACAGCGCGCCCTATTGGCTGTTCTGAAAGGCTTTGATGCGATCAGCGGTGCAGGAGCTTTTTTAGATTGAAATACGACGCTGGAGAGAGTGAACCAAGGTCCAGACACAAAAAAGGGCGGGCGATGGCAGACCGTCAGATACATCCACGAAAAGTGAAACTGGAAGACCGGAGACACGGACAAAGCAGCAAAAACGGAAAGAACCGGCCGTGGTCCTTCCGTTCTTGTGGCGATGAGTGAGCCCAGGGTTGGCGGCGGCTTTGATTGTTTAACGATTCAACGTTGGTGGGAAAGAACGCAGTGTAAACGGCTACGTTGGGTAAGCGACGAATGAGTCAGGGACCGATGTTGGCTTCTTGGGTCTTGGGTAAGCGTAAGACCACTGAACGACTTCACGTAAGAAAGGCTGCGGCTGTGAGGCAATAATTAACAGAGGCAGCCGCGACCATAAGGATATGAATTCGTGAGTCGTGATTGAAAAAAGAATAAAGAGAAGGCGTGATGGCACGTCGCAAAGTCGTAGGTGTCAAGAGGAAGGCACAATGGGCGGGCGGTGCCCTCACGCAAGCACAAACACATTACACGGCAGAGCAGGAAGATCTACAATGCTCCGGTTGTGGCAGTCACAACCGTTAGGCGGCTGTTTTAAACTCCATTTCTGCTGCATCGCACTCATTTTCACCCGTCAAATTCTTCTTACTCGTATTTGTTGTCTAACAAAATTCATCACTTATCTGCGTTTTTTTTCGTGTTTTTTTTTTTTTTTTTTTTTTTTTTTTCGAACTACATTTTTTTCTTGCCTTGTGACGTCGAAAAATACGAATAAAGTGAGATCGAAAAGTGGAAGATCAGACAAATAAAAGAGCAGAAAGGAAGGCAAGGGGGGCACGAAATAGAAAGCGCTTTACCTTGAACGGTGCTAAGTCTGAGTGTTCCTTGACGGAAACGGGCAAGAGCCTGCGGCAGGGTGGGTCCTTCTCCAGGCGGGGCACAGCAGGGAAAGGAGTTACGGTGAAGGCGCTGTGGCACTAGAATGTGACAGGCAAGAGGCATGGTTGGGCACTGAAAATTGCGACTCGTTAGTGGGCAAATACGTTCCTCCGTAGCAATGACTGATCGAGATCCCACCAACAAGTGGCGCATGCCGATTATCAGCTTACGAGTAATCATCAGCTGTGGCGAAGCGAGCCTGAGAGCGTCCTCCGCCGTCCTCCTATCATGCCTGGTGATAATTGCTCCGTGTTCGCACAACCAGTGAGCACCAGCGGCCAGGAAACGGGGTCGGCAAAATAGGAATAGAGATGCCAGAGACTTGATAGAGCGTAATTTAAAGAATAAGCACTATTACGAGGCAGTGGTACTCCGTACACTCCGAGGAAAACATCCTTTGCTTTGAAGGGAACAGGAGCGGCAACTTCGGGAAAGCGAGCAAAATGGCATTGAGGTTCTGGGTAATGCAACAAAGGGATATACCCGAGCGCGGCTGGGAGCTGCGATCAGGATGTTTCAGAGAGCAGGCGTTTTTAGTAAGTCGTCGATCATGTTCTTCATCATACGAGGTTTCTTTTTTATTTCCCTTCTGTTTTTTCCTTTTGTTTTCATCACGACTACTCTATAAGGAAAGGCTTAGCAAAAAAGAACACTGAAGAAAAAAAAAGAAAAAAAATTGCGGGGCCTAACACCTATTTTTTCTCTCTTTTAGACTAGGGGACTTTTTCAACCTAACAATGTAGACGTCCTGCTAGGATGCATAAGTTTGCATGATGTGCCGAATTCCGGCCTCTGCAGCATCTGGGAGGTGCCGGAGCCAGACGTCACGCGCAACTTCACATGCTCTGATTCGGCCGGATGGCCTTGGCAGGCAAAGCTTTTCTGGTACGCTGCAGAAATAATTCGTAAGCCGGCTTATGTTGCTCTGCCGCAGGATCGATGACACTTCTTCGACTCGGAGAAGTCAGAATGCAGTGAAAGGGGCGAAGGAAGCAGGAAAATAGTGAAAAAGCAAGGTGTATGGACGTACGAAACGCGGTGCATTCATGTGAAGCAAACAATCATGGCTTCGCAGATCATGACTTCTCGTACAATTGCACAGCTGCGTCCACCCCTTCCTCCGCGGCAAAACAACTGCATGGAGACTAACTCCCATGTGACAAAATCACAGACTCCGAACATCTACGAGTAATATCCGTACAAAAAGTACGACGTAGACATGTTCACGCGACCGAGAAATGACTACGCCGTCTTTAAATCTCGACTGAAGACTGGCCAATTGCGTCTCACCAAGACCAACACCCCGCATCTGCCAGCGGTTCTACGAGTAGACTGGCCAGATTTTGCCCACTAATTCCTGGTCGTCCACCGCAATACGTCATGGACTGGGTTGGCTGCAGGGGACAAGCAGTAAGTTGTATCCATAATAACATAGACGGTTTCTCTCTCCTACAAAAAAAGCTGCATCAAACTCGGCGAGTTGTTAAGGCCCAACGTCAAACGTTTCCATGGGTGCGTAAAACGACTGTTAATCCCAACTTTTGTGAACTTTGGCCAAAGCAAAAAGAGCAACAAAACAAAAAGGAAAGAAACAAAAAGGAAAGAAACAAAAAAAAAGAAAGAAAGGTAGAAAGGAAAGAAAGGAAAGGAAATGGGATCTCTCATTGCACCCTCGACGCTCGTTGGGCATACTAGGCAACGGGCTAGACCTTTTAGACATTGATGACAGCAGCTGACAGTAGCTGACAGCAGCTGACGACTGTAATATGTAAATTGTCATGAATTTGCACCTCATGAAAACACATTATGCCCGAGGCGCAATTTTATTTATTCTTTGTGAAAGCTTTGGGTTTCTTGCTCTTCTCGGTCGTGCAGCCTTGTTGCTTGTCTCACTTCTGTTAGGCTGCCAAGACTTTCTGGCCGGGCTTGGGCACACCTTGGATGCCCATCAATTCTGTGTAGAACACTAAGACGAGGTAAGCATGGCATCTGACAGGCACTAAAAAAGAAAAGCGAGAAAAAGTTGCTGTTACTGTAGCCACACAAGTCGAACAAGGACAGGCCTACCAAGAGTTGAATGGGCTGGAATTGGACCGAGCTGTTCGTCTCCGTAGCCATAGGCCGGAGGAATCGTCAATGTTCTAGACACATCAGGCTGAGTTCTCAAGTATCGACGTCTCCACAAGTCTTCGTCTTTGTTTAAGACTCGCTTCTGGTTCGTACCTTCTTTCGCCAATGCACATTCCTTTCAAGCCAATATCCCAGCTAAATATTTAGTCAGTGCTGGCTTGTAATTGTATGACTCGCTAATAAAAAGAGCATCAATGAAAAGTGAAAAGTGAAACAAATACCCTGAAATAACCTCGCCGATTCCTAACGTAAATTGGAACGAGTCACCTGGCTGGGCTGGAAGAAAGTCAGTCTTTTTTCCTTTGTTCCAGCCTACGCTTACTTGACTCTCCAACTCACTTGACTCAATCTTTGTGCTATCTGCCAGCGTCAAGTTGTATGCCACCGAGATCTTGTCCAGGTCCTGTGTCTTGCGGTCGCATTTTACGGCCCACGTGATATCAATCTTGACACCATCTCCATCCGCACGATGAACCAATACTTCCGGCTCTGCCACACGCGCCGTTGCCGCCGCTAATACAACAGAGCTGCTGGCGCTGGCTGCCAGGATGACAGAGACGAAAAACCGCATACTAGTTGAGCAGACCTTGTGGTCTTCGAGGCAACAGGGGCTGTTGAGGGGAGGGATTTTGAGAGATAGAGAGAAGCAGAGCAAGGAGAAAAGAGAAAAGGATAAAAGCGGCAAGCTTTGCATTTAAGACGTCTTTGTTTCTCAATCGTACGTGGGCATATGTGCCAAGGCTGCTTCTGTCTTTTGACAGTATGTGGCTAATTGAGCGTCTCAGTATTAGGCTTTTGATATATGAAATTAAAAAAAGTGCCGGGAATACAAACCTACAAACCCCCTCTTTGAATTTGATGCACTCATTACGGCCAGTCCAAAGTACGCAAGTCTCTACTATAGTTGAAAGGGCTATACTAAAGCACATCTCAGTGTGTTCTCAAGTTGATCTTTCCTTCGAGGCCAGCCATGCGACGTAGTCAGTGATTTATCATTACTGAACTTTTTAAACGAGTCGTCTATGCTGCCTGTAAACTCGGATCTTTTCTAGAAGGTGTAAATAGAGTCACACTTGTCGATTCGGTGCTCTTTTTTAATATAAGATAATACATTCAGGGTCTTTAAGAAGGGCTCTCAATGGAGAGACTCTCTACTCACGATGAGACGCCAGGTGGTTCTTTGATGTTTGGTGTATTACTTGTCAGCATCCGCGTTAGATTACCTTTCGGGTTTAGTCTACAAGATCTGGACAACTTCATGTGACTACATCGTCTCTTAAAAGCTTAAGCAGGGCATTATGCCGTTGGGACTCTGGTGGAACAAGCCTTGGCAGCCTTCTCTCGAGTAGCAGGATGTAACCTCATAAGTTTAACGATACCGTCTGGACACTAAATGGGGTGCTTTCATTCTGACTGAATAACTTTCGGATTGAAGGACTCTAAAAATTAGGATGGTTTGATACAAGGTCCCAATATTTTACATCATGGAAAACGAATACAGGAATAAGACGAGCGTAAAAGAACGGACTCCGCCTTGTTCATGTGTTGGTCTACAGAATACTACGTGAACGACAATGATAGCTCTTGCATCATGACTAGATGCAAAGCACGTAAATATGTTCTAAACTTTTGAAATGTCTTAACATTGCACATTGACCGTCCCTTCGATGGAAGAGACAAATTGTATCTGAACAACCTTTGCCCCCTGAATTAGTAATGGTAATCGAGACACAGAGTGACTCTTGATTATGTTACTCATGTAAGTTTTTTCCAGATAAACACGATGCGGTTTTACAGCCTACTTATTGTAGATAGGTTTAAGGGGTCAAGGAGGTGTGTAATCGGGAGCATTCAGGAAGAAACCCTATAATGTAGGTATTGTCTGATTTCAGTGCTGTTTTCCAAATACTTATCAAACCAAAAAAGACGTATGTCTTTTGCGTCTGGGGCTATGTGGTGATTTATTAGAGACTATGTTACGCATTTGCCAGGGGTTGTCAACAAAGAACCAACCTGAAAAAAATACCCCCTTTTTAAGAAAAAAAGGTTTTCTTCAAAAAAATTTTTATTTACGTATGTGTCGTCCAATTTAAACTCAATGGCAAGCAGTATCCTGTGCAAAGTTTTCGATTCTTCTTTTTTTTCAAATAAAGGGGTCACTCACTACTTCCCCAAATAGCAGATAGTCCTGACTCGAGCAAGGGGTATAACTAGAGATAATGTCGTCAATGAGGCGGTTACAATCGGTGTGCTGCCTCTACTTGGAAGGAGTTCTGCAGGGATAACTCTTGCCATCATAGATGAGAGCACATCATGAGACATGTGATGATGAAGTTTGCAGTTTGCAGACAGTTGCCGAACTAGGAAGCCTCGCACCGTCTGTTGACGATGGGTATAAATATTGCTTGATCCCCCCGTCTCGACTCTTCTCTCTCGACCTTCATTCTTATCATCTTTAACTCTCAAACACACACTTTCATACCATTACCTTTTTATTTTTACAAAGACACACAATAACAAATAACACAAACACATACCAACTCGCACAATTCAACCAACTGCACACACGTTCACACACACACACTTTCAACACAAAGAAAAAAAGACCCGTCAACCTGTCAAAGCAAACCACACGCAAAGAACCATACGCAAAGAACCACACGCAAAGATGTTTGCTACGTACGTTTTCTCCCTTCTCATGCTGCTGGTGACGACGGCCTTTGCAGATGGCAAAACCATTGTGTCGGCCCTGCAAACGGTGGCGGACGACACGTCCATACTGAACAACACCGTGATCCGCTGGGGTGGTGACATCTTTGGGGGCGTGCATGTCGCCGCGGATGTGGCCCACCTGATCCATGCCACCAACAAGGCGGCTAAAACGGCGCATGATTCGGCGAACTTGACGGCGCTCGAAGCGATCTCTGTGGCGGTCACGACTCAGTCGTTGATCAATGATGTCAACCTGACTCTGGCGTCCATCATTGATGCCAAGCCCAAATTTGACCACCTCCACCTCAGCGCCGCGACCATGTTGGCGTTGGAACTACAAAAGAAGGCAACCGACAAGTTCAGTGCTGAGGTGGCCGCAAAAATTCCAGCCGACCTGGTTCCGGCTGCAAACTCTCTGGCATCGCAAATCGATGCCTTATTCCTGAGAGCGCTTGCGGTCTATTTCGTGGGCTTCTGAGGCGGGTTTTGGGAAGGTCAGGTTGGACATCTGGGGAAAAAAAAAGAATTTTAGATAAAAAAGGGAAAAGGGGGAAACTTTCTAGTTTCATATCGGCTCATGTATTCTATTATTTGTATCGCACCTGGTGTAGCTGCATAGTTGACGCAAAATAGTATTTTTGCACACAAAAACTGAGGCTTCGTGTGATTGTATATGTACGTTGCGTCTGCCATTTGCAGCTGTGCGGACACAGTCTCGAGTGTGTCGTGTGGAAAACTATTCGAGTGTGTAGCTTAGCTTCAGTTCTCGTTGGCCGGTCAAGCGACGAGTTGTTGTGTGAAACATGAACAAAAAGACTGATGCTTGGTCGAATACAAAACGGTAAAAAAAAAAAAAACCCAGTATCTTTTTCCACATGTCCAAATAGCTAAAATGCTCTTTCACCACCTCTGCCAATCTGCAACAGGATGTTCCATTCATACATAACATTTGAGTGAAGGTACAATCTTTTGCAAGGCGGTTCAAAGCATCCATCGAGCCGTCAGCTTGAAGCCCAAACCCATTGACAGTTTATCATGCCGAGACAACCAAGATGTTTCAAGCTGGAGAGCGACCACGATAATAGAACGACTGAGGAAGGGCAGGCTGTTGAGCACACCGCGGCAGCTACGTTGTTGCACTCACAACATTGATAGAATGAGGGAATCACGGACGCGACGATCCAACAATCTAACAAAGCTTCTAAGGTCTGTTTTTATGACAGTGGTCTACGGGATCTCGACCTCTACTGTGGAGATGAGCATAATCTTGCTTTCGTTTTGGTCCTGTCATCAGAAGCTACTTCTAACTTTCTTTTTATTCGTTCCCTCATTCAAGTCCAATACCGCACGAACTGCTATATCGAAATACTCCAAAAATTATTCCATTGACGATCTGCTTTGAGATGTCAGCTGCTTCGGCAACTTGTGTGGAGGTTGCATTTGGAGGGCGACCCGGAAGGGATTTGTCTGTGGCCATTCAAACTCTTTTTTTTTTTGACAGAGCAGTCATATATGCCGCCAAGACTCGAAAACTGCACTCCAGCGAAAAAAAAAACAAATGCGTCAGATGACTGCCGTGCTGGTTTGGCCCATAATATAAAGCCTGAAGCATGCACAGGTTAAATATTAGGTCAAGTAAAAAACATTAAGTTAAAAGATTGCCCAATATTGCACTACTAATACAGAGTGGATTGATGTGGCAACGCGGTTATTTCAGCAAGTTTCCTGACTTGCTTTTGTGCCTCATTCGGTCTCTTGGCAGCGTTTCCCCGGCTCAAGCGGCCGGCATTGCCTCTTCCGCCCCGTTTAAACAAGCAGGCAAAGCAGAGCACCTTGACTTTGTCAGGATCACGGGCCAATGGACGCATGTTGGGTGTGCTGCTCGTAGTCCGAGAATATCCTGTACATTTATATGACACTCCTGTGTGGAACATGCTAGACAAGACGCCTCTTTTAATATATGGACGCGACTCCATTGGGGGGCACGGTTAATGTGAGCTTCAGTACGGAGTATTTTTACACGAGTCTGGGTGCAAAGCACAGCAAAACACGGCCTCAATAGGGGCCAGGTATTGGAAAAACAAAGCCGCTCCCGCGAATGGAAATCTGGGGAAAATGGGGTGGGGGGGGACGAATCCTGCTCACTCCATAGTGCTTTTATGTTCAATCTAGAATCTGTAAACAGTAATAAAGCAAAATATGAGAACCATCAAAATAAGAAGAAGAAAAGTAGGCTAGAAAGAATGGGGAAGAGAAAAAAGAAGCCGCCTCTGCCGCCACCAATCTTCATCCCATGTTTGGTATATAAAGCAGGCAGACGCTGTCGGCGACTTGTGTCTCGAGCTGTGCACAGAGGAAACCTCCACGGTCTTTTTGCTGCCCATCACCAGTGCCTCATCGCTCCCAGTCCAGCCACTAGAACATTGAATCGAAAATGAAAGGCACGCAATTTTACTCGGCTGTGCTCAGCCTTGCGGCAGCAGTCCTGCCCCTTGCGTCGGCACACACCATCTTCCAGAGAGTGTCTGTGGGCAACACGCAGCTGGCCCAGCTCAAGGGCGTGCGAGCCCCGTCCAGCGACGACCCGATCATGAACGTCAATGACGGGTCATTCGCGTGCAACAAGAACATCCAGTTCAAAGACAGCACAGTCATCTCAATCAAGGCCGGCGACAAGGTCGGGACCTGGTGGGGCCACGTCATCGGCGGAGCGCAGTCTGCTGGAGACCACGACAACCCGATTGCCGGCAGCCATAAAGGTAAGCGGTGCCCCCAAAAGAGAAGAAAAAAACCAAGTATGCTTGCGCTGTCTGGTGCACGCCCCGGCTAACGCGAACAAGGTCCCATTATGATCTACCTGGCCAAGGTCAGCGACGCAGCCACGGCCCAGCCGAATGGCCTCAAGTGGTTCAAGGTGGCCCACGAAGGTCTGGACAACGCCTCGGGCCGATGGGCGGTGGACACCATGATTGCCAACAACGGCTGGTGGTACTTCACCATGCCGAGCTGCGTGAAGCCGGGCGATTATCTCATGCGCGCAGAGCTGATTGCTCTTCATGGCGCTCAGAACCAGGGCCAGGCCCAGTTCTACATGGAGTGTGCACAGTACGTTGCCCGTTGCCCCGTCTGACGCCCTATGAGAGAGAATGATTTGATGTCGCTGCTGTTGCCGGCGTCGTTGTTGTTGCGCTTCCTGCTTTTGCTGTGCGTGATGCTGACTGCGTTTTCCTTTTCTAGAATCCATATCAACGGCACGGGCACCAACGAGGGCACCGAGTTTGCCAGCTTCCCGGGCACTTACAAGGCCACCGACCCTGGCATTCAAGTCAACATCTACGACAACAGCGGCCACCCCAATGGCGGCGGCCGCCCTTATGTCATTCCTGGACCGAAGCCCATCACTTGCTAGACTGATCAAGGGTGCTTCTAAGAGAGACCCATTCTGGTGAGAGTCAAGGCCTGCTTTGTAAATAACACTCTTCGCGGTTCAATCGGTCCACGGTACAGATAGTAGCAATCTTTGTGCCGTTCGGTCGTTTTGCAGTCCGCTCAAATGTTGAATTGCGTTCTCATGTTCAGCCGTATAGCATCGTCTCATATTCAGCCTTAACTATCGTTTAGCATCGATCTTATATCGAAAAAATGACAAGAGACAGTTCTTTTCACACAAGCACAATCGTAACAAAGTTTGACAGTTTATGGTGATCTCACGATTTGGCGCTCAACATAGGTGAAAATCACAAATTTCAAATGAAAAAAAGTGCTCAGATGGCTGCCGGTGGACCACCAAATCCCATGGTCTCGATGATCTGTCTCGACTTGAACAAACGTTCAAGTGGCAACGAAGACAGTTGGAAGCATGACCTTGGTATATCTAACTACGAGCCACTATCGCGAGATGGCCATAAAAATGTGCATAAATGTTTCATCCGATTGAACAAACCAAAAAAGAAAAAAAAGAAGAAAAAAGAAACCGAAAAAAAATTCTCCAGTCATGCATTGCCTCGGTGTCGTAAGTAAATTTTGTTACTCATAGTCTCATAAGTCGTTTGTGAAAATGTTCAAGAAACGTTCCGCTGCATCGGCTCATCGATTTGACTGCAAGTTTTTCCAAGCGAGAAGTGGAAGCGTCGGCTCATTCCACAGGCAGCACTGCGCCTGCGGCTTCTTGCGCGCCGTTCTCTTCTTCTGCCGCCACTGCTGCTTGCATGGCAATGGCAGCAGCTGCCGAAGCAGCGGATCGGTTGCGTTGTTTGTACAAGTCCCGCATCCGTTTCTCGACTTCCTCGCCGCGCCACGTCCGGCCCTGCAGGTGACGGAGACATAGCATGTTTCCGTTGTCCGGATAGTAGAGCCAGCAGGCCCAGTTGCGAAAGGCGGCGGGATCCTGCTTCATCTGAGAGCGGGCGCGCTGGCCGATGTGATCTTCGATGAAGTCACCGCGGCCCAGGGCGATGCGAGACGAAAAGACGCGCTCAAGGTAGTGAGACCGCAAAGCGACGTGTGTCTTGTCGTGCCAAAAGAAAAGCGGCGTCAGAGGGAGAGTCGCGCTCGCAGAAGCCTCCTCTTGTGAGGCGCTGTTGGCGTTGGGTCCGCGCAGTTCGGCCGCCAAGACGCGCGGCGACGACGGAAAGTCGCGCTTGAGTGCGAGCGTGAGAGACCGCAGGTTGGGAAAGCTGGTGACGTGTGAGGAGCCGGCATAGCGCAGCATGCGAATAGATGGAAGACAGATGTAGCGGACAGGGGCAGTCGAGGCCGCAGCGATGGCAGCAGAGGAGGACAGAGAGGTCCAGGCGTCTGGCGCCAGCTCCGAAGACGCCGGGGAAGACGATGCGTCATTGTCGCAGTCGAGCGTCGCGTCGGCACTGGAACTGTGCGGCGGCGCGTCTTCCGTCGCTGGTTTGTCCTCGTTTTCTGTCGCTGCGGTTGCGGATGCCGCTGCCACTGCCACCGTCGTCTGCGCCAGCGTCTCCGCCGCCCTCGCGTCTGCCTCAGAGACCTGCATCACCTGCAGCATGGTGTGCAGCGGGATGTCGGCCGCCAGGGTCCAGTCGTGCTGCTGGATCCAGACGTAGGGCGTGGAGGCAGCTCGCAACGCGGTGCGAACGGCGAGGCCAAAGCCCAGACGCATGGACGGCTCGATGACGGTGATGCGCCGGTCCGGCGTGCGAGTCATGGTGAAGCCGACGCTGTTGCTGGCGACCGAATGCGCGCCGTACTCGGCCTGTCCCGCTTCCACAAGCGCGCACGACGCATCCAGGCTGCCCAGCGGGACGTTCCAGGTGCGCATCACAAGCTCGCAGACGTTGGCCTTGTAGTCGCCGTAGAAGCGGGCTTCGTCGGCAGTCACGCTGCCCTTTTTCAGCCGCGCGCGCGGGGTAATGCGGTCGTACGTGTCGAAAACGACAATCACAGGACAGACCAGCAGCGGCGCGCAGTGGGTGCGAAACGAAGCCAACACGGCCGACAGCAAGTCCGTTGAGGGGGCGGACGGAGTGGGAGATGTTGTGATGATGACGGTGAGGAGCCCCGCGATGGCCTTGTCCTGCGGCCGTGACGGAACGACCATCGCGGGGCAGGACGGTGGGGGTGCAGACGGTGTCGGCTCAGCATGAGTGGTGGGCAGGTCAGCAGCCACTGGTTCCGTGGTCTGCTGGCCCATTCCAGCAGCCCCTTTGGCCATGAGTCCCGTCCACTTCACTGGTGAAAGACACGTGTCTCCCAGAAAGAAGGGAAGAAAAAAAAAGTCAGTGAAGCAAAGACAAAAAGTAAAAAAAAATAAAAAGATGTGTCAATCAAGGCTGCGATGCAACAACGCCAGGGCGCTTGGGCTGCGACTGGGGCGCTTGATGCCAATGTTGGTCGAGGCTGAGAAGAAAAAAGACGTCAGGTCGTAATCTCAGAATTTTTTTTTCCCCTTGTACGACGTAGTAATGCGCTAACAATTGATGCTTGTTTTCGAACACGAAACTCCATTTACGGAGCAGCATTAAATCTTAGGCTTGACTCTCTGACTCTCTGGCGCTTCTGCTCATGATCTCTCGATCTCTGGCTTTTTTTTTTGGAAAATCATGTATCTGCCTTCTGTTCTCTTGGAAGCATTCGTCAATTAAAAACAGGATTTGTGTGCCTCTTCAAATCAGTTGCAGGAAGGAGCTACTCGCAGCCTTGCCTCGTCTGTCGACCAATCACGTCAGCAGTTGTTGCCATTGGCTGGGGCAAGTTTCATTAGAGCATCAGAGGCAGCTCTCTAAAGGTTTTCAGCGGGTCTTCAGCGCTACCTTCTGCTCATTAAAGCTGTAATCCGACGGTTTCCTTTTTTTTAATCCTTCTTACGATTATTTCCTTCTCGCACTCAGATGCTCAGCAAGCTATGAACTGCTTTATTCACGCATCCCTTCTCACGACCCAGCGTGGTACTGCTCACTTGGGTCACCACCACGAGCAGAAAAGGCCTCCAGTTCTCAGCTGTCCTCAGCGTTCGAACAGACTCGTCATGGCCCAGCAAGCATTGGAATTCGAGTAAGAGTTTGAAAAAGGTCTCCATATCTGCCACTCAAATGGACAGATATCTAGCACGAGCACATCGAGACGGTCAAGCCAATATTCAAACAAATCCTGCAGTTTTAGCTTGTAAACATGGTTTATGTTGAGCGACGCCCAAAGGGTTAGTATTCTCAGAAAGCGCGTGAGACAGATCGTGCCGACGGACCAGTATGAGTGCATATCGTCCGATGAGCCGAGCCGTTCTTACAGAAGCTTGCTGCGCCGCACGCCTGTGTGCCGAAAGGTGGCAGCCTTGTTTGGCCGCCGAGAGAGGACACTGCGATGGTGGACCTTCCAGCAGTGAAGTGCAATTGCTTATCACCTCGACAGTCGAATCAGCATCAAATGAGCAGATGATTGCTCTATAAATAAAAGAAGGGCCCAATTTTTTCTTTATCAGGGACCATATCTAGAGCACACAAATGCGCAAAGCCAAGTCTTTTAACCGGTATTATATATCGGCATGCACACATCCTCTGCCGTAAATCCTTCGGACCCCCGTCGTGCCATCGCAGAAAAGGCGCCGAAATGCAAGCGAGCAAAAGCCATAAATGCGGTTACTTCTCTCCCCGATGACACAGAAGAACAAAGAAGCCAAAGCCAAACAAAAAATCAGTCTCGTTGTCATCGTCTGCTTCCATCATGTATATCCCAACGCTCATGGCCATTGCCAGCATGGCTCTATGGAGCTGCACCCAGGCTCTGCCACTGGAAAAGAGTAAGCCGGCATGGCATTTCATCTGTCTGTTGTTAGTCTGGCGTTGGTCGTTTTGTCTCGCTAATAATTACAGCCCCGGAAATCATATGCGTCACGAAAGCCGGCATACCATGCCCATTTCCGGATCCACAGGACAGGGCTTGCGCGAAAAACCCTAGGTATTGCTGAGGGCCTGTAGATTTGCAAAAGGAGTGATGCCAGTGCCTCGGGTCGTGGGGCAGGCGTCCGGAAGCAAAGATTGTCTGGTTGTGGCGAGTGTCGAACAGTTGTGCGGAAGGTCGTGGCGGCCAGTCCTGTCAGTGTATGGAGTATTAGTATCTCACTTTGAATTTAATTTACCCGGTTCCAACAGACGAGCTGTGCTACAATAAATCTGACAATCGTCCTCCTGGTTTGCGCAATGTAGAGCACTTTCTCCTTTCTCCTTTCTCCTTTCTCTTTCTTTTTCTCTTTCTTTTTCTCTATGGTCGGTATCTCCTGGTCTCTCGCTCGTTCCTACACGCCGTCCTCTCACCATTCCCTCCTTGCCGTAACTCTGCTCGCCCCCTTTCGTCCTCGTCCCTTTTTGCCCATTCCGCTTTCCCTCACAGCCGGCCATGGAAGGCTATGCGGTCTACCAAGGCGTCTGGACGGAGTGGAGCAAGGGCCGCGTGCTGGGCGCCACCCTGACGCTGAGCCGGCAGGACGGCAACGTGCTGGTGGCCTTTGTGGCCTTTTTCCTGGCCGTCGTGGGCACGCGCTTCTGGCGGCTGGTCTGTCTGGTGCTGCACTATGTCTTCTCGCGCAGCGCGCCCAGCGACGGCGTGCACCACCAGCGACAGGTGTTTCTGCGCAACGCGCCCAATCCCGAGAGCGCGCTCTGGACCCTGACGGACATGGGCTTTTCGTGGCGCGACCGCGCCCAGCGCGTGTGGATGCGGCTGCTGCCGCTGTTTGCGCTCTCGCTCGCGTGTTTTGTCGGCTTTGCCCTGCTGGGCGGCTTCTCGTCGCGCATGGCCACGCTGACCGGCAACGCCGTGCTGCTGGCGGCGGCCAACTGCTCAAACATCCACGACACCGAAAACATGACCGAGTACGGCGGCACCATCGGGACGCTGCTGGCCAGCAAGATGGATGCGGCCGAAAACTATGCGCGCCAGTGCTATGGGGGGCCCTCCGCGCAGACCGCCGTGAGCTGCAACACCTACGTGCGGCAGCAGCTGCAGCCGGCCGTCGTCGACACCAACGCCAGCTGCCCCTTTGAGGCCCGGCTCTGCAAGAGCCCGACGGGCAACCTGCTGATCGACACGGGCCTTATCGACACCCGGGACGACCTGGGCCGCAACGCCCCGGCCAACCGGCGCCTGCAGTTCCGCCGCACCGTCCACTGCGCGCCGCTGGCCACCGACGGAGGCTACCGCGCCGTCTCGACCGACCCGGCCACCAACCAGGCCGTCACCACGTACTACTACGGACCCCTGCAGAACGTCAACGGCAGCGTCACCGCCAACTACACCACGCGCTACACCAACGATGTGTATCCCGACACGGAAGAGCTGACACACAACGGTGTCGACACCGTGCACGACTTTGGTGTTCGGTGGGTTGTCCCGCCTTTTTTTCTGTCTTTTCTGTCTTTTCTGTCTTGCCCGCTGCCGTCGTCGGTTGCTCACACCCTGCCCCAGTGAGCATTATTCCATCCACTACAACGGCAGCCTGTACGCCGACTCGTCCAGCTTCGTCCCCATTCCCGAGCTGCGCCCCGAAAACACGACCCTCTTCATCTACTTTTTGACCTCCGGCCGCATCCTCTACACGAGCCCGTCCGACGACGGCTGGTACGGCGGCACAACCAACACCACGGAGATCCACAAGCTCAAATTCAGCGCCTGGGGAAACGCCACCATGTATCGCCAGGACCTGCCCGGCACGCCGCTGGCCTGCCACGAGCTCGAGCAGTACTGTCTTCTCGTCCACGGCGACGGGCCCCAGAAGAAACAGGTCCAGAAATGCACGCCTCTCGAGGGGCCCTGGAACGCGGTCGACGACCTGTTTGCCTTGCGCGACGCCGAGGACGATGCCTGGCTCAACGCCCTCTTTCGCAGCACCTTCTCGCATACCGCTCCCACACAGATGCCGCTCGAGCTGCTCGGCTCGCACGTGCTGCTTGCGCGCAACCGCCTGAGCGGGCCCATCTTGGGCCCGCTGCCGCACAACCAGTGGCAACTCGAGGTGCAGCACTGGCACGCTACGTCCATGGCCTACATGCAGGCCACATTTCTCGAGACGCCGGTCGGCTTCACCGAGCCCCAGTATGCCAATCTTGTGCGGCACCCCAACACGACGGAAGAGTTTGAGCAGTGCAGAAATCAGGTACGTGAAAGAAGGATGCAATCACGGTGTGTGTGTGTATGATAAGCTTCTTCCTATCTCTTCCTATCTCTCTTCTGTTGTTCTCGTTATTTCAAACAACAGTCTCATATGGCAGATCATTCTCGCCCAAGGCTACCTCTCCGTCAGCCTTTTCGGCCTGGTCTGCATCTTCTTTTTTGGCGGCCTCATCATAGTGCTGTCGTTTGTCCTCGGCCCTCTGCTGCCCTGCCTGCTGGGCCGCAGCGGTGACCGCTTCCGCTACGCCCACCTCGAGTGGTCCACTACCGATGTCTTTCAGCTGCAGCGGCTAGCCCACGAGGGCTCCGGCATGGGTACGTGGTCTCGCGGGACAGCATCGATTCCGGTGACTCGCCCGGGCGATGTTCTGGCCGTCGTCGACGATGCCAATCCCCAACATCCAAAGCTGCGGGCGATCAGTTAACAGACGGTGCAGAAACAAACAAGGACACAGAGGAGGAGGATGAAGAGGGTGAAGAAGGGCCGGGGTCTTGACGGCAGTAAGGACCAAGTGTCGCAAGGCACCCGGGTAGCTTAACGATATATGGCTTTGTGGTTGTGTCGGCACACGAGGGGACGACCCTTGCGCAGGCTTGAGGAGACATAGCGTAGCTTCGCCTTTATGGGCGGAAATTGCCAGTTGAGTATTACGTCGTAGATTCGGAACGCATAATGGGTGGTTACGTTTTGTTCCATCGTGTTCTTTTGAGGAGTATGGATATTGGAGTCTGTTTTGATGTTGCAATTATCTCTGCGATATGCAGCACGTGACAGCTTACTCGTTTGGTGCTTCAGAGCTTAGCAAAGGGCCGGGACCGACCGCGTTGAGCAGATGGCTGGGATTTCGACCATTGAAAAGGGGTGTGTTCAGAGCGAGCTGGGAACCCTCCTGTAGAAAATATAAGACGATTTTTTTCTGAGGAGATGTAGTAGTCGGCCTTCTACCGAGCTCTGATGACCCCGAAAAGAGGCTCCAGAGGACGTATCTACAAATACGACAATTTCTTAACCTCCAACTATTACTTGAACATCGCAGAAGCCGCCATACAAAGTCGGCTGGAGAAACTTTCTACTGGCTTCGAAACCGCCTACGATGAGATTTACAGCAAATTGCTCCCGATAGCAAAACACGAGACAGCAATCGCGGTGGAATAGTTACGGCAAAGCGGCTTCTGGATGTGGACCACTACTCGTATGGAGATTTAGTATCAATACGACGTCTTTCTTCGCGCCTCGATTGCGTCGCACAAAATAGGCCGAGTAATATTGTCTCGTCGTACGAGGACGAAGTAATATGGAGTATTCCTCCGTACTCCGTACTCGTACATACTCCTACTTATTATTACCTCCTGCATTGTGCCTTTAGTGTCATTTTGGCATTTCGCTTTCTTACCCCGTATTTTTTTGACCATGAGACCAAAGAATTGGGCCCAAAACAGCAAAGCCTGCTCTAGGCTCGGTTTCAATCAGACAAGGTTGTTCGCCAGAGTTCCAAAGTCCTTCAGGCGACGCGAGGGAACAAAAAGGAATGCACTGTTGAGCCAAGCCGATGGTAATACGTTCCAAAGTCTAACAAGACTGGGAAACCAACATGGCCGACCAACGGCTTCAGAGAATGCCGGCTGGCAGTTCGATGAACAAAGTAATACTCGTACAAGTAATAATACGAGTACATCTTGGCGCAACGCCGTCGCATTACTGGTGGAACCCAGAAAAAGGGAATTGGATACCAGAGTGAAAAAAAAACCTCGGCCGCCAAGCCCGGCTTAAACCCCAGAAACCCCAGATCTCTAGCGTACGCCGAACATCGTAAGACCGTAGTTAGAAAGGCGTTGGTTGAGATTTAGACCGGATTCTTTCTACTTTCAATCGCCATTGCGCGCCATTTTATTTTTTTTTAGCTGGTGGCTAGAAGTATTACCCCGTACCCCAGAACGTTGGCCGTTGGTCTGAGCTATTGGGAAAGAAAGCCCGCGTTGCGTCGTTTTCTGTCTGATTGGTTTTGGCTAACTCTCGTCTCATTCTCTCATTCGCCGCTGTCTTGGTTTGGTCTTGCGATGGTTTTGTTCTCGGAAGCCATCTTCCTCTTGCTTGCGACTTACTATGCTCAGACGTTTGGGGCTAGCTGAGCTAGTGATTGGGCTGTATTATCCCTTGCTTCTCTGCTTGCTCTTCGCTCGTGGGGCGAAGAAGCAAACTCTGCAGCATGTTCGTACTACGAGGTACTTTGTATGGATACGTCGTAGAAAAAGGAGGTCCGAAATGAAAAATGCTGTGCCTGGAAATTAGGGATCAGCGCATTCCATGACCAAATAGGGCTTTATCAGTACAGCTACGACGTTAAAGTACTCCGTACTCCTTCGTACGTGACACCATACAGAGTACATCCTGGACGTTTAGAAAGAGAACCTGGCGTTTTCTCTCTTCTTCCCCAAACTCGCGAGTTCCATGCAACTCTGTTCCACGTGGTGTCGCAAATTTTGGGAGATGTAATACACCGTGGAAAAGTGAAAAAGGACTTCCACAGGCATTCAGTCCCTTGCTCAGGAGTATGGATATTACGCCGTTTAGGATGCATTCCGCATGGTCCAAGCAAGATTCTCTTACGAATCTACACCCTTGCCCTCCTGCGTGAATGTATTTTTCAGCTAGAAAATTCAAGTCGTAAAAAAAGGCTCATTTTGGGGGCATATATTATGTACGCACTGTTTAACGCCTAAGGGACCATCTACGCTGATACGGAACCTGCAAGTCTTCTGAAAGATACCATATCCATATATCGGCGTGATGGGAAAATAAGAACAAAAACAACAACAAAAAAAATTCTGCGCCAACAAACACTGTCGAGTAAACGAGGGTCCTGGCTACACCGACAGTTGGGTTAGCTTTGTTCTCTGCTTCTTTCATATTCGCGTTTTCGCCACTGACAAACCACGTCATTGGTAGGCCGATCAACAAGGCTCTGAGGGAAACAGGGTTAGTCTGCGAGCACAGCGTATGTGTGACCAGGTTCTGGCGACGATGTGACCAAACAAGGCACACTACGGCGAAAAGTTAGGTGCAACGATATCGCTCTTTGAACATGGATATGTGGCAAACAAACCAAAACCAGGATCCTGTCAGCTTGGTGACGACAAAAATTTCACTGGCGAGTTTAGCTTGTGGTACTCACCCAAGTTTTAATCTCTTTTCTTTCCTAGGAATATGGATACTATGGTGTGCAATACTCGTATGGCTTTCTTCATGCTTGGATGACTTGCCAGACGAACAAGTTCTCGAACTACTCGCACTCTACGACGTATGCGTGGCGACTTTTTGGATGTTGCAAGGATTGTGCTATGTTTGTGATTCGCCGACTGCCTTGACGCCGAGGATGTCCAGTCACAGTGGCAAGTTGCCCAGCCGTCTCCATTGCCTCTTCAGATCTTGAGAGAGCTCAGATTGCGCCGCTTGGCATGATCTCGACTCCCACTCTTGCTTCTGACTGGCTACCGTAAGCTGGATATCCTTGTGAGCCACGGGTTTAGTGACTTGCTTTGTCAAACTCGGGAAGACATCTGACCTGTCAGAGCAAGGCCAGTACTCGTATGGCAGAGAGCGCAAAACACTTGTTGCGGGCGCGTCCTTCATTTCTTGGGCCACCATATGCGGCTGTCTTCAGGCTGGGAAGGCGGCAGTGGACGGCGGGTGTGAGGCCGCGCAAGTACGGAGTACTCGTGCATCCTCGAGTTTTGGGCCCACGTTGCCGGTGTGCACCGTAAAACTCTTAGAGCGTCGACTCGGGTAGGCCGGCAGCGAGAGCGGGTCCGACTTCAAAGTACGATGTAATACAGGGGAGTATAAGGTACATGGCGCCGTTGTGCGAGCGGGAAGCTAATGTTCTCGATGAAGCCCACACAGAGAAGCAGCTAAAAAAAAAACTGACGACGGTGGCAGGCGGCGGTGGTGGCGAGCGGCGTCGTTGGAGACCAGGGGACTTGACAGGGAGCGGTGGCTGCGAGAGGTGCACAGTGCCAGGACCGTGGATTGGAGCTCGGGCTTTGTCGCCCTTCCCACCCCTTCAAACCATGTTTCCGCTTGCTGCTCTACGAGTTAATAAGGGTACATCGTACTCGCTAGGTTACTTTGGAAGCTGGGGTCTGACCACTTCCTCTTCATTCGTACGAAGAGCAAGGATAGTACGGTGTACGCCGTAATGCCCCGTGCTTACAGCGTACCTCGTACTTCAAACTCAATTTGCCCTATGTAGGACAGAGCAAAAGCACGGATGTATTGCTGCAGCAGGCTGCAGCAGCACTTTCCCAAGGACATTGTCTCACTCCATGCATTTCGATGCAGGTTGGGGTTCCATCAAAGTATGAAGTAAAACGGTCTGCTTCGTAGCTTCGACGTGCAGGCAGAGTTCCGTTGTGAATATGCCATTAGCGCTACGAGGACTGCAGGATACCACGAGGAGGATCGGGCAGTTTGATAAAGGGAAGCTTGGTGAGAAAGAAGCCATATAAAACGCACGGAGAGCGAGAATACTCGTATCCATAGATCAAAATGACGGCGAGGCGCGGACAAGGATGCGACTACGGGATACTCGTAGTCTCGGTATCGTAAAGATTTTGTGTTGGACCTTTGAGTATTACGGTGTATTGCACCATACATTTGGGGATGCGGTAGGACTGCTAGTTGGCTGATGCACATGGGTTGTTATCTGCGGTAAGTCTGTGTGTTCATTATTCTTAGACTTTGGGAAAGTCTGGGGAAGACAGGGGGTTCCCTCGCCTCTCAGTGTCCGGGCTTTCTGTCCAGAAGTGGGCCGTTTTAAAAGGTATTACGAAGTATTACTCCGTGTTACGTCGTATGAAATATTTAATCTCCATGCCTGCAAGAACAAAGTACGACATATAGGGAGTACGGAGTACGAAGCTAAAACATGCCTTGTACGAGTATGGATAATACGACGTACGGAGTATTGCTGCGTACTCGTACTCCGTACTCCGTACACGCAACGAGACACGCAGGGACAGGAGTACGATGTTCAACATGCTCCGTACGACGTACTCGTACTTCGCTCTCATCTACGCTAGTCTTGGCCCAGGGGTCCAACGGCGATGTCACGGTGGGTTGTCTACGTCGTGCTCCGTACCACCTGCTCAGTAGCCTATCACACCCCAGTCGTAAACGCGCCCAAAAATCATAGACTGTGTCCTAGGGGCAACAGTCGTAATACTTCGTACTAGCTTGCTCCTTAACAGTATGGTATGGTATGGATTCTTCAAATGTCAGTCTGGTGGCCCTTCACTTGTCCGCAGTGAACGGAGTGACTGCTGGATGGATTAACACCATCACTGCCTTTTTTTTTTTGCATGCCGCTCTGCGATGCATTCTGGCAAAGACGGAGTTTGACTTTTTACTCGCATCTCGTCGTGGCACACTTCTGCCCGCTGAGAAGCATGTGGTTGTATTGTGCTCGTGATGCTTGCTCGCTTATCGACTGCACTGTACGAAGCAACTGAGTAACAATCGCAGGAGGTCCATCACTTTGAAAACAATTCGGCCGCGCAGGATCGTTTTGCCAAATTTGGAACACAGCATAGCAGCCTCTACGCTGCTGCACCTTAGGCGAGTGCAGTGCAACCAGTGGAAACAAAGGAAAGGAAATGATATGAGTGCAACAGTTTGCGTGTTTAGCAACGCTGAAAAAGAATGCAGTGCATGTCCTTTACTCGTACGGGTCTCGTCCGCAAAATCTTGTGGAGCTCAACCTCTGCGGATACGGCTCTCTTTTCCCGGGGCTTGCCGGCAGTAAACAGCAGGGAATAGCGGATACACAAACGACGATGCATGCATCGGTTCGCAAGTCCCGTAGGCCACCCGATGCCGTACCACGCTGCAAATCTTTCTTGATTGGCTGTGCCTCGTTCGACAACAATCTGAAGTCGGCCAGGCATGCCTGACGTGTGCATGGAGAAGTATCAAGGAAAAGACAAGCCAAATCGAAAAGCAAAGCCGATGCAGTTGAACGCCTGGTTTTTCAAGAAACTGGTCATTGCGAAATAAAACCACACATACTACGCCACAGTGAGTTGGACCGAAGTGCTGGTTTCAACACCAAACTCAAGGATCACTTAGGGCTACAATACGGGCAAATGAAACATCAAAGCTCCACGGTGCTATTCATTCGTTGTTGGCGTCGCCACGAAAAGGTCTAGAAGCTCCTTTTTGATGTAAGTGGCTAAATGAAACAGAAAAGGGGAAGATCGAGAGCCAATACCGCATACAAAACAGCTTTTGGCCTTTGCCTTGTTGAGCTGGAAGGCTTTTCGCTGTCTGCTCTGGCAATCAAGCATTGTCATGCACTCGTAAAGCGTAATACAATCCACATATAACAGCACTTTAGTCGCACACCTGATAATTGATGAGCTGGAATGGCAGCTAACAGCAAATTACCCACACCTGATGAGCAGCAGTCAGGAGGGCGGCAAAAGATGTGAAAGGCCAGACGAAGCACTTTTTCGGGAGCCTTTTCTGTTCCTCGGTCTCGGTGGCAGTGCAAACCGGCCAGCAGCTAACTAAAATGGCAGCTTTATCCATGCTAGCACTTTTAGTACTTTAGTACGTTGCATGCGTGGATACTCGTACTGAACTACAGCAAGAGCAAAGGATGCATGCAGCCGCCAAGGAAACAAAGACCTGCATGATGCAGTTGACATGGAGGCGGTTAGATGGGATGTAACGAAATATCTGGAGAACTCTTGTGCTTGAAGGTACGGCGGTTTAGGTGGACTTTATTGTTTCTTCTTGTCATTCTTCAGTTCTCCTTTCTTATTCCTTTGTTTTTGGTTCGTCTTTTCCCCCCAGAGCCAGATTGTTCAGTGATGGTATATGGGAGCAGAGCATCTACAGCCTCAACATTGAAAAGGCGGCTTGCGGGTATGAGATCATCCAAATGAAGGGCTGAACATCATGTGCTTGTCGGGTTGGTGCTCTGTGGGGTCTGCTCCTAGTGAACCTAAGGAAGCGGGCACAGCTGAGGGTACTAAATCGTGATTTGGAATATGCCAGGGGGTGGTCGTTGTCGCTCCTCTGTGCAATAAAACGCAGTGAGCCTCACAGCAGCCATGAGGCGGCACATCCCTAAAAAAGTACGGAGTATAAGAGCGAGGGAGAGGAAAAAAGAGACCTCCTTGACTGGGCACACAATGTGTTGCTTCATGTGACCATCAAACACCAGTAGCCAATGAATATTGGATATGGTTATTTATATTGCAATGCTCGGTGTTATGGAAGACAGATCAGAAAAAAGGTAAGGGGCGTGTGACTGTCTCGGCTTTTGGCGCAGGGTGAAGAAGTCATGATTAGCCCGCAACAGCGCAGAGTGATGTACAGCCAAAAGAAGCCTAGGGTCTGCATAAGGAGCTGCTCCAACAGCAACATAATTTTCGCTCTATTCGGGAAGAAGAGCGTAAAGCATGGCAGCAAAGCCAGAATCCATCGCTTTATGAATGTGCCAAAAGAAACCAATCAAATAACAAAGTAGCAGTGTAGCCGTTTTTATAGCCAGCAGCGATCAATTCACGTCGGTCCACCGTGGACAGACTTGATCGGCCACAATGGACAGACTGCTGAATTGCGGACGTTTTGAGTCCGTTATTCCGTTCTGGAGAAACAGCGGAAGCGATAGTCGTATATTAAATGAAGGACAGCTACTCGACGAGGCCAGTTTCACAAACAGAAACGTTCATAAACAGAAACAATAGCTTAAACGGCAATCCCGCAACCAATTGATGGATGACTGCAGACGGTTCCATTTGGCCCGCTTATGCGGGCCCGTTTCTTGATTGGACTCTTCAGCTTTATTTTTTCCTCATCCATTTACCTCTTAGAAAGCAATCAAATGGCCCAAATGATCTTGATTGTTTGCTATTTCCTCCAAACGGCTGAAGCTATCCAGTCCCTGCTAAAGTCCATAGAGTATTAATACGTACGTACGAGTAATGCTCCGTAATACTTAATACCTAATCGCGAACATCAATGTCGGCCGCCTTAGGGAGCACAGGCCAAGGAGTCTCACAGCTCACAGAAAGTATGGGCAATACGAATACGCCGTACTGTCGCACTGAAACTAAAGACTGCCAGAAAACGACTGCGTTTACTCCTTACCAACATGTTGCGTTTCGTGCAAGTGCAGCCACTCTGTCTCACAACAGCTGCGGTGACAGAAATTCAGGCCAAGGCGTTCAGGCCGAGGACGGACATGGGGGTACCAGGATCATACGAGTAGGTTCTGTCAAAAGCAGTGAGGAAGGCAAATCACAGCTTCACTTGCTACTCGTACTCCGCACGCGCTGAAGATGCAGACTTACCTTGTATGAGCAGCCAATGTAAGCCGGCAATGGTAGATTGGACGAATAGGGCTGCTAGTTGTGGTAGGCCAGTGGACTTCGTCGACCAAACAGGTGTGAAATATCAACCGGCTTTATCGCCTTCTTAGAAGCCTTTTTTGACTGGCCTAGACGGCCCAAGCTCTTTAAATACGATGTATTATTATTCGTAAATGTTTGTGCTGGGCCTCTGTGGCGTGAGGGATGCAGCAGAGTCCAAGACACACGGAATTACGTTGTATTCAAAGGCCCACTTTTACAGAAGAATCAAAAGGGTCCTAGTTGCTCCAATGCGAGCCTTCTTTGATGGGCAGCGGGTGAGTTGGCGGGTGACTTGCATACGAGTAGTAGGACAGCCGCTTGGAGCTCCGCGGGTACGAGTAGGTTTGTGTCTGTGTCGTATCATAGGTTGCAGTTCTGGTCTCTCTTCCATACCGTGTATGATATGTGCTCATTTTATTGCCAAGCGCCTGCGAGCGGGAACATCCAGCTTGACCTTCCGTCCCTGAGCCGGCTCGTGGCAAAAGTATGGAAAAATGGCTCACTTACTGCACCGTGCAAAGCAGAAAAATTAAAAAGGATGACAATGAGAACGGAAAAAGAAAAACCGGAAAAACAAGTAAAGACATCGCCAAATCGACGATATGCCATAGGTATTTCGGAGTAATAAGAAAACTGCAGTACTACCAATAAGCTGTATTGATAGTACGACATAGCATTAGTCGTACTCCAAACTACTATTATACGCTCCACGGGTCAAGGGCATACGAAGTAAAAATGGTATCCTTGATTTCATTTGCTTGGGAGTACTCCGTACTTTTTGTTGCAAGGGTATTAGCAGAAAACCTGATTATCTGTGCGCGAGTTGTTCGTGGGCGCGGCAGTTTGCAATTTGGAGTAATACACTTTGTCAAAGATTGACAACTGGGAGACAGCCTACTCCGTATGTTTTCGGATGCGGCAGTGATCTTTAAAGTATGGGAAAAAGGCACCAGAAAGTGCAACCCATGACCATAGCTTTAGGTGCATAAAATTGGTAATATTACCAGGGGTGTTAAGTAAGGCCAAGACAAAAAATGACAGGACCAAACAAAAAAAAAAAAAAAAAGATGTTGATAATGTCGAACATATAACGTGAAGCTATACGCGGAGTGATACAGGCCAGGGAGTAATAGAAGAGAGAATGTATGATGCGACGTACGATACATTCTTCATGGGTAAGGAGTACACAGTACGGAGTAATACTTCTGGTAAATAACGAAATATATGGCAATCTGGGGTAAGAATGGGGCTAGAACAGCAAAAGTAATAATAAAATACATGACTTGAGAAGCAGCGTTCAAACAGTCAACCGTCCAACACGTATAACGGGAACGTCCAGACGAAAGCATGAGTAGAGACTGCACACAGCCCATACAAATGATGTACTAGATATACGAGTATGTCGTACACAAAACTCGTTGAACTTCCAGAACCCAAGATGTTTGTGGAGGGGACCTTTTTCTTAAGACAATGTCCGAGGTCGGTGTTATCTCAGCCGAACTCGATGAGACTGTTGTTTGCGTATCCGTATATACTCGTACGAGTTACAGTTATGTAAAATGTGTTTCGCTGTTCTGGCATTACCTTACGCTGGTGGAGCATGCTAGCAGCTTTTTTTAACGTTGTTTCTTCGGATTTTCTGGCTTCTCGATTGACCAAAGGCATAAAGCTGAGATCAACATAATTTTAGTAGCTGTCGTAACGAAATGAGATAAACCAGAAAAGAGGCCAGGATTTTGCTTATTCCGATCCACCATACGAGTACATCGCGGCAACGACGGAAATAGATTACGGGTGCCTGATTGATAGACTGTCGATCGTAAGAGGGGGGTGGTCATTAATTGCGGTTTGGGGACACTCGAGATGGACAGACTCATCGAGGCCTAGGACCCCAAGACTTTTACAGAGGCAACCAGCATCTACCATTAGATCAATAGCAGCAGACATGATACGCGGTCAGGCTATAGTCTGTATGAACTTGAAAAATAGCCTTCGTTATAGGATTGTGCTGGCGATTGTGCGAAGCTGTATACTCCATACCTAATGCTGCCATATGCGAATAGTATTCCATATTAACCAAAATGCTTGAAGAATTAATCCTCACTACGCCGTTCACACGTGAAATATAAGGTACGACATACATTGTACAATGACTACAGACCGTACGAAGTACGAACACGGAGTGACCTCGCCGCCTTTAAGCCCACGGCGCATGGCAAAAGATCTCCATTCCCTGATTCCCTGTCTACGGCATGCATCTTAGATGGAGAGTATGATGTACAAAGAACTGTACGAGTAATAGGCTCCAAAAGTACTTTATAAATGCGAAGGGCGAACACGATTTTTTTATTTTTATTTTTATTTTTATTTTTGGCTCTTGGAGTCTGTAACAGTCGTATGGTATATTACATTGTATTACTTCGTAAATCGTACGAAGCATTGCATGTCAGGGTTGAGCGTGGACCGATGCGTCGTATAAGTACTCCGTAGTGGATAGGGAACATCTGTGGTCCGTCCACAATACAACTCTACCAGTACGGAGTATGGTGTGTTGCTCCTTTGTGTAGTAATACTAATAGCGAAGAAGGAGCATTCTGTAATTCGATGTTCATCGTACAGAGTACGGAGTAATGGTCAGAGCCGGTTAGACCGCAGAGCATTGGAAGAATGTTGCGCCTCCCGCCGACTACCCTGCTTTGTACAATAGGCGTTCACAGATGCGGTCATAATCAAACAGGCTGGCAGTCGTTCTCAGTATGCACGCCATACCCGTTGGTGTGTGCTCCTTCAGAGTTACTTGAAGCGTCAGCCTCTGAGCGTTGGCTTTCCCCCATCTCGAGTACAGTTGCGACGGACTTCTTCACCAGGCGCCCCAGAGCCAAGCTGGCCCAATAAGAAACAATGCATAAAACAGCTACTCCGTACTCCGTACGACGTACTGCTACCCCATAAAGCCCACTCGTTAGCGGATTTAGTGGCGTGGACTCCCCATATTGATTTTCCACTGTCTCCATGCCAAGAAGCCCGAAAATGCCCCCAGCCAGTATGGGGTATTACGGAGTATGGATACACCGGAGCGTGACAGTACTCCGTTCGCACACAAAGGCCTCGTGCAAAAAGTAACTGTCCTTCTTTTTTGCTCATACTCGTACGCGCGCAAATTTTTTTTTTTTACTTTGTGGCCATCGCACAAGTACGAACATGCCACATTCTTCTCACAACTACGACGTACGATGTACGGCCCATAAAGGCCATCGTTCCGTTAAAGCGTCTGTAGCAAGTATTTGCAACATAACAGGGACTGAATATCTTCATTGTACGGAGTACGAGTACGCCGAAATTGGTACATACAAGTACATCCTTTACTCATACACTCGCCGAAACCGTGTCAACATACTCCGTACTCGTAGATAAACGATCTTTCCGCGGAGGAAAATCGGCGCTGTGCCCCTGGCCTGCTTTCTGAGCGTTTCAGCGGCAGCTTGTCGTCGTAGTTGCATCTTTGGCGCCGAAGCGAGAAGTAGAAAATCAGAATTTGGTGAGCGCAGGAGAGAAAGACAAGGAGAACCTGCAACGTGCAATGTTCTTATTTCGTACCGTATCCATATTTTCATTTCACAAAAATAGGAGCTGGACAAGCACAGTGAGAAAAAAAATCTTCAGCATCCGTGACTGGCCAATTCGTCCGCATGCACGCCATCGACGAATCACATTGCAGCATAAGGTAACTCCATCCTAGTCATAGCTTTTGTCGTCTTCGCCTTCGAACCGGTTGAGTCGTCCACAGTTGGCCACATCTCGTTCTGGGAAAGTGATACGACGCACGTCGTATTGCACAGAAAATTGGCATGCGTACTCGTACGAGTATCCATATGTCGTGTACGGAGTAGTCATCCCGAAAGTTGTAGACAGCCATATTCTTTCTCATCGTAGCTTCGTTCTCGTTCTTGCAAAGTCTTTTTGCGCAAAGAACACTGTACAATGTACTCCGTACTCCGCATTACTCCGTGGTTTAGATCTTAGTATCTATTTTGATTGACTTTGCCCCGAATGGAGTAAACTTTTACTGTATGCGACTACGATGGATGGTACGAGTACGGAATAATACGACCTACGTCGTAGTACGAGTAGTCGAAGGCCTTTATTGGGTGAGGGACCACTCAAGAAAGGCACCAGTCTCCATATAATTACGAGGGTACGAAGCGACATCTGCGCACGATGCACAAAGTATCCAGACAAAGTGCCTTTGCGTTCAATAAAGTCATTGTGGAGTTGGCAGGCTTTGCGAAGTAATACGAGCACCAAGTATTTCACTTCGTTTTTTGCCTTCTTTGTTTTCTTTAAGCCATACGGAACAAGTTGGGTTTTTTGCCTTCATTTATCCTTTTTCCTTTATTTGCCCCTTCCTTGCCATTATTATTGTCTGCTTTTTTTTTTTTTTTTTTGCTAAGATTTTTTGGGGTCATCTGCCCATATCCACCTGCATGCTGATAAACCACCATGACCATGTGCGACGTAAGAGTACTCGTACTTGGACGAGCACGGAGTACGGGGTACCAGTAATAGGATTACATTTCGGCGCAACGCCGCTCCTTTCAGGCCTATTTTGTACTTCGTACACAGTGTTAGCTTGATCGCTATACGAGAGTACTCGTAAATCCACGTTTCCGTCTGATTGCGCCACCCATCATTTAACTTCCGTAGTGCTGTTAGTCTGGTATGTTAGCTTACTTGTTCTGGTTGCTGGCTCCTTGTGACAAGGTTAACTGACCGCGCCTTTCTGTATTTGAACAGCACGCAATGCACCTAGCCAGTATGGGTACTCGGCCACCCACCACAGTTACATGTAATTCAAAGGCCCCGTGGGTACAGGTACGTCTTACAGTGCTACCCCCTGTCTGCTTGGTTGCATCAAAGGTACGTGAGTGCGTGTAATCCGTCCTTCGTAGCAGCCGAACCGGGGTAAACCTATGACTTCACCGTGCTCATCCATAATAATACACTGTATGTGAACCCTACCCATACGCTCCTACCCTTTTTCCTTTCCCCTTCCCATTTGTCAGTTCCCACTCCCCCCCCCCCCAGTAATAGTTTTCGCCCACGCTTTAAACAGAGGACCCTAAGCCGAGAAGAACCTCCAGCTTGGAATGGAGGCGGGAAAGAACGAACAGCCAGAAGATCAACCAAAGACCGCCGAGGCCACCCAAGGGTGTGAACTTACGAAAGACTACGAGTACAGTTGTCTTCCGTCGTCGAAGTACTCGTACTCAAACGAAGTACGGAGTACTGCCGTCTTCCATCGTACTTTCCCTCCAGTCTTCTATCTGGTATTTCGCTTCCTTCTTCCCATTCTCATTCTTCTCTCGGTGGCCGTCTTTCCTCCTCTATCTTCCCCATTCCCTACTTCCCGTTATTTCTTTTCCCTCCGTCTCTTGAGGCCAGTTTGACTGAATGCTTTTCTTTTTCTTTGTTCTTATCTGGACTGTCTCTTTGCTTTCATTGGCTCCCACGACTGGGTGCCTCCCGACTCGCCTTCGGTCTTTCACGGAACCGGATTGACGGCCGAGCAGCACTCCTTCTCGTCTGCTTGGTGTTGTTCTTTGCTCGCTTCTTTTTATCTTTTTGCCTGGCTGGCCCATTTCCGTCTCGGTGACCAATTGGCGCTTTCCTTCTTGACGCGGTATCTGTCATGATACTAATGAACACACACAAATTCTTCACATCATTCGATCTCGCTGGCTTAGCAGTCTCGTTTCCTGCCTTGTCTCTTATTCTTATACCTGGCGAGTTAGTCTGTGATGTTGCCGGGCCTTCTAATCGACAACATTAAGTTCTTTTTTTCTGTTGCTTTTTGACTTGGCTAGCTCTCTGCTATTTGCCCGCCGTCGTCGCAAGTCGTCTGCGGATCTTCCGTTACCAATTTACTTTGTTACTATCACCGGCGGAACTACGCACTCGAGAACAGCACGCATATGCTGCGCCAGCACGATGGCAAGCCCAAGCGCCATTGAGTCGGCTCTGGACCCGTCCTTCTCGCCAGCCGTTACGGCCGACATGTCAAATGCGTCATTGTCGCCCGCATCGGAACCTGCCCCCACAAATGACGATACTGGTATGCGAGCACTCTAGGAGCGGACGCTCTACACAGCAAAGTCATTCACCGTTCCCTTGCTAACTCTTGTCTGTTTTACCCTACCAATAGCAGCATCGTCGATAACTGTGAACACAAAAGCTCCGGCAGCTCAGTTTCCCGCCCCCAAAACCGACAAGCCACGGCCACATGTTTGCACAACATGCCAGCGGTCTTTCGCACGTCTGGAGCACTTGAAGCGCCACGAGCGGTCACACACCAAAGAGAAGCCCTTCGAGTGCTCACAGTGTACGCGATGCTTTGCCAGGCGAGATTTGCTTTTGCGCCACCAGCAAAAACTTCACCAGTCCACCACCCCCGCCGCCAGGCCCCGCAACCGGCGCGAGAGCACTACGGGCGTTACTCCCAGCCGCATCCGCAAAAACAGCATGGTGGCAGGAAACAACTCAGCAGCAGCAGCAGCCGCCCTGGGAGACATCAATGGGGTGAACGGAACCAACACTATGAATGGAACATCGGCTATGCGACCTAGAGCGAACACCATCAGCCATGTGGATGCAGCTGGTTTGCAGCATATGATGGCATCGGCTACATCACCTTTGGCGCGTGGTATTCCGCCAGGTATGCACAGTCGACATGCGAGTTTTGTTGGCCTGCCAATGCATGGGCTAGATCAGTTTCAGACGCAAACCCCAACCTACACGGGCATGTCGGCTGTCATGGGCCATCGCGGTATGAATCACGGCCTACCCAAGCTTGACACAAATGGCCTTGGAAACATCGAGTTTTCTGGTGGCTTGCGCACTGGATCGACTATGCCATTATTTAGCCCAGAATTCGAGTTTGACAATTCGGCGTTCAGCGGCGGAATGGGAACGACCATAAACCCAAATGCCCTACATTACACCGATTCTCCGCAGTCGCTGGCTCTCGATCCCACGCCAACATTTCCTGGTGGTGCAGGGGGGTACCACGAGATGTCGTCGATGCGAGACAGCTTTGATTGGCTAACCGGCTTTGAAAACCAAATGTCATTCAGCGCCATCGACGAGACGGCGGTGGACGGATCTTCCCCGTCTGCTATGAGCACTGGGAGCCAGAGCGGAATTAGCGATGTCATGTTAGACGGTACAGGACATATTCACTCTACTACCTCATCTATGCTACCTCCGACGTCTACTGCAAATCACGCAATGCCGACGACGGTCTCCATGTGGCAACCAAACGGCATAATATCCCCTCAACAGTTGACAGCTAACAATTTTGGTCTTGATGTTGTGTCGACGTCATTTTCTGATCTTCTTGGCGGTCTACCGATGTCCTCACATACCCTGGCTACCTCGCTTGGCCAGGCCAATACTCCAACACCTTCTCCACTGGCTGGCAGCGTCGGCGGTCCCAGAACAACGAACACGTTTTTCTCTACACCTCCTCCGTCCTTAAGTTCGCTAAGCCCTTCGTTATTGTCGAACATAAATTCAGCGAATGTGAACCAGGCCCTTGGGTTTCAGAATAACGGAGCCCCGGAAACTCCTCCGTCTATAAACGGCAGCAGTAGTGGCGTGAGCAATCATGGCAACCACCAGACTCCAAGCATTAGCTCGCCGGTGTCGACGATTACAGATAAGACCAGAAACGCTATTATCAGTGCACTGGGCTCAGCCGCTTCACAGTCATCGGCCTTCGGTATGCGCAAATACTCCTTCACTGGATCTGGCTTGCCGCCATCAGGTGCGGCTTCGGTCCTCGATAATCCTGTCCCGAGCACTGCTGATATGCAAAGATATGTGAGCGCCTATATACGCTATTTTCAACCGCAGTTTCCTTTTTTGCACATTCCTACGCTTTCCTTCGACGCCCCCTCGCCAAACAGTTTAAATGGAAATGGGGTGAATGGCACAGCGGGCGGATCTGGCTGCTTGATTCTTTCCATGGCTGCGATTGGTGCATTGTATGAATTGGAGCAAGATCAGTCTCGGGTTTTGTTCACGATGGCCAAGCGTATGATTCAACTTTATCTAGACGAGAGACGCATAGCGAACGTTCGCAAGGCAGATTTTCGCAGGACGCCAACAATGGACACCAACGGCAGCCATGGCCCGGCACAGCAGCCCGATGGTTCAACAGATACGCCCGTCTGGCTGGTTCAGGCGATGTTGCTGACTGTCGTATATGGTCACAATGGCTCCGACAAGCGTGCAGGTGAAATTGCGGCGACCCATTGTGCGGCATTGGTCAGTCTCGCACAAGGAGCGCAGCTGCTTCGCTCAACGCACGTGGACTTTCCCTCGGACGATTCCCTCGATATGCCTATGGCAAATGACCTGTCTGGTGGAGACGGTTCGGCGAAAGACGCGAGAGACCAGGCTTTGTGGCTCAAGTGGAAGTCAATGGAAGAACGCAAACGGACGCTTTACACTATTTTTGTGCTTTCAAGCTTGTTGGTTTCGTCATACAACCACACGCCGGCTTTGACGAACTCGGAAATTCTGCTCGATCTGCCATGTGATGAGGAGTTTTTTGAGGCGCCAACGAGTGCTGCATTCATGGCCATGGGTGGTGTAGCAGCCGCGAATCACAACAGGATGACATTCCACGAAGCTTTAGGGACTCTACTACGTGCGAGTGAGAAGCAGATGAAGCGTGCCGGATCCCAGAACAGCAATGGAATCGGGGCCAATCGCAACGGAACGACGACAACTGATTTGGTGCCCAGTTCCTTTGGTTGTTTTGTTCTTATCAATGCCTTGCACAACTATATCTGGGAAACTCGGCAGCGCCATCACAATAGAGTGTGGACAAATGAAGAGACAGAGAAGATGCAGCGGCATATCGAACCGGCGCTGCAAGCTTGGCATCAAGCGTGGTCGGCTACCCCCCAGCCTGCAATGGAACGACAGAAAGTGTGTGGGCTAGACTCGTTGTCTGCAAGCGCCCTGCCACTTTTGGACCTGGCCTATGTTCGACTTTATGTAAATTTGTCGCGGTCTAAAGAGAAGTTCTGGCAACGGAACTGGGACGGTTTGGCAGAGGAGCTGTCCCATGGGCTAGAAATTGTCCAGCATGCAGAACAATCGCCTGCCTCGAATACCGAGTCCGTGTTTACAGATCCGTCATCGGAACAGTCTGGAAACAGCTCGTCGGTGTATGTCGATTCCCCCGCCACTCAGTTGTCGTCTGCGTCACCCGATTTTGGTACGGCGAATTTGTCATCAGCCATGAATACAACAGTGGCATCAGCAGCACTGCCAGGCCAGTCTAGCCAACAGCAGTCTAATCGATCGACGTCGAGACGCGAAAAGCATCTACGCAAGGCTGCATTTTATGCTGCTGAATCACTGTCAATGACGGACAAGCTGGGTTTCACAATGGCAGATTTTGCCAGTCGAGATCTGCCTCTGCAGACAGCTCTATGTACTTTTGACTGTGCACAAGTGCTTGCAGAATGGGTCGCAACGCTGCAAGACCGGGTCGGCCGTTACCTAGGAATAATCGGCCATGACGAAGTCGACTTCGGACAAGTGCCAGCTATCATGCTGCTCGAAGACGAGGATATTAAGCTTTTAAGCAAAATTCAGGAGGTTTTGAGCGCGGCAGAGTCGAGGATGAATATGGACATGGGCAACGAAAGTACAGGCAGAAGCGATATCTCGACTCGAATGGCGTCCAGAATGCAGATGGGAGAGCAAATCGGCTATGCAGCAAAGATTCTGAGCGTGACTGCCTACATGCTGGGGAAGGCATCCGTTTGGCCAGGTGAGTTGTGCAAGGAGGACTGATGGTGCAGAGAAACTTGAAATGTTTGTTTTGTTCAAGGGAGTGGAAGAGGTTACTAATGTGTCAACCCAGTCACCCATCTAATGGCCGAATGTCTGGAGAATCACGCCGGTCATATGCGGGCTCGCGCCGAGAAGTCTATTGTGGCCTGCGACTAGAATCAGGTGTCCATGTGCTTTGGGGTTGTTGACGGCTCAACCACAAAAGCAGTGGCTGAGGTGGCTCATAGCGAAAAACCAAGCGATTTTTATCTAGGGTAGCCAGCCGATGCTTTTTTTTTTTTTTTGCCCTTTGTCTCTTTTTGGTACCTTTCCTCCTGGATTTTCTTTTACGTTTTATTTTGGTTGGGGTCTCGTTTTTTTTTTTCATCTTCCATTCTATTTTATCATATCTTGGATTAGCAAAAACGACACGGCTGCGATGAACAAAAACGTTGGGTATTTGGGGGCGCTTTGACGTGGCAAGGCTTGATTTTACTTCTCATCCCGGGGAACGCTGCACCAGACAGACTATCGGTAACAAAAAGTCTGCTCGCTGACGTTCAAAAGGGGGATGAATTGATTCGGGGACCTGGTGAAACCAAGAGCTGAGGTCGGCCTTTTTTATTTCAGTTTCGATGATACAGGAAAACGAAAGGAATCAAAATGTGATGAAAGGGGCGGCATTTTTGATTTCTCTTTGTAAAAAGATGAAGGGAAATACTTTATAATTATTGAGCATCACTATCGTGGTTGGCAGCGTCTTGTCGGTTTCCAGACTGGTTCTTATTTTGAGAGGTCTTCTTTTTATCAGTTCTGCGCCTTCAAGAGTTGAACGGAGGAAATTGTTTGATGTCATTTTTATGTGCCTTTGGATACGAGACGAGGCTGTATTGTTGAGGAGGATGCTCAATACCTCAAAGAGAGGATGTTTTATTAGTTCTGGACATAAGAGGGGTTTTGGCGTAGGTCTAGGAAATGATAAAAGGCTGCTGAGATCCGGTAGCAATTATATTAAAAGTCGGAAAGAAGAAAAAAAAAGACTCTTCACAGATCTTGGACCTCGAACTGGTTCAGTAGACATGTTTTTCTTGGGCCATGTAAGGAAAGGTTGCTTTGCTGTTCAGTGGTTATTTTACAGTGGTTTTATCCCATACGAGTAAGATTGCTATAGTGCCGGGGAGCTCGCTAATGCGCCTGTCACGCGATGTATGCAAAAACAAAGAAATAAAAAAACACTCAAGCTCTCGGAAATGTAGCTAGCAAAAGTCGAACACAGAAGATTTTATATTTTATCCGTCTCTGACGGTGACAAGTATATACATGTTTGGTCGTTTGGTCATAGAACATAGTGGGTGTGTAGTGAGAATACAATTGAGACGTATATATGCAGGTGAAGATAGTTTTGCATGTCGAAAAGATAACGGTGACGCAGCGATGCGCCTCGCTATAACAATTGGCGCAGAACAGTGCAGGCAACGGAGGCTGTGACAAACGCCATTGCCAAGAACGACGAGCTGCCAGCCAGCGCAGAAGCCGAGGAGGACGAAGAGGTAGAAGATGATGCTCCGACCGGCGAGGTGGATGTGGAGGATGATGTGGCTCTTGTGGCGGTTGCGGAACTGGCGGATTTGGTTGCGGACGGGGAAACGAGGGTTGCCGATGGCGAGGACAGGGCGACACTTGATAAAGAAGACGCCACGTCGTTCTGGCTGCCCAGGGGCGAGCAGGCGCCCGTCAGGGTCGAGAGAGAGGCAGAGCTGGCCAAGGCCGCTGGGGTGGAGCCGCAGTTGACGTACTGGGCCATCCAGACGGTGTCGTCGGTCTGGTCGATGACAACTGTTATGGGGGTTAGAATTGGAGGAGGGACATCAGATGGGGAAGGGGTTGGGCAGGCGGAGGGTGGAGGGTGGAGGTGGAGGGTGGAGACAAAGAAGAAGAGAAACGAGGCAAAACATGGAGGCACTCTGGCGACATACCATAGGCTGAGCGCAAAAAGGTGTCGCCCAGCAGGACAAAGTCGGTGTTGGCCTGGATGCCCAGCATGCACTCGCCGTTGCTCTTGCGGATCAGCTCGTCGAAGGGCACGCGGATGGTGACGCCGGGAAAGGCAAAGTCGAGGCTGCCGGTTCTGCTGGTGGCAAAGCTGCAGTCGACGGAGTAGAAGCCGTTCGCGTTGGGGCCGGCCGTGTTGCCAAAGTCGGCGGCGATGGCGTCGGCCAGCGCGGTGGGCAGCAGGGTCAGGGTGGAACCAGAGTCGAGAAAGACCTGCAGGCTGCTGGCCGGATAGGTGTGCGAGGCAGCGGTGCCCGGCGCGGCCGTCAGGCCCAGCGACGTCATGTTGATCCAGTAGCGCGGCACGCCGTCGGGGCTGAACTGGGCGGGCGTGATGGGCAGGCGGGCCAGGCGGCCGGCAAACTTGGAGCTGTCGACGCCGCCAAACACAATGACGCCCTCCTGCTCGTCCTTGCTGCCGAGGGCGAGGCTGAAGGCCTTGACCTGGGTGATGTTCTGCAGGGCCAGCTCGTCGACAAAGTTGGGGTAGCGCGTCGTCAGGCCCTCGCCGTAGCCGATGCCCAGAATGCCCGAGAACTCCTGCGACGTCGACGTGGCCACGCCGAACTGGATCTGCTGCAGCACCGACGTGGTGCCGGGCAGCGCAATGTTGTCGCGCACGTACGTGATGTTGGCCACGCCAATGCCGTAGCGCAGCTGCTTGGTCGTGCCCAGCGGCGTAAACGTGGTCGACTGGCCGGGCACGAACGAGCCCACGGCCTCGCAGAAGCTGGCATCGCCCGTCGACAGCCCCGAGCACGTCGGGTTGACCCACAGCTCAAACGAGCCTGTGTCCAGCTGCACAAACTGAGGCTGCGCCGGCGAGCCAATGTTCACTGCGGGGACTGGTTAGTTGATGCTGAACAAGAGAGCGGAGGGCAGCCAGGCAGGCTGGACAATCGGACAGGGGGGGCTGTGTCGTCTGCCCCTTATAACACTCACGTTTTGCATAATAGGCCACGTCAGACCGGTTGGCCAAGCTGAGCTCGACGGCACGTTTGGAGAAGTAGTTTAGGTTGGTCGAGTGCACAATCTGCATGTGGATGCAGCCATCATGCATATCCACCGCAGCGTCTTCCCGAGCAACGACAGATCCAACAGTGCCCGCAATGCCAGACGCACCAACGGTCGCTAGGCCGCCGGCAAGCAGCAGAGCAGAAGACCGGAGTGCCATTCCTTCAACGAGCACGCTCCAGGACAGTCGACAACGAGAGGGCGGGGGGACAACTCCCTCTCAGGAGGCAATTGAAAGGGGAGGGTTGCAGGTCAACTCGCTTGTGGTGCATGGGCGAACTCAGTATTAGTCGTCAGTAGCTAAAAGTCGAAGTGGAACCTGAAAGTAAGGTCGTCGTCTGTTGCAGGAATCGGGGGAGGGTGGACTCGAAAAAAAAAGGCCCGGAAGCACCGTAAGCCAGCGCCGACAAAGTATTAAATCCCACGCCGTCAAGGACCGTGATCGAATTATGGAAAAAAAAAAAAAAGCGAGTGGTATGGATCGCCTGGATATCCGAGAACAAAAAGAACCCACTTGACAAATGCTAAATGCAAGCTGAACCTCGTTGAATATAACCCGAACGGAAACAGAAGCCCATGAAACCCAGAAAAACTTGCAAGAAAAAATAACAACTAGCACATCGATGCGTTATGAGAGAAGCGAGCAAACGAAGAGGCAGACTATCGTTGAAACCAGAGAGAGAGGGCGAGAGAGAGGTACAGCAAAGGGGGGTCTTTAAACGGACTTGAAAAGGCCGCTGTTCACCGCTATTGCCGCGCCGATGCCCGAACACTCCGGAGTGCCTCCTGTCCTCGTTCTACCTCCTTTTGTTGCCGGATTCCGCTCAGATTATCGCCAGTTGGCCTGTATCCAAATGTTGCTATTCGCATCGAGCGAAGTGACGAGAACAAGAGGGAAAATCCAGGTCTGAAGGAATGCGGGAAAAAAAGACGAAATAAAAGAAATAAAACAAGAGGGAATAAGACAAATAGAAATAGAAACGAAGACGACTCAAAAAAATAAAAAAGAGAGGAAAAGAAAAGCATACGAGTAGGGAGAAAAAGGTAGGACGAGAAGCGAGAAAGAGGGGGCACGAACAAGGAAAGGAAGATCAAAAGGATGAGAAAAGTCTAAAATTAAAGCTGCGAGACATGCAGCCAATACGGTACAGGAGCAGAGCCGAAACGTCCCCAAGTAGCTCGCCAAGGCCTCGTGTCTTGTAGAGAAGTAATACAACACCTCATGCCAAGCCCTGCTGGAGACGGGCTGTCTTTCCCGGCGGAACATGCAGGGGAAAACGCTTTTCTTAGTGGACGAATGAAAAAATATTCATGGGGAAAAGGGGGAACAATTGTGGGGGGGAGGTTGTTGCATGTTTTGCCAATGTCTTCGCCAAAGTACGAGTACGACGTATTACGACGTACTCGCCCAAGGAAATCAGGAGCTGGTCTGTCCGGTGAATTTCGTATAGAGGCGTCTTGACTACGGGATATTATTACCAGTCCTTTTCAGGGTCTTTTTCGTTTATGGCAGAAGGGCGAGACCTAACAGACGGCTGCATAACTACAAAAAAAAAACCTCTTGAATTGCCGTGGATATTTAATTGACACACTTTCACCACTGTTGAAGTTGTACTCGTGTTACCTTTTTACGTTTTGTACATCAGCGTTCCGGACGGGCTTGTTTTGATTATTTTTCGTTTTCGCGATATCACATGGAGCCAGGGCAGTTTTCGTGTGCTCGCAAGTGCGAAGTCTTGCAGTCAGGTTGGCAGCATCGAACACTACCAGCGCATCACGTCCAGTGTCAATGACTGGTTACTTTGTAGTGTTGATTTGCGGTAATATGCCATAAGAGCAAACTTACGCCGCCGAGCCCATGTTCTTCTGCATGGAATTATTCGCAGCGGTTCTTTCTTTCTCACTTACAAATCATCTGCGGCGTTGGCAGGAACAAAAGTGTTCAACAGGCACTGAAAGACGCCTAGAGAATCAGGTACCACAAAAAAAAAGGAGGAATAAAGCCCGAGGGAAGTATTCGTACTTTTGTGCGCCGTAAGACCAGCCAAGAGACTTGGCCAGCGAGGGTTGGTCAGGGGTAAAAAAGGCTGAAACAGGTCCGGCTCGTCGTAGCGTACTTGAGCTTTGTAAACACCGGCCGGACCGCAGCTGCGACGAAAGAGATGTGTTTTAGAGCCGATCAAACAAGGCACTGGGCCCACACTGGTAATAATAGACATGCATATGGTAATACTCGTATTACGAAGTCTTCTGAACGCAGCAGTTTCGCCCTTCTAAAAAGCATTAAGACAGCGAGTGCAGGGCCACAGCCGACGCCAACGATTGCCCGGACTCGTAATATTGCTTGGGGAGTACGGAGTACGGAGTACTCGTACGACGTGCTTCTTGGTCCTGTTTATAGTTTGGCTGTCCTGCTCGCTTGGCTGTTGCTGGCTGTTGCTTGGCTGCTGCTTGGCTGTTTACACGAATGGCTTTTGCTGCTTAGCGGTCTTGTGCTTGGTCTCAGCATCTTCTTGGCCGTTTCTGGTTGCGTTGCTGCGTCTTGATTCTCTTTTGTTGGCGACGTAATACCCGGCTGCCATTTTGCCGCTCCCTCCTGATGCAATGTGGTGGCTTTTTGGTTGCCATCCCGAACCATGTCGAATGGCATCGACTCTTCAGACAGGACGCTGGCGCGAGTGTAGCAGTTCGCTTTTTATGTGTCTTATCGGGTCGACGTAAGTCCTTGGCTCTTATTTTGCCCATGTCGTGCCTTGGCTGTTTGACCTGTTACGCGTATACGAGCCAAACATTGCTCTCTGTCCCTCCATGCTTGTCGGTCTCCTTCCAACACCCCTAAGCAACAGGGCAGCGGCAAGATCACGATGCGCGCTACAGACCAAAGCAAACATAAAGCAGACATGGCACAGGGCGATGTAGGCTGGTGCACCTAACAAAGAGTTGAGAATTAGTTTCTGTCTTCTACCAAATGCTACACTGTATACCAATCCAGGGCATTCACTCAACACCCACACACTCCCACCAGACGGCTGTGCACCTCATTAGCCAACTTAACATTATGTTCTTCAACGCTACTTCGATCCGTGCCGGCAGCTGGAAAGACGGCAAAGCGACGCCGGCAGCGCGACGCTGATGTGCCCCATGTCGAGTAGCCAGAAGCGTACGAGTAGATCCGGTTCTCGTTTATAATTTTCTCGCACTTTATGCCCAACTTCCGCGGGGAGGAGGTTTGCCCACACAAGATAACACATCTCAGTTCTCAAACGCACGTGCCATGATAAACACGCAAAAGAAGAGGAAGTGGCAAGCAAGCACGATATATGATCTATGCTATGTCTAAGTACTATTACCCGTATATTCAGGATCCCACAGATAGGGGCTTATTAGTACAAGCCGGCCTACCTACTAGTAAAGGGGATCTATCAGTGCGGGACGCCGCCTCTGCGGTCCCGGTCAAGCAAATGGCAACAGTAAAACACTCAAAGCAGCATGCTACACCCCCCAGTCCGCCGTATTACCCTGCGACCACCGCCAAGCCCATCCTGACTCAGCGCTTAGTGCTATCCACCGCTGCAGGACTCGGCGCACCCAGGTGCTCGGGATGCCTGGCTGCCTTCTCCACAGTGCTAGTCATGGCGAGACCGATAGAAGTCGTGGTGCCGCTTGGCGGGGCCGGCGTACCGGAGCGGGTGGACGGGGCGGAGCGGTTATGCTGCATGTGGGCCTTGACGAGGTGGCCGGCGGCGAGGGCGGAGCAGAGGGAGAGCTCGCCGGCGAGGACAGCGGCAGCGACAATGCGTGCGAGCGAGCGGGCGTTCTCGCCGGGGTTGGGGAGGTTGGGCCCACGCACACCGAGCAGGTCGAGCATCGCACCCTGGGGGTCCAGGATGGTGCCGCCGCCGAGGGTGCCGACTTCAATGGAGGGCATAGTGACGGAGATTTGGAGGGAGCCTTGGAGGCTAAGGAGTAGTTATGTGTTAGTGCGGAATTCGAAGTAAGGGAATAAGGTGTCTTTTAGACTGTGGGAGGCAAGATAGGAACTTACTTCTTCATGATAGTAATACAATTCGCGCTCTCCACGACCTGAGCAGGGTCTTGGCCGGTAGCGAGGAAAACAGCAGCAACAATATTCGCCGCATGAGCGTTAAACCCACCCACAGACGCCGCCATGGCCGAGCCGATAAGGTTTTTGTTGATATTCAGCTCCACCAACGAATCAACATCACTTTTAAGCACATCCTTCACCACGTTGCTCGGAATGATTGCCTCAGCGACAACACTCTTGCCCCTTCCCTCAATCCAGTTAATGGCCGCCGGCTTTTTGTCAATACAGTAATTACCACTTAAAGAGATAATCTGCATGTCGTCAAACCCTGCCTCGGTGGCCATCACATTCAACGCATGCTCGACACCCTTGGAGATCATGTTCATACCCATGGCGTCTCCAGTTGTAGTCTTGAAGCGGATGTAAAGATTAGTCCCCGCCATAGCCGTCTTTATGTGCTGTAACCGTGCGAATCGGCTGGTGGAATCAAACGCCTTCTTCATCATCCGTTGACCTTTGTCAGAGTCTAACCAACGCTTAGCAACACCTGATCGTTCGAGTGTTTTAAAGGTCACACACGGGCCACGCGTCATTCCATCTGCGGTCAGAACCGTAACCACGCCTCCGCCAAAGTTGATAGCTTTACATCCACGACTAGTACTAGCCACAAGAACACCCTCGGTTGTGGCCATAGGAATCATGTAGCTGCGACCGTCGATCACCAGTGGTCCAGCAACACCCACGGGTAAGGGCATATAACCAATAACATTCTCGCAGCAAGCACCAAAGACCTGAGCCCAGTTGTAGTTTTCATATGGTAGCTTTGACCGGTCGAGTTCCCTGGTAAGCTCTTCGGTAGCTTTAGTTCTCGAGATAATCGTCCGGCGGACCTTGACGGCGCGAGTGAAATCCTTAAGCGTCTTTTCCAGGGCATATCCGGGAATCCTGCCTTGTAATGACATGGAAACGACCTCTTCGTCAGTAAGCTCGTGCGCCCGTTTCTCTTGTAAAAGTTTCTCGATCTCCTCGGGTGAGTGTGAGGCGTTGAGGAGGGCCTGTTCGGCAACCGCTTTTATAACGGGCGATTCTCCATTATTGTCTGTTGATGCAGGTCGTATATGCTCGCCAAGTGGGAGATTCGGAGTGTCGACATCGTTGAAATTCTGAGCATCGGCAAGATCACGAGTATTGATTGGCCGATCTAAGACGTTATGGTCTTTAATACCCCATCGAGCAACGTTAAACAAATAACCATTAAGAGTAACACTCATGGCTAAGACGACAACGACCCACTTAAATAAGATAGGGTCCTCGAAGCTCTTTAAAAGACTGCCCACCAAACGTCCACCCATCACATAGTTCGTCAGATCATCCCACTCGTCCTCGACCTTACTAAGGCGCAGTCCGTAATGAATCGACGGGAACTCAAGCTCATACTTAATCGGCGTCAGAACAGTCACCACGGTCTCCTGATTCTTCCGCATTGCGTTTTTAAGAATCGAGTCCAGTCCGTTACCCGCGACCTTGAACGGGTCGACGGGAGGCGAGCTAGCCACTCCGCCGAGACCTCCGACCCATGATGAGACGTAGGTGGGGGAGTTGGTGTTATAGAAAGGGATAGTGCAGATGTTAAGGACGTTGATGAAAAGAAAACCGGATACCATAAGCACCTTAAACTTGGGGACGCTGGTGCTCAAGATAGAGGTGACTGGCTGGCCTTTGCTATCCACTAGGGCCCAGTCGTTGTTCTCGGCAACCTCCTTGGCAACACGGTGGCTGATACCATCGTCCTCCAAAGCCCTGCGTATTGCCATATAACGCTTGATCCGGTTAATCTCCAACTTAATGTAGAGGATAGCTGTGTAAAAGGAGAACAGTAGGATTCCGTCGAAGAAAAGGATCCACGCTGCTAAGAAACAGAATTGCTGTAGGCCGCCCTGGACTCCAGAAACTGCACCCCCCACGAGAATGGCAATTTCGATAACATAATCCTTGACAATCTGGTAGCCCTTCTCCTTGATGGCGGCTTGGATGGCGTACTGGATCACACCCGTTGTGCTTTCACTGGCCGTGCGAAGCGTCTTGGTGTTGCTATTGGAGTTTTCGTTTTCTAAAGAACGGCGATACTTTGATGCGTGTGACAGGACAGCTTGTGTTAAAACGATGTTCTTCTCAAAGCCGATAGTAACAACCAAGAATGGCAGCCCCTCTGAGAGTAGTACGACGGTTATTGGTACACCCAGCTTGGTGGTTACGATAAGGCCGAAGAGGAAGGCGAAGGTAGAGGACAACAGAGTGCTAGTGCCCAGCCAGAAGTTCGAGCCTATCCGGCGCATGGAGAGGAAGAGCGAGACAAAGGTCAGGTGCATGGAGAGGTAGCCAAGGACCATGATAATGATGTCGAGAGTTTCGGCATTCTTCAGCAAGTCCACAAACTCGACCCAGCTATTGTGGAACCAGCGCACAACACTACTTCTAGTGTGAACTTTAGCCGCTTTCATGATCCACATCTTCTTTTCCCGGCCGCGTTCCGTAATCATCGTCTCCTGTCCCGGGATGTCATTGGGGATCTCCTGGGCGGCAGCCGCAAACTGCGGTGCCTGGTGGAAGTCGAGTGCAAAAGCAAGTGCAGTATCTTGGGAGTAGGCACCGAGCGGATTGGCCGTTGAGGGAAGCGAGGTGATGGACAGGTTCTCAAAAGTCGGCACGACGTGGATCAGAGAGGCCGAGTTCGGCGAGCTGTGAGGGGGCGACTCGGGGAAAACGAAGGTGACAAGGGCAAGATGATCGGCGCCGGAGGGAACCGATGCTTCGGAGTCGTACGGTTGCCATTTCCACGAGGTCTCGGGGCCAATAGACAAGCTCTTGCTGCCATCAGTCAGGCTAGACCAGTCGGCACGGCGGACAGTTCCGGAGAGGTCGAAGAGGCTCTCCTCGAGGAGGTCCAGGTAGGAAAAGCTGGCAAGGACGGCAAAGATGACGATGGTATGAATCGGGTGTAAGGAGGTCAAGCTAGTCAGGGTCTGCAACAAGGCAGCGATCCTGTTGCTGGACCACGATGGGGCCGAGGCTTTCGTCGCGGTCTGCTGACCCCGGAAGCGGGAGGGCAAAAAGGACGACGCGGCGATCATGTTGAAGTTTTGCCGAGGACGAGGATGCCGAGGGTCGGAGAGGGAGGAGGAACGGGAGAACCGTTATGTTTGTGTCAAATTCGGGAGGGTCCTGGCCTTTTTTAAAAAAACAAATCAGGATTCACTGCAAATTAGGGCATCACAGCAGTGAAGCAGCTAAGCTTACGAGTATGCCGTCCTTGGTAGTATGCTCTTTGCAAATTGATTTATAAGCCAAATTTTGGCAAAATCCCGCTAGAGTATTGGCCCGTATAGCTCAGTGGTAGAGCATGTCACTTGTATTGCCTTTGCAAATGTGCGAGATGCCAGGGTCCATGGTTCAATCCCATGTGCGGGCACTTTTTTGCTTCTTTTTCTTTTTTTTTTCTTTTAGCAACCACAAGCAACTTGCATCTGCTATTACTTACTACTGTAATACAGTTGTGGCCTCATGCCTGGGACTTTTTTTCGTCCTTTACAGCACCTTGACTTTCTTCTATTTTTACTTTTGCATTGCTGTGTTTTTCTGTCGAGTTTCATGTTCGCGATTCTCTCAGCATTTCGTTGACAATCTGGCTAAATTGGATGAAAATGTGAGCAATGCTCTTGATAGCGTGTCTCATTTCCCGACGCCGGGTATAGATAACACATTGAACGCAGAGAAGACGCATTAAAAGGCCCTCAAAAGGCAAGGGACAAGGTATTGTCTCTTTTTTCTTTTGGGAAGACGAGCCTGGGGATGATGTTACCGGCTTTCGGAACCTCGCACACGGGTTCTGTGTTTGCTCTCATATTGCAGAATGTTATGGCCTGAAGCCTCTCTCTACTTTAGAATCAAGAGGTCTCAGCAGCATGTATTGGTTATAAGGGTATTCAGGATAGTAGGGGTAGGAGGAAATGCACTCTGGCAGAAAACGGTAAGAGACTGGGCCTTGAGCTTCCTGGCAATCAAATACAGACTGCTGTCTACCTTTTCCTTCACTCGACTCCCCTGCAGCCCCGACTCGTCACAAGACAACATTGCCGCCCGCCAGCCAGGTCTCCATAGCAGCATACATGTTCGGCCAGCCATCGTTCTGCGGCGTGGCCAACGACGGGTCAACGTGGTAGCCCAGTCGGCGCTGCATGATGCCCAGGTAGCGGTAGCCCTGCGGCAGCTGCTTGGCCATGAGGCGGCGCTCGTCGGGCGTCAGCAGCGGAATGGTGCGGCCGCCGTCTGCGGCAACGATCTTGTCCTTTTCATAGATCAGCTTGACGTATACGATCTGCCATTGAAGGTAAGAGCCGCTGTCTCTGCCCGCCACGGCCACATCTGACGCGACCGGCGCTTTCTCGCAAAACATGACAAAGCGACAGTCACAGTCGACATCAAACTCGCAGGCTTCGGCGCCGGTGGCAGCGTCGGCGGGCTGCGTGAAGCGCTGCGTGATGGTAGCCTTCATCTTCCCCACGGCGCGCCGGCGGGGGCGACGACGGCTCCCCTGCTCAGCTGCTGCGGGCAACGCGCCGGGCGCCATGCTTGGCTCTGTCGTGTCCGACGACAGCAGCGTCACCTCGCCCAGCTCGACGAGTGTGCCACACTCGCGGTGCATGATGAAGTCGCCGGCTTCCTTGCCGGCCTTCGACATGGCGATAAAGTCGTCAATCTTGCAAGGACCCGTCCAGGCTGGACGAATTAATTTTCAACAGTCAGCGTATGAAGGCTTACAGTACGGGGGGCAGGCACATGGGGAGAAGAGGCGGAAGATCCAACACACTTGTCCAGACCACTGCGTTGGGCGCAAACAAAGAACGAAAGTTCTTCCATTCTGACGAGTCTCGATAGACGGGCCAGCCTTTGCACAGCTCGGCCACTGCTAGTCTGTCAATCAGGTCGTCGACGGACCCGTTGATGTGAGAGTACACGCGCGAGTGCGGGTCGTGTGGCGAGGTCATGATGGCGCTGATGCCAGGAATGTTTTGGTGCTCAAGGGAATGGTCTTTAGGTGTTCTGTTTGATCTTGGATGTTTGATCCTGGAGAGGCTTTCTGCTGGCTTGGTCGACAGAGAGTAGATGGGGGGAGGCGAAGGCCTTGGCAGCTCCCTTTTAAGCATGCCCAGAAAAGATAAAAGCGACAAGCAGTGGCCAAATTGAAGAGGTCGTGCGGGCACGGAAATGACAGCGGGAAGCGGAAATGATCACTGCAGAGCTGTGTGCAACGGTTTCACTGGGAGATCATATGATGGCTAAGCAGCTATCCGTAATGTCGAGGAAGGGGAAGCAGAAGCGAGGGCGAAGAGTTGGACGACCAACGAAGGGGGTGGCGCAAAAAGGTTCGATGGGAATACAATCGAGTTGCAGTCTCATGCAGCCAGCCTAAGCATAGGGTCATCGGACTGTCGACCAACAGTGAGACAATGATGTGAACGTTTTGTCATCACTGGTGATTTAAAATAGCTTTTTTTTTGACCTGCATTGTGCATGCCGCTCTAGCTTTTCGGCTTCATCGGCTCGCCCGCATATCAACGGGTTCTTGCTGTCGAGGCCGAGCCTTCCTTTTGTTTTTGGTTGGTTATGACAGCTGAAATGGCAGTGTGGTCGGCCGCGTTGGTCCTTGTCAAATCAAACAGCAGGGGATGGCCAGACCATTCGCGAGTAATAGCGTTGCCTAGTGCCGAGACAAAGACCGTCAGCGCATGGTGTTCCCAAGAAACGCTGCCGCCTGCCGCCTGCTGTCTGACTGTGTACGGGAGAGCTTGGCTAGGCTTCCTCGGAGGCCCTGTTGTCATGGGACTGCTTTGAGGGCGACGAACAACGCCGGCTTGAAGTCTTTCAGTCACAGGGGTTGCAGCCAAACCAAAATTGAACGAAGCTGAAATTGGCACAAAAAGAAATCCAAAAAAAGGCAAAACCCTTTAGCACAAAAGTCAAATCCAAAACTTAAATTCAAAGAATAGCAGCCGTCTCCCCAGATCAGCGCTTTCCCCGTCCTTTTGCGCGTACAATCCCAAGATCCACGTCCGTATTCAAAAAACAAAATACGAGTATACAAAATAGCCTCCCCCTCCGAGAGAAAACCCCAGCCTAAAGTCAGCCTGTTGCTTTCTTACTCTGTCTTTGCCTTGTTTTTCTCGTCTGACGTCGCCGTCTCGTCGACACGGAAGCTGAAATCGACCACGCCAACAAGACGGCTGATGTCCTGGATCATGCCCTCGAGGTCGTCGCACACCAGCGTACTGCACACCTGCAAAATGGCAAACTCGGTGTAGCCATGCTGCTCCATGTTGCGCGCGTCCAAGACATTGGCCAGGTTGGACCCGGTGCGCGTCGGCACGCGCATCAGTGTCGCCTCTCCGGTGGCTGTGCTGACCTCGTCCAGCGCAATTTCCTGCCACTGCGGCCGGTAGGGATCGCGATCGGCCACAAAGCCTTCGACCGGCGGCTCAGCCTGCCGCTCATACAACCCCGTGGTGTCGGCGGCCTCCTTTGTCTTATTTTTCTTTTCGTCATGCTCGTCCTCGTGCTCGGTGATCGTCTTCTCCAACATTGTGGGTCTGCGCCGGTTGAAAAAGCTGTTTCGCCGCGAATGACGCCGCACAAGCCCCAAGTCGCCGCCGCCGCCGCCGCCAGCCTCGGCGCCACCAGCACCACCCTTGCCGCTCGCGCCGGCCTTGCCAACACCCCCGCCTCCATCCCCTGGACGGTCCTGGCGCAGCGCCAGCAGATGGCGCGTCAGCTCGTACGGGCGCGGCAGCGGAATGTACGGCGGCAGCGACTGGCCGGACATCAGCGAGTTGGACAGCAGCGTCAGCGTCGACAGGATGGTGTAGTGTGTGGGCCCGATGTTGTTGACCAGCTTGGCCAGGGCCTGGACCCAGGCATCGTCGCCTTTGGCCGCCTCGCCGTCGTCGTCCCTGTGGCGGGCCTTCCAGGTAACGGTGTAGGAAATCAGCGTCAGGTAGTTGAGAATGCGCGCCGACCGCAGGATGATGTCTTCGTAGGCCTCGCGGGGAAAGCGGCCGCCAATGGAGGGCTCCCACTTCTGCCAGTCGGAGTGTTGCTGTATCGACGGCAGCAGCAGCAGCAGCTTGCTGAACAGTTTCTGGCGCACTTTGCGCAGCTTCCAGGCGGGCGTGCCCGGCACGTCGAGGTCGCCGCCGGTCTTGTGTATGGCCGACTTGAGCGTCTCGTTGATGACAGAAAAGTAGTTGGCCAGCAGGTACAGCGAGGCACTGAGGTCGCGCCGCAGCCATGCCCGGTCCGTCGCCGGCTGCGGGAACACGGTCCAGAAGAAAGCCACAAAGCTGCCGGCCGACACGCATGCCAGTCGGTAGGGTGCCAGCTTATACGTCGGGTAGTAAGGCTGGCCCGACGCCTGGGACGCGGCGATGCCCACACGCCGCACCTGCAGCTCGTAGCCGATGATAAGCACCGTCGTGACGATGGTGATCATGGAGGCGGCAACGAAGCGCGGGTACTTGAGGAAGAAGTAGTACTCGAAGAACACAAACAGCCACAGAAACACAATCACGCCGGGCGTCCTTTGGTCGCAGATGTACCACACAATGTATGCGGCCACCATGGCGAAGAAGCTGCCAGCAATGCGGCAGAAGAAGCCGAAGATGGACTGGCCAGATGCTGTCGCAGGTCAGCCAAACAGTCAAACAGTCAGACAAGCAGGCAAAACACTCGACCACGGGGATCGTTAGACGGGGATCGCTTACTCTGCGTCATGCCGATGGCAATGATGATCATGGCCCAGACCAGCCGCTGCTCCTGGAAAAACACGTGCGTCTTTTCGAGAAAACACAGGATGGCAATGGTCATGGTGGCGAAGGCGGCACGCACGCCGAACATGGACTCGCGCGATCCCAAAAACGCCGACACGCGTCGCAGCCCGTTGCCAAAGTGCTGCCAGGCCGTGGTGGCCGGCAGGTGTTCGGGGTCCTTTTTGGCGCTGAAGCCGTCGCCCACGTAGATCACGTGGAGGTTGCGTTCCAGAACATCCGGCGACTCCTGGCCGTCCGAGTCACTGCGGTCCGTAAACACGCCGACAATCCATTTGCGCAGCCGTCGCAGAGTCGGGAATAAAAGGCGCGTCTTGTCCATGGTGCCGTCGGCCACCTTTTTGTCGGCAAAATCCACAAAGTTCTGGACTGCCTCGCCCGTCGCATACATCTTGAAACGTGATTAGCCAGCGTGCCTTTTTGTCTTTTTTTGTCCTTCAGCTCATCCGGCTGTCTCCCGTCCACTCACCAACTGCTCCATGTACAGCAGTACGTAGAGCTGCGACTGGCTGTGTTCGCGGGCGATAAAGATGGGGTCCGGCCCTAGCCGTTTACCGCTGCTAGACGATGGTGGAACATCTTCCATCAACCCTCTCTCGCGCGCCCACATGTGCAGAATCTTTCTGCGCGTGTCCCCGAATTTCTTGATCTTTTGCTCAACGATGCGAGCAAATCCCTCGTCGCCAGGGGCAAGAAGGTCGCCACGGGCCTCTACATCGTCGTTGTTGAGGTTGTTGCCAGCACTTTTGTCGGCATCCGCCTTTTCTCCCATGTCCTCACTGCCATTGGCCTCGCTGGCCTTGCTGCCATTGCTGGGGCCATTGGCGCCGTTGCTCCCGCTGGCCTTCTTTGCCTTGTTACGAGCACGTCTAGCCTTGTCTTTGGCCTTTTGCTCTTTCGTCTTAGGAAGCAGCGCCAGCTGGAGGCCCGCATGCTCGAGACCCTGGTCGATGGCTTCCGATAAGATGGCGAACGGCTCGTGCAGCTGCTTCATGATCTCGTTCCACAAACGCTTCTCCTCATTCTTGGCGGCTTTCTCTGCCTCGGTGGCATTGGTCATGTCAATCCAGCCCCGGTGCTCGGCCGTGCGCCGGAAAATGTCCATAATGGTGCTCATGCCAGTGCTGGTGGTCGGAATGGTCAGTGCCAGAGATCCAAACGGTTTAGGTAGGGAAAAAGAGGGGAGAGGGGGGGGGGAGCAAGTGAGAGGGATGAGAGCAAATCAGAAACATACACAGGAATGAAAATGTTGCGCAACAGGTTGACAATCTCGCCTAGGTCATGCGCTGTCAAATGGCCAAAGGCGGCATCGCGCTTCGCAAACTGGATCTCGGCCTGCATTTTGCCTCCCAACTCGCGAATGCGGGTAATGCTCGCGCGCAAGGCTTTGGCAGCCTTTTCTTCCTTGGTCATGGGCGGCGGCGCATCGCTGTCGGCGTCTTCATCGTCGTCACTGGTTTTGCCGCCGCTTCCCCTCCGCCACCAGCGACGGTTCTTGCGCTTCCCGCGGGCTTCGTCTCTGTGGCGATCCTCGTCCCGACTCGGGCCCACGTTACCGATGGACGTCTCCACGGTAGTCAAGGCGTACATGTCCTCCTCCTCAAGGCCACGCAGGTAGTCGCCCTGCTGAGTTACGGCCGTGCGCAAAACGCCAATGGAGTCGCGCATCTGGGACATCAGGATGGTGCGGCTGGAGACAGGTAAGATAAAGAGCGAGACGCCCGTGGCCAGGGCCATGGCCATCATCAAGGCCGAGAACAGCTGCTTGACAAAGGCTTCGCTCTGGGCGGTCGTCATCATCAGCGGACCATAGGTGCACGCGACATTGACCAGAATGGAAAACACAATTGACGGCAGGTTAAAGGCAGGCAGCTTTGCGCGGACCGTGTTGATGAGCCAAATCATGAAAAACAGCCACACTCCACAGACGGCCGACTGACTCGAGTTGTACGGCGGGCGGCCGGTCGCTTTCATCGTGGCTATCTGGTCGGCCGTTATCGGTCCGCTGGTGTGCTGGCGGGCCTTGACGCCAGACCACAATACCAGCATGGCCATTGCAGAGCCCAAGCAAATGCCCAGCACGTTGAGAATCAGCGTTTGCACGAACTTGCCGCGCGGCATGAGACAGGTAGCCAGAACAGAAATGATGGGAATCAGATAGCCGAGCCTCAGGAAAAGATCCGTGATGGGCTGCGCCTGATACCAAGCAATGCCAATGAGAGGTGGCAACGATCCCCTAGGCCAGTCAGCAAGAGAACAAGACAGAGCAAGACAGACCCGAGTCCAGAAAGCACAAAGTAAGAGGGGCACAAACGCACTTGAGCATCATCATCGCCGTTGGTATGTCCAAGCCAATGCGGGCGAAAAATGACGGCGGCGACGCAGCTTTTTCATCGTCGTCACCGCCAGCGCCAGCAGGAGCACCGCCAGCACCAGCCTGGCTGTCGGCTGCTGTGGCTGCCGTAGCCGCCGTGCCTGCCGTAGCCGCAGTCCGCATCCTTCGGGCCTGGTAGGGCGCTGCAGCATCGGCGCCCGCAGAGGCGCCAGACGTCACAGAGGATGCTGTCTCATTTGCTTCTGAGCGATGGCCCGTCCCGGGTCTACTCGCTCGTGCAGGGTCCGCTGTTGGAGCATCATTGGCCGTTTGTGACGACGCGTGCAGCGTCGTCTCGGCATTCGTGACGTTCTCAGTCTCGTTAAACACGTTGGCCGTCTCAATTCTTTCTGGCTGTTCAGAATGGCTGTTATCGGGCTGCTGTAATGCCTCGTTGGTAGCCGTCTTGTCAGCCATGATGGCACGTGTTGCCGCCGGTGCGCGACACCAGCTTCAGCCGTGCTTGGGCTGTATGCTTGCCAAGTGTGGGATAACAACGCGACGATCCGTCCTCAGAGCAGCTCAGGACGCTCAGTGGGAAGAGGAGGGAAGAGGAGATGTGTGAGAGCAAAGTCGGGCGCCTCAAATACCATAACGCAATGAACCACGGACGTCTTGTCTACTAATACTCGTACGTATCCCAATGGGTGAGTAAGCCTCCAATATCAAACCAGCGTTCACGTTGCATTGTGGCGCTCGTCCACTCGATCTGATTTTGTTGATTGGATTTGGTTCGTGATTTCCTTTTTTTGGCGTGCGCGTAATACAAGTAGTAATAATACTCCGTAAAAATAGTTTCTTTTTAGTGGCTGACGTTGTGGGGGCAAATCGGGGCGGTTTTAGGCAATTCCATACCGATAAGGTCAGCAATACGGGATTGCGGTGCTGACTTGCTTTGTTTTTCGGCGGAGACGCTCTCTATAGGAAACCCGAGCCCGCCGCAGGTAATAATACAAAGAAATGGGTAACAGATTCCGTTGCCGTATTGCGGTCCAAACGGCCCATCACACTCATCACACGCACAAAAACAAGTGCGAGTAGTCCCATATAATGAACATATGAAACAACTTGCCAAAGACTCACAAAGGGCTGGAAAACCGAACTTGGAGTTTTACAAGATTGTCATTTTCTCATGGGCAGAAATCCGTATTAACAAACAAGAAGATAATAAAAGCCAAAAAAAAAAAAAAAAAAAAAAAAAACCCCTAGAAAAGAGAACGCCAAACGACCCCATTGGCATCGCATACTCGTACGAAGACGTAAGCAGAACCATAAAAGTCAAAGAGCAAAAGAACAAAAAATAAGAACTACGAACAGAACTATGTTGCAGCACGCTTCGAACTGCGCGACTCCCTCACCCGCTGACGGCCGCGGCCCCCTTGCTCGCCACATCTGCATCGCCGTACTGATCGCGACCGGAGGCGAAAACCTTGTCAAAGTTGTATTCGAACCAGCGGATGTCGGGACAGAGACCGGCAAATTTCCAGACGCCGTCGACCTTGCGGTACCAGTGAGTGTTGGCCGAGTGTGCGTGGCCCTTGACGGCGACGTCGGTGAGACTGGCGTCTTTGTAGACCTGGTGCGGCACGCGCAGCTGGTGATAGCCAATGGCTTCTGTGTCCGAGACTCGCTCCCAGCGTGACATGCCAAAGAAATGCTGCGTGCGCAGAAGCGGATTTCCCAGCACATGCGGATCGGAGATCATCTGGATGAATTCCTCCGCCGGCATGGCTTCCCAGAGCTTATCGAGGAACGAGCGGTAGTCGATCTGTTCCTTGGTTAGTCAAGGTGTGGCAATATCAACGAGGAGAAGCACAATCGGCACAAAGGAACCCTAAACTAACCCGAAGAGTCGGCGCAATGCATCGTCGCAGTCGGTCCCAATCCTTGGAGTCGTAGCTGTCGGCCCACTCGTAAGCAGCCGTACAGAGGCCAAGATAGTCTGTTCAGCCTGTCAGCAAACAAAGCCGCCTGCGAAGTAAAGGTAACTGGCACGAGCCTAGGGGACCCACCCTCAAAAGAAATCTGGTCATCGGGGATCTTCGTGGCTGCCGGGACAGCCCGAAACGTGCTAATGCCCATGCCCATTGTGTCAAAGGGGATGATCTGTCGGATCTGCTGCTCTGCTGTTTGTTTTCTTTTTCTTCGGTCTGCTCCTGGTAGGCAAATTCTCGGTCTCCTCGGTCTCTACAGAGCGGTGATGCAACAAGTTCAAGTTGACGCTTTGCAGATGCTCAAACTTGATTCATACCAGAGTCGGGCTCAACAAAGTGCCACGCCAATATTTTCCAAATGGGAAATATGGCTGCTTTATATCGTTTGCATCTTCATTATCCGGTCGTGAAACCCCTTTCCCCCCAGGCTGTCTTCCGGTGTCGAAATGGAGGTGCCCGAATCTCTGGTCACATATAACGGAGCTGCGAGACAAAATCCACTCACTCTTGGGCAGGCCGTGTTTCCTTCTCTTTCATAGTAACTTCATAAAGCGGAAATTTAGATTGCTATTTCAATGGCTGATATTGGTTCTTCATGTGCCTTGTATGTCTTGCTGTAATACAGCTCTTGTCGCTCCGGACTCAACGGACAACCACAAAAACAAAACGAAAGGCCTCACAACACACTCGCACACTTTTCAGCCTCAGACACCTACATCGTACGGAGGACATAGGTGCAGAAACTCACATAGCACTGCATTATGCATACGAGCACACACATACTCGTACATGCCTTTGACAAAGTTTCGTGTTTCCACATTTGTATACGGGTATGTGAAGCGAGAGACGAAAACCGTGGCAAAAATTGGCCGTCTCCACTCGGACTCCGGAAGAAAATTTGGGGATGTGCGAAAATGCGGTGGAATCACGACTGACATACCAGAAATTGGTAGCCACACCCACACTCAATTGCAAATGCGGCGTAATACACCCTAAGAGTCAAATAAAAGGCACAAGCACAAGGAGGAGCTTCGCAAGATACTTGCTTGAACTTGGTTAAGGAGCACGCATTTCTCTTTTTCTTTTTTTTAGACTGGACCTGTCGTGAGATGTATCCGTTAGGCGAATCCATCCTGCCGGTGCTCCTATATACCTATCACATGGCACAATCAAATGTAATAATTATAATGGCACTTCGTAGCTTTTTGAGGTTGCCTGATAATATGACTCATTTTCCAGAGCTTCGTTTTGTATCGAGGCAGTTCTTAACTGCTTGTGAATATCCACAACATAAACCACATTACGAGTACTCCGTACGGAGTACTCCGTATGTCCATACGAATTCTTCCCAGGCGCTAGTGACAGTAATACCTGTACTTTGTACCCTGAACTCAAAGACGTGTCTACTTTCGGACAGCGGTCAAAAACGGCAGTAATTTTTTCAGCAGCTTCGCACGGACCAACTCGAACGAGTATTTAAGACGGCGCCGCCACCTACCATTTCTAAATTTTTTCTTTCCTTCTTTTTTTTCTTCATACTTACCTTGTTCGATGAGTCGGGTGCTCAAGAATACCTGGCCATAGGGTGGGAAGCCTGCATTGCACATCGTGGTGCTACCCATCTTGGTTTGTCCTTCGGGGCCGACCCGGGCGTAATTTTTGCTATCGAAACCCTTTTTTTCATTATGTTCGTTGACGTGTCAGCGACGTGAAGAAGAATTTCAAGGAGTTTCTAAGCAGTGCTTGTATTTTTCTGGGTGAATTATTGCCATGAATAGCGACGGGTTAAAAAGATGAATTGCACTTGGAACAAAACTGTAGGAGGAGAAGAAATGATATTCTATGCGAAAACCAATCAAATTTCGGTGTATTAAAAGTCGTTTTAGTAGTTCAAGGTCATTTTTTCTAACCCCGAATGTCAGCTCGCTCTATGGGTATTCTATTATGCCATCTGTACTCCGTATACTTATATACTTGTGGCTGTTTTCCTCTTTTTTTGTTCCTTTTAAACAAAGCCCAATTAAAAACCGAAGATGTGCAGTTTAACATGCCACCTTCAACCGACCCCCATTATTTATAGGAATGATGTAAGGTAAAGATTGTCCAAGTTTTCCATGCTCAAAAAATCGTCCGTCCACGCCTCTGGGTTTTGCGATGAATCTACCAGACTGGAATTTCCAAAAGATGCTCTGTGCCTTGAGTGCTTCGAGGTATCGTCGGCGATGTTATCTCCGTCAACCTGTTGGGGGGACGGTCGGGCAAATGCAGCGTCGTCGTCGTTTATGCTTTTTCCTGTTTCGTGAAGACTCTTCTGTTGCAAAACCCATTCGAAGACGGCAATAGCGCGCTGAACGACGGGGAAGTCTGACAGAATTCGGAAGAGCACCAGGTTTTTCTCGATATAGTTCTGGCAAAGGCGCCGAGTAACACTGGACTCCGATTCATCGAAAGACACTTCAACATAAAAAGAAAGAAGAGAAGTGATGATCGAAATTCTGAAAAGAAAAATACACATTAGACGTTTGTTATTATCGGGTTTGGTAAATTGGTAAATGTAAATGGGCGTTGCGGCAACTTGTGCAGTGAATGGGGAAACAGCCAGAACTCACAGTGGTACCGGAAAGCTGCCACCGGCGCCTTTTGTCATGGCCCTGCTTATTATTGTATCCAGCTCGAACATGGCGCTCCATATCCGTTGTTTGACCATCTGCTGACCGTCAAGACTCTGAAAATGAGGATGGGCCCGCACCAGACGAAAAATGGTGCACTCAATGCGGTAGCTCTGTGCCAAGAGAACCGCCAGATACATGTCCTGGTGTGTCGATGGGTCAGACGCGACGCCTAGCTGTCGCAGGAGAGAGTCTCGCCAGGTTCCAAATGGGAAAGTTGCATCCTGGAAACAGAGATACGAGTCTTCACTTTGCAAGGCCGAAACACTAGTCTCGGCTGTTCCGTTAAGTTAGTATGATGACCATAGAAAGACGATGGCGGAAAAAAGGTCCACAATGCAAAGAACCGGCTTCGTTTGAAGGAAGAGGGAAAAAACTAACCAATCAATGACAGAACTCTTGTCTCAATGAAGCACACTTTCTCTGCCAGTGAAGTAGGTGACAGAATGTGCGAATATTCCGGTGGAATATTATCAGCTTCCCAGTCTTCCAAGGTAACTGGGGAGGTGCTGACATTGTCGGCACTGATCATACGCATATTCTGAATGCCCACAACAGAGAAGAGGACATCACGGCTCTGGGCGAAGTCAGAAAGCTGACCGCTAGCAAGCAATTGACAAAAACTAGAAGAAAAAAAAAAGTTCGAGACATACGTATAACAGCCACCATATTCTCTTGCATACTCGGTAGGAGGCGGCATCCATCTCGTTGGCAAGGTCTCTAATAAAGCATCGTAAGTAAGCCATACCGTCAGTGAACCAAATTTGTCAGATTGCATCGGCCATCTTGCGAATCCAGAAGACAGACGTAATGGGCAGGGGGTCAGTCCAGTGCAAAGGGGGGAGGGGGCTGTGGACTGGCGTGGGCGTATTCATGACACACCCTTGGTGAAGACCCATTTTGACAGCCAGCCGAACGGCGTTGCATATCCAATATCGAAACTCCTTGTCCATTTCAAAGGTGCACGGAATCGTGCAAAGAATTGTCGACCCTTGGAGCATGCGCAGCTGCCGATTTTCGCACTCGAAATCATAAAGTAGATTTGCCTTTCCAAAAAAAGAGACCATGGCATCCGAGCGAGTCTGGTAGCCGCAGTTTGTGACGACCGACATTGGGGAAAACAGAATGCCAGATGCAAGGACAGCTTGCACAAGAAAGGGCGAATAGGTGCCAGCATCGTATTCGCGAAGGAACTCAACCCTGTCGATGACAGGCGCATAGGGGTAAGAAAACTCAAAATAGCTTTTAAAGATGACCTCGCTGACGGCAGTGTGTTAGATGGACTGCAAATTGAAAAGAAAAAGGAAAAGAAAACCACCCAGACGAGCTGTGACACCGATACGTACATGTCCTCTCTTGACGGCATGTCGAGAACGCGCTTTTTAATAAGATACTCGCGGTCAACATCATCCAATCCGGCCAGCGGATCTGTGCGGCTGTCCGGAGCAGCATTAATTGGACGATAGCCGGCGTATGGTCTTATGCCATCGAGCATCACCCGTGTCAAACGGCGGCGTTTGTTCCTGTTGAGCGCATCGCCAATAATTGTGAGATAGTGCTGGCTATGATGGTATTGCACCAGCTCGCGCTTGGCCAGCCTCACAGGCCTCCCAGTTGGGAGGCTTGGCGACACTGGCTTGCCAGTGATGATCTCTTGGCAGATCTGAATGTCCGTCGCTTCGGCTTCGGATCTGTCCGATTCCAAGATGTCATTTGGAGCCGCAGGGTCTGATGCCGTAGGGGTCTGGAGGCCAAATGCATTTCCCACTTCCGAGGAAAGGTTGCTGGTGTTGACTGGGGGAATATTCATGCTCCCAACACTCGTGACGCCGTCTTGGGAGGAGGCTTGAATGGCAGCCTGTTGAGACAGTTTACTTGCGTCATGTCGAAAACCCCGTGATCCCGGCGGATTCCTTATTTGGGCAAAAAAGCTTCAGTTAGCGCCAGCCTGCACCTTGAACAAAATGCCGGGAGGGGGGGGGGGAGGAAGGGCCGAGGGAGGAGGGGCGGCATCCGCAAAAAAAAAAAAAAAAAAAAAAAAAAAAAAAAAAAAAAATTTACCGTTGCTGTCTCGGCCTTCTCTCAACTCTCACGCAAGTCTCCGAGCAAGCCGTTTCCACACAACGAGAGCATGGTATGCCCACCACTGCGGCATCGCATCGCAACTTGCGTTTATGACAGACTGCGCAGGCTTTGCTCAGAGAGGGAGGATTTCGCCGGCTGCGAGGTGGAGCAGTGACCGGAGAATCCGAAGGCACCAAAGAAATATGCTCCATATTACCTGTCAAAGTGCTTTTCGGGTCTTGCTGCGCAACGTATTCCTCCCGGCACACATACTCGTAAAGTTTTTTTCTTGTGAAACGCTTTCTCCCAAGAAACAGACAATAAACGAATACACGGGTATATAATTCATTAAAAGGATTTTCAATGGGCAATGAAGCCGTTTTGAAGGCCGATAACCGCAAGAGGGCAAAAACAAAGAAATTAAGGGTCGGCATTTCGGCAATACCGGAAGGTGGGGACAGTCCTGTTCAAAATGCCGAGCCAATGAGCGCGACCCCTTTGTCCCAAAAACTGGCTCTCATCAAGCTCGCCCCCCCCCTTTCACGCGCGCCGGACCCAGCAGTCCCACACTCGCGAACTTTCCATACACACGTCGTAGGGCTCCAATGCTTAATTGTAATGTTCGTAGTCTTCCATAGTCTTCCAATGGCTTTGAACATAAACAAGGGAGCAAAACTGAAAGGCCGACGGCACTACGGAGTTCCACGGCAATCAAGCATGAAGCCCCAAAAGCACAGGACGGCCCTTCTTCATAACAGAGGCATGTCCCATCTCTCGGAGAGCGCTGCCGTTGTCGATGAGGCTCTTCTTTCTTTTTGGCTTGCCAGACCATCTTGATACAGCCAACTCAATTTACACGGGGCTTTAATTATCCATATAGCATGTACAAATAAGGCAAAACCTGGTACTCGGAACCTCCAAGATAATCAAACACCCGTCTCGTCTCATACGTCGCATATATTGCAGCTGCAGCCATGTCTGGCACGGATAGCGATAGCACAAGGAACGAGGCCGCGCCTCAAGCCGTTGACGAGGCAAAGATCGAGGTCCACAACCCCGTCGCGCCCGTTCACAAGAAACTGCCCTACTGGCGCTTGATCCTCGACCATGCCGGAGTGACGCCCGAGGTGATGGAGTGGCAGTACCACGGTTCGGGCACGAAAGAAGATCCGTACAAGATCGCTTGGATCCCGAACGACCCTCGCAATCCTTACAGCATTCCTTTTTATCAGAGATGCTTCATCACCGGCCTGCTGGCTACCATGACGCTGGCGGCTGCTTTCATGTCCTCCACATACTCGGGAATCATCGAAAATATCATGGGGGCTTTCCATGCGAGCAGCGAGCTGGCCGCTGCCGGTCTGTCGTTCTACGTCGTGGGCTTTGCCCTGGGTCCGCTGCTGTGGGCTCCGCTGGGTGAGATGTACGGCCGGCAGATCATTCTGTTCATCTCATTTGTCGGCTTTACGGCCTTCAACGCCGCTGCCATCCCGGCTCAGAACATTGCGACAATCCTGGTCACCCGCTTTTTTTCAGGCGCCTTCGCCTCTTCTGCTTTGACCAACCCGGCCGGTGTGATTGCAGACATGTGGGAAATCCACCATCGGGGCGTTGCCATGAGCTGCTTTGCTGTGGCCCCGTTTATGGGCCCCGTGTTTGGCCCCATTGTCGGCGGATACCTGGGAATGAAGGCCGGCTGGCGGTGGGTCCAGGCTCTTACGGCGCTGTACTCCGGCTCTCTGCTGATCTTGTCCGCCTTCACCGTTCCGGAGACGTACGCACCTCTGCTCTTGCGCAAGCGGGCAGCCAAAATGTCGGCCATGACCGGCAAGGTGTACGTGAGCAGCATGGATGCCAGCAAGAAAGTGCCGCTGGGCAAGGACGGCAAGCCCCTCACCGAGAGCCAGCAAAAGATGGAAAATATTAAAACCTCCATCTTGCGTCCCATCGTTCTCTTGGTGCGGGACCCCATCATCTTCATGTTTTCGCTCTACATGTCCCTCCTCTACGGCATCCTGTACATGTTGTTCGGCGCTTTCCCCATTGTCTACCAGGAGAAGCGCGGCTGGAATGCAGGCGAGAGCGGTCTCGCGTTTCTGGGAATTGCCACAGGCGAGGCCATTGGCTGCCTCTACTGCATGTTTGATAACCGGCGCTATGTCAGAATTGCCAAAGCATCCCCAGACGGTCGTGCGAGCCCAGAGGTCCGTCTCGTGCCCACGATGTTTGGTGCCGTTGCCATTCCAATCAGCCTCTTCTGGTTTGCCTGGACCAATTATCCCAGCATCCACTGGATAGTCAGCATCCTGGCTGGCATACCCTTCGGCTTTGGCATTGTCCTCAACTTTATCTCGATCAAGACGTACATGGTTGATGCATACACCGTTTTTGCTGCATCTGCCATGGCCTCCACCGTCGTCTTGCGCTCGCTCATCGGTGCTGCCTTTCCCCTGTTCACCACCTACATGTACCACAATCTGGGCATCCATTGGGCTTCTTCGCTACCGGCTTTTCTCGCTCTGGCCTCTGCACCTCTGCCCTTCATCTTTTATAAATGGGGTTACGAAATTCGCATGAAGTGCAAATACTCCAAGGAGGCGGAAGAACTTGCTGCAAAGCTGGTACACCCCCAATCTTGAACGGCCACTTATTCACCTCCATTCCGCCTTTCACATGCCGCTTCTCTCATTCATCTTTCGTTTTCTTCTTTCTTACCTCTCATGTGTGTGTGTGCGCGCACACACACATACACACACATCCCAGCCTCTTTCTCTCTTTACTTTTTTTTTAATTACTCTGTATCTTCCAACAAAAAAGATTTTTTCACCGTCTTGTCTAAGTATCACTTGTTTGACCTTCCCACGTCTTATGAAGATCTAGCTTTCGCATTTGATAGATTTAGACTTGGTTACTAAAAAGAAACATCATAATTGGGTTTTAGGCCTATCGCTGCTAGGTTAGCTTAACTAATAATACAGTGTCAATCACTCTGTGCAAAGCTGTGATGTGCCTTAACTTCTGACTTTCAGTAATAGAGATCACTACCGCAGCCTTGCCACACCGACACCACAACACAACAAATCAATTGCCTGTTATCTTAATGTGGAAAACGCGTCTACTCTGTAGTATTTCCATAGTTTCAGGCCTTCCATGTGTTTAGGCTTGAGGCGCAATTAACTGTGTATTACATTTCACCAACAACCATTATGACGAATTCTGTGACGTCGAGAGCCGTAATAGCGAACGAAATGTCATCTGTGCCTGTAAACTCTAAATAAGAAGAGGCAAATGTCTTCCCAGCTATGACGATAACTCACACGACATGGGGAAAGTAAAAGGTACTTTCACAAATCCATATTCGAATTGTTTTATATTATTTTGTTGCGCGATCGTTCTTTATTTTTGTGTGTCGTGTTTTTTCTTTTTTCTTTTTTTGCCATAATCGCTCATCGACATGCTGTCCTCGCTTTCTCTCACTGTCTCTCTCCCAGGATTCCAGTCCCCCCTCCGCTGAGATTCATTGCAGAATGCGTTCTCCCTTGGCTATTGAGACTTTATGCCTCTTCACGGGCGCTGTGGCTCTTTTCGGAGCCCATCGCAGCAATGCAAGTCCAACCGCTAATCTCAGTTTCTTTGATTCCATTGCCAATGCTCTGACAAGGCGGGACTGGGGTGCTCCTCTGGGGGAGAGAACGGATGGTATCCCACGATCACATGTTGGAAACGTACCATACGGTAAAGCGAAATCCCCCCCTCCCCCTAACTTTTTGTTCACCTCCCAAACTTCCTCCCTTTTACTTTCCCTGGAGAGGCATTGTGCTGAAAGATAAACTAATTGAACCAGGGACAATCATAGACACATGTACTGTTCCTGGCACGGTGGCGTTAACCTTTGACGATGGTCCAAGCGACTACACGGTAATGGTCCTAGATCTGCTGAGTCGATACGGCGCAAGAGCGACCTTCTTCGTGAATGGAAACAACAATGGGCAGGGCTATATAGACAACCCGTCGACGCCCTGGCCAAGCCTGTTGCGGCGCATCTACAACGAAGGGCATCAGATTGGCAGCCACACATGGAGTCACGCAGATTTGTCGTATGCACCACAATATGTGCGCGACGAGCAGATAGTCTTCAACGAAATGGTACTTCGGAACGTATTTGGCTTCTTTCCTACATACATACGCCCGCCATATGGGTCGTGTTCATGGGAATGCCAGGCCGACCTGGGCGCGCGAGGCTACCACGTTGTTAATTTTGATGTCGACACTAAGGACTACAGCCATGACAATCCCTGGGCCATCCAGTGGTCCAAGGACGTTTTCGCCAGCACTATTGGAAGCTCAGGGTACAACCGCCACAGCCGCGGCGCTGGCCACATTGTCCTTGCGCACGACTCACATTATGAAACGGCTGCCAGCCTGACTGAGTTCATGCTCAGTACCCTCCTTGACCTGGGCTATCGTGCTGTAACCGTTGGTGAGTGCCTGGGAGACCCGCGCGAGAACTGGTACCGTTCCGTGTCTTCCGGTACTTCACGCTATAGCGACCGTCCAGTTGTCCATCATCACGGCGAACCTCCGCGCACAGCCACCACCGCCACCACCACTACCACCACGGCGTCGTCCTCCTCATCTTTTAACAAGGCTGCTGGCTCCTACAACCCCGCAGCGAGGAACAACTCGGCTCACGGGCAACAACCGCACCACGAATCAGTGTATGCTGAGCCCGTTGAGCAGGGATGGGAGTACGATGTTACTGACGAGCTGCCTCCGACGATGAATGGAGATTGTGGCCGCCGTGTTGACTTGACTTGTGATGGCTCTGCGTTTGGGCAATGCTGCTCCAGATTTGGCTATTGGTACTGTGCTTTCTTTCTCTCTCTCTCTCTCTCTCGCCTGAAAACCTCCTCTTCTATGTTCGTTTGCATCATGACAGGCTAACACGACGGCGTACCAGTGGCAATACCTATAAGCATTGTGGAGATGGATGTCAGGTTGGCTTTGGCACCTGCTGGTGATTTCTGGGCCTTCAATATATGAAAGGTTCAGTATCAGTGCGTTTTCTTGCCGGATCTAGCCTTCTAATAAGAGGATATTACTGCGTGCAATTGTCTGCGTACTATAACAGATACAAACAGATGCCACTTAAAATCCGAAGCCTACAACATGTAGCCGATAGTTAACTTGACGTTGGCAATAGTCAATAGCGCTGTCCGGAATTCAGACACAGCATTGCAGAATGGGGTGGATCTGAACTGGCTATTCATGCCAAGCTCTGCCGGTTTTTGCGAGGAAACCAGAAAAGAAATAAAAAAATTCCGTTTTAATCGGATAGATTCACAACATTATTGGCTTGAGTTTGAGCTGGTGGATTGGAACCTGAACCGAAGCGCGTTGCGCCAGCTATGTAGTCTCTGCCTTCTTTACTCGCATGATTTCCGTTACTCAGTCGCATGTCCAGGAAGGTCGGTGAGCCCTGTTGTTTGGGGTTAGAAAAATGAGTTAGCAACAGCCTGTGAGAGCATAGTTCCAAAAAAAAGAAGTGATGTTATAAATGACTTACAGCCGTTGATGTCCTCGTTTACTGTTTGTTTGACCGCGCACTTACTGGCGTCCGCCGCCGACTGGGTCTTGACACCGTTGCAGCTGGCTGCACCAAAGCATCCGCCGTCCATGAGTCTTTGGAGAGCATCGCCCTTCCACCCAAACACGTAGTCTGCGTGTTGTCCGTATCCGGTTCTGCAATGTTGTCTTAGCATTGGAGGGACTTGAAGCGGTAGTTTTACCCCTGTGAACAAGCACCAAGGACTTCATACCTGTCGCCATTACTCAGGACAAATGGCTGCGAGCCGTCTTCAGGCCACTCGGATTTGTCGTTGAACTGTGTCGTATCCCAAACAATCTGGTGCACGGGTCATTTGTTAATATCCTAGTTGTTATAGCTCACGCGGCGTATTTCGCTCGTCTTACCTCCAACATCACCTGTGGAATCTTAACCGGATGAGAGGCCGGACAAGTTCCAGTTGTAGCAAATGAAGAAGGACCTTCGATGGGATATGCGACGTGGTCTTTGTGGTTTGGAGTGTCCAAGTTTTTGCCGTCCCAGCAGCTGCACATTGTCAAATGTTAAGATTGCACAAAATGCGAAAACAAGAAAGTTTTGAAAAAAAACACTTGGAACCCTCCTTCTCCGTTCTTCTTTTTGACAAAAACCGAAGAGCGAATGACTCTGAAAAGGCTCACGTTGGAAAATGAATGTTTGATCTAATACCCCCCAAGCACGGCTGGCTTGGCAGGGATTCGGTGTCCAAACGCGGGTCTGCGCAGGGCGAGAGATCGTCACCCTTGAAGTTGGGGCCGGTGAAGCAGCGGAAGCAGCTCTGCATCTTCATCTTGGCCTCGGCCGGTTTCGCACGGAGCGAAGTGTCGCCCACGAGCATGCGGAACCCAGGCTTAAAGGCAGTGACCTTGCCAGAGCCTGGGCTGACATAGTAGACCGTTGTGCCGCCTTGGTAGCCATCCTCTTGGCGATTGTGGATCTGTGGCACGCGGCGATATGTGTTGTTGCGCGCGCGGAAGTAGAGGTTGGCCGTCCAGTAGTTGGACAAATCGTCTGGGAAGTTACACGTGGTGCACGTAGCCAGTTTGGAGATATCCGCCGACGGCATGGATGCATTGAAAGCGTTCTGTAAAGTGAGTTTTTGTCCACATCGTAGTACATTTTGGAGGACATAGGGTATTATTACATACACCGCCAATGACTTGATGAACATGCGGCGAAGGCAGCATTCCAGGGTTGACAAGTCTAAGGAAGGCGGCGTTAGCTGGTATCACAAGCTGGCCAACAATTCTTCTAGAAAGAAGGGTTTCCACAAAGACAATAGAAACATAAAAACATACGGATCAAGACGCTCGATCACCACCTGTGAGCATCCAAACCGGACCAAGCTCGTACCATGTCCAGTGCTGCCTCCACCTGCTCCTGCTCCCCGGCCACTACCAGACTGTGGCGCGGCTTGAGCAAGCAGAGCAAAAAGGACCAACGCAGCTAACAGCATTCTTTCTGGAGTTTGCACAGATTTTGGCGACATTCAGCGAACAATAAAGACAGGGTTCGCAATTAGGAAGCGGAGCAGAATGGGTTCTTAGATCTAACTTCTCATAATACTGACTACATTAAAGGAAGACATGCTTCTCCAGCTTATATGAGAAACCTTTGCGACCAACCCCGTAAACAGATGTTTTGAAACCTTGATTGTAGTCCAGAAAATGCTGCCGCCTACACAGCAGGAGAGCACGGCGAGATGCCAAGCCCTTGTGCCAATTCGTACGATAAGAAAACGAGGAGGACTCCGCCCTCAGGACGGGGGGGGAGGGGGGGGGAGCGAACATACAACCGGCATTTTAATATTGATATTTGAAGTACAGAGAACGAAGAGTGAGATAAAACAAGAAAAAGAGAACAAGAAAAAGGGATGCCACTCTAGACGGGTTTTGTCGTGGGCTCGTACTTTCACCCATACATTTTAGCCAGAAATCCATCTCATTAACAGATCAAAGTGCCTTATGGCACTATGCTAATATATAACACAACGATATGCGCCCAGCCCAATGCAAAAAAGACCATTTTTTGGCTGTATCTCCAGGACTTCTGCAACGCCGGTAGTTGGTATGTTGTCAGGCGTTGCCGATGGTGTCGGGCTAAACTCAATCGTACATGAAGGTTATGCCACAATTGGGGATGCATGTCTTTATTCAGTCTTCGTTTTCTTATCTGTTTACAAATTGTAGTTTTATCAGAGGTGCAAGGACATTGGTTTGACAGCTGGTTCAGCTAAACTCTCAGGCTGGCACGTATCTTATATACATTTCGTGGAGACGCGACCGCAGCAGACTGTTCTCAGAGTCTGGCCTTGCCCCCCCGGATGCTTTCCCAGTCGTCGCGGGTGAAGGGTATATAAGTCACCCCCTTTCCGTGGCCATCGATCCAAAAAACTTGGTCGCCATTTGTCACTTTATCTGGGTGCACACCCTCCTTCTTGAGAGGCAGCTTGTTCTGTTTGTTGTTGTGCGTTGTCGATGAAGCCTTGACGTGGCGGATGAAGAGCGGCACCGCATATTTGGGGAGGTGCTTTCTGGCGTGTCTAATAATGAACGTCAGCCAGGAGCAAGCAACACAAGCGTTGTAGAAACCCAGGAAAGAATCAACCAGAAACAAAGGGCATACTCTAGAAAAGCCTGGTGATTGAAATGAGCTCGTTGTTGTGGGTCGATGTGAATGGCAGCTGCACCCGCCTTGCCATCGTGGCCGGGAAGTTCAACTCCGTAGACATTGGCTTCAAGCACACCTGGAAACTTGCCCAGCACTTCGCTGACTTCAGCTGTCGAAACATTTTCTCCCTTCCAGCGGAAGGTGTCACCCAATCTGAGGCCGTTAGCGATAGGGACAAGAATATGGAGACGGCGAAAAGAGCGAAGATGGACAACATCCAGAATGTGGAAGAAGAAAAAAAAATACCTATCCAGAAAGAACCAGCGGCCGTCGTTGTCGCGGCGTAAAGCATCTCCTGTGCGATAATAGCAGTCGCCTTTGCGGAAGACGTCACGAACCAGCTTTTGCTGCGTTGCCGCCTCGTTGCCAACATAGCCACCAAAGACGCGTCCGTTTGACAACTCCACCAGAATCTCGCCCCCAACATTGTAAGGCACACGGTATGCAAAGCCAGTCCTCGGATCGCGAGCAATGTCACCTGTCTCGGCGTCAATGGCCACGGGCACGTACACATTGTGGAAAAGCAGGCGCTGCAGCAGGCCGTGGTGGCCCACAGCATTGGCTAAAAACTCGCCACGGCACACATTGTCAAGTGGGAAGACGCCCTCGGTGCTGTTGAAAAACTCATGGATGCGTTCGATACCAAAGCGGTCGCGGAACCGCCGCCACACATCTGGCCGTAGCCCGTTGCCGTAGATGGTGTGCACGCTGTGATTTTTGTCGTCCGGCGACGGGGGCGCTGCCAGCAGGTAGCGCAGTGTCTCGCCGACATACACGAACCAGGTTGCGCGCGAATCGCGGACATCCTTCCAGAAGTTGGAAGCGCTGAACTTGGGCGCAATGCAGAGCGTCGTACCAGTAAGCATCTGCACCATGGCATTGATGCCTCCGGTGCCGTGGTAGTACGGCATACAGTCGTAGTATCGCTCGCCGGGGCGATCGACGGGATTCAGGCCCGTCATATTCAACGAGCCATGTCCGTGTGCTACCACGATGGGCAGGGCACATGCCTTTGGCAAGCCGGTCGTGCCGCTGGTGTAGAACAGCGCCAGGGGCCAGTGGCCTTGCACGTCGGCCCGCAGCTCGTCACCGGGTCGGCGAGGATCGAGAGCATAGACTTCGGGCCGGATATTGTCCAGCTTGACGATGCGGTAGCCGGCAGCATCCAAATCTGCCTGCACAACATCAATACGTGCGTGGATATCGGGTGGCCCGTCAACCAGTATGATGTTCGCCTTGCTGATGCGCAGACAGTGCAGCAGAGCCTGCGACGTTAGGTGGAAATTGATCATAGCCGGAGCAGCCCCCACAGACAGCAGTCCGATCCACGCCGTTATGAAATCGGGCGAGTTGATCATGAAAAACGCCACCAGGTCGCCCGGCTTGACGCCCTGCGACAAAAACCACTGGCCATATTGGTGAACGCGGTCATACACCTCCTTGCGCGTGTAGCATCCCGCTCGTGACCATATTGACTCATAGTCGGGGGCATCGCGTGCCAGCTGTTCTACGAAGTAATACGGCGACTGGCGCCTTTCTTTTAATGCGCGCTGCCACAGCTGTTTCTGCAACCTTTTCCCGCGAATCTGCACAATGTCCTTCCGTAGGTGAAATTTAGCATCCAGATATGCCAGGCCGGCCGTCGTTGCGGCAGCGGTTGCTGCGGCAGTTGCTACGAGTTGTCAGACAATCTAGAAGCTTGCAACAAGAAACCGCAAAAAAAATAGAAGGTTCAGTGAGCTTGACAGTTACCTAAAGCCATGAACCTCTGGGGACGCCGATGGCTGGACCGGCAATAAAGCGCGAATGTGTGGATGGCACAAAAGAGAAGGGAGCTAGCCGCGTCAAGCTCTCAGCACCAAAAAGGGCCCTGTAGCAACAAAAACAGAAAAAAAAGGAGAGCTTGATGTTTTTGACAGCCTTTTTCTAAGCTTTGTCAAAAAGTCAGTTTGGTGAAGTCTGGCGACATCAGAAAATGCCGGTAGGCTGCCGACCTGACAATCCCATTCCTTCACGCAGGACCTCCAACTTAAGATGCCTCTGGTAGGGGATCGGCTGGCGGATATTTGGCCTCCGCTGTTATGCGTCGTACTTTCGCAAAATACGAGCAACTTACCGAAATACGGGAACGAGAACTGCGTACTTGCCAGAACCAAATAGACGCTGTTAATTGTGGTTACCACTTACGCCAACTTCAATTCCCCTCTTTCTCGTCATACCAAGTAAACTGCGCTGCCAAAAACTGCAGGAGTTACTTTCCTCACTAAGGTCTATGGGTCTTCCTGCCCGCTTTTGGCGGTTCTGTCGGCAAATGCATCCGCGTCTCGGCAAATGAGGAGAAGGTCTTAGCACTGGACATCGCCTACCACAGAAATCAGGTGCCCTGGCGTCTCCACGCAAGAAACAAAGAAAGAACGATGGGAAGAAAATAAAATTCATGGTCGGGCCACATCAAGACAGATGCTCTCGTAACTGCGACGCTACATGACTTTTAAACAATATTTACTCCTCAATCGTCAAAATTCACCTCTGTAATTTCCTTTGGTGGTTGGCAGTTGTAGGTTTTACTGACCCTCATCCTGAAACTCCCTCAGACAGATTGGCTTTGCCATCAGTGATATGCATCGTAATACCTTGCACACGCAACACCTCACACGATAGCGTCACAATTCCAAAATTTCGTATTCACTGAGACACACTTCCATTAGGTAGAAACAGACACGCTGTTATATACGTGAAATTGAAGTCATGATATCAATACACACCAAGAAGTAAAAAGGTTCCAAAAATCAAGACTTCAACCCAAAAACATCACAGAAACAAGGCTGCAAACTTAAACCATTAGAAACTTTGGTGATGAAAGCAATCCGCTAGCAGAGACAGCATTGGAGCTAAAGCGTGGCCTGGCCAACTCCCATCGTAATGCGTCGTAATAGACAGATGTATCACGTGGTAGAAAAACTTAGTCATTACGAGGCTGTAATACTCCATACAACTTACCATTCCACACTGGTATTTAGGCAGAGGGTTCCGCAGCCCTAATTTCTAACCAACCCCTGTGGGCCCCAGTCCCTACAAATTTTTTTCATTTATCGCTAACTCTTCACATCCTCCCACCAACCTCATTCCACAGCCGGCTGAAAGCACACTCTATCTCAAGGGCCAGTTCACGACAACGAGACCTTCTTTGCCCTCCCTTCTACGATCTTATACTTTCGCAGAATCCCCGACGCAGACCTCAAGATGGGTGGAACAACTGTTCGGGACGTCGATGTAGGTGATTCTCGTTGATGGGTGGTGGTGATAGACTGAAGAACCAAAAAAAAGCAAATCGATTCCACTCGCTCTCGCTGTACATGTCGGTTCGACTCTCGATCTCCGATGTGGCTGGGACTGGAAATGTTGTAAAAGTCAAGGAGCAGGTGCGAGGGAGTCGAAAGACTTCCTGTGACGGAACTTTTGCTAATTTGGGATTTTCTGTTATTTCTCTTTCTGGGAATGTAGGCCCAAAAATTCATCGTTGCCTATGCTGCTTTCTTGAAGCGTCAGGGCAAGCTGCCAATTCCAGGTACGTTGCCGTCTCGTTTCTGTCTCCCTCCGTCGTGTTTCTGTTCTTCAGTCTTTCTTTCTGGCGTCCTCGCATCACACTGCTAACGGCGACAGGCTGGGTCGACACCGTCAAGACCGGCCACGGCAAGGAGATGCCTCCTCAGGACATTGACTGGTTCTACGTGCGTGCTGCATCTGTGGCTCGCCATGTTTATCTGCGCAAGACCGTCGGTGTTGGTCGGCTGCGGAAGGTCCACGGCACCGCCAAGAACCGGGGCGTGCGCCCGTCAAAGCACGTCGATGCTAGCGGCAGCGTTGACCGCAAGGTGCTCCAGGCATTGGAAAAGATTGGCATTGTTGAGCAGGATGAGGAGAAGGGCGGGCGCCGTATCACTCAGGCTGGCCAGCGTGATTTGGATCGTATTGCCCAATCTACGGCCGAGGAGGATGAGGAGGAGGAGGAGGAAGACGATGAGTAAACGTTTGGACCGAGCTGTGCGAAGATTTGCCGACCGATTGCCGTCCACGGACCGGCAGCGAAAACAAAGAAAAATAGAACATATGGGAGAAATCTGAGACGGGGAGGTTAATGGCTAAGCCAAGGTGTAAGAGGGTTCTCGTCTGGAAGTAAGGCGGCGTCCTTGCTGATATTGACACGGTTTCTACGGTATATGACTGTCTTTTTAAATTCAAAAATGAAACCATGCAAAAAGATATAAAAAGATTCCCTCAAAAGCTTGACGACTGATTTGCTGCTAGTTATTTGTCTTGGAACTCGGTGTTAGGACTGTGGCCAGGTCTCAGCCCAGTTTAAAGTCCCTCTCACTCTTTATTCAGCTACCTGTTCAACGTCGTACAGCTTCTTCATAATGCTTTGGTGTCGTGACGCTTGACTTTTTGCGGCGGCTCTTAAGTACTCATTTCGAGCCTTTCTTCATCCCCCAAGCTTCACTCACTTGAATTCAATTCACTTTTTTTCCCCGCGCGTTGAGTCTTTTTGCTAACTACAAGGTCTAAACCATCCCAACTGTTTGCCTTTCACACAACATCACGAGAAAAGAAAAGAATAGATAACTGTTCTTTCATTCGAGATAATTGCCTTTTTTTAATATCGTCTGCATCGCGTGTGTCTCCTTTTTATCTGCTCCTCTTATATTTTCACTTCACTTTCAATCATGAGCAATATAAACCAGGAGAGCCGTAAAGAGGCTCGCGGACCGTCTGGCCCATCAAAATACGCATTTGCCTGGCAGAACCGAGGTCGTGAGCTTTATTTTCTGCAAAAAATCCAGCTGGCAGATACTGGCTTTCCCAGCTTGAGTGCCATACATGCAACGCCGGCCTGCCTTTTAGCTGCCGGACAAACAAAACCCCAAATCATGTGCACCAGCGGGTGGCGTCCGCAAAAAACTCCTTTCAACACTTTGGACAATGAACTTTGGACGGTGAGAAATTCAGTGCTCGAGGCGGCATTTCGGGCAGCACAGAAAAACAGCTCACACAGAGATGTACGTTTGGCGCATTTGGCTACTGACATTCTCTGAAATAGGACCTTGTCCGTCATTTCTGCTCATCAACGGGCTTCCATTTGGGATGGAGCATCAGAGACTCCCCGCAATCAAGCAGTCGACTGCCTGAAAACGACGGCCGTTATCGAGCATGTCATTCTGAAAAGAAGGTGAGTATTTTAGAAATGATTGCACGCTACCGTTCGCAGTTAACAGTCTTTAAGTTGGCCTTGTATTTCTTGTCGCAACAGATGAAGCACGCAGGCATTGGTCTCGAAGACGCAATGAGCGGATGCCTACGAAATATCAGCCTTCCGCCTTGGCGAAAAAGGGCAACGATCATTTTGGGCCACAAACCGTGCAAGAACTGTTGTGCGTCTGCCATCCAAATCGTTGTGCTGTGCTTTGTGTCTTCAACATTGCTTTAGAGCTTTATGTCATTAACATAGCTTTAGTGGACTTTCTTGGGTTTATCAAGAAAAAGTCAGGCATCGATATACGAGCTGAGTCTTGTTCTGTTTTCACAGAGCACATTCGTAAACGGACATTCTACAACTTGGACCGCATCTCTGCAGCCGAGAAGCCAGAAAAGAACAAAAATGCCCACGATATGGCTAGCTCTGACTGCAACGACCACAGCTGCATACCGGGCAGCAAAAGCACAACAAGCGATTGTGGCACTGAACAGCTAACTGACGGGGGGGCCCATTCTGCGTTGGCTCTTGGTCAAACCAGCTTTGCAAAGAGAGTTTGTGATGTTGTCGTTGAAGACTGCGGCTCTAGTGGCGACAGTGATACTGGCAACAATAATGGCTGCCAGAAGAATCTTTCGCGTGAAGTGCCGCAAAAGGCACCAGCAAACCGCATGTCTGTCAGATCAACTCCATCGCCTTCCATGCCACCGTCAAGCCTCATGTCAACGCCGTGCCGTCGGCGTCTGTTTCCTCCGTACGAATCACCTCCTCGTGTTGGAGGAACCGGAAGTGCTCCCTCCAACTGGGAAAAGAATGGAAAGCCAAAGCCCACCCCGTGCTTGGTGCCTCCAGAAGCTTGGCACAATGATACGGGTTGCAACTGCGTGACTTTTAATGAGCAAAGGAGCCAAGTCACGACGCCATCTCAGCCGCCGAGCAATGCGATGCAAGAATCTCACTTTTTCGGAACACCTAGCGTTATTAGTCTCGAGAGCCCGAAACAAGACGCTCAAGACGTCGTTTTTGTAGCTGAGAGGCCTCGGCCCGTCACGCTTTCTCCCATAAACAGACAACAGATTCAACAACCCGATCTGGAAAACGGCCCTGATTCTACCGGAATTATGTATGAGCGCCAGCCGCCGCGTTTTCCACTGTCATTCATCCAGCAGTTTGCTAATCCATCACAACAAGGAAACAGCCCATGGCAGCAAAATGCTGCGCCGCAGAATCCATATCCAACATACTTTCCACCGCCGCCACCCCCTCCCCCAGTGTTTCTTCGCCGGCCGCAGTTACATCGACAGCCTCAGTCAATGCTTTCCAGTAGACTTCCACGGGAGCGATCTGCAAGAAGATTGACTCGTCGTACCGTGGTAAGACCCCGTGATCGTCGTGCTCGTGGCATTGCTCGCCCACTGGCCGCACCTCGACCATCCACCGGCTTCCGCATCGCCATTACCAGGCCAAGTGACTACAATGAAGCTGGCAGGCTCAGCAACCGAACTGAGAGCCGTGGTGTCGGCATTTGACGTTGTTCTAATCAAAGGGAAAAGGTTTGGGAGGCTTGTGGTATATCGTGACCCATGGCTTTTTTTTAAGGCAAAACGAACTGTGTTTTATACTTGAAAACCTGGACTTTAGAGACTTCCATTTCAATCTTAAAGCACCTTGCTCTGGTTGTGTTAAAGGGAGCTACATTTTGGGAGGGGCGAGGAAAATACGAGTGTAAGGAAGGCGGGGGTCGTATGAGGCTTCAATAGGGCCGACATACTTCAGGAGACAACAAAATAACAAGAAAAGAGAGCAAAGAAAAGGCTCATACGAGTATGAATGACAGCAGGTTGCAATAGCAGTCGTCAATGTACTTACGAGCGGTTCTCGACAGACAAATTTGCTAGTTCTTTCATGAAACCCCCGAAACAATACTCCTTCGCCTCCAGGGTTCCGAGGCGTCATCTTATCCGATGTTAAGATGACCCGACCGTTCCCGCAACACCGTAAAAATATAGCCAAATCGTTTGTTTGTCGATAGCTAAACGTACAGAGCAAAATCATGCATGCCATCCAATGGAACTCGGCGCCGTAGAAAAGCAGACAAAGACATACCAGAATTACCACATAACCATATTAACAACCATAGTAATGGACCCGACAGAAAGTGCCTCGCTTGCGCCTCGCAGTGCCTCCACCTAAAAAAACAAACCACCCAAACAGCCTAGGGTATCGACCAACACAATGCAGAAAAATGCAATGCAAGCGAATAGAAAAATGTCTCAAGCCCATTTGGCAAGCACAGACATGAGAGCCACCCCAACCAAGACACAGAGGTATGCGGAAAATTGCACACTAAATTTGGCATCACGCATCTCTGGGTTGAACATGAACTCGTGGGCCAAGAGCTCAACTAACGCTGTGTAAATGAGAATGCCCGCGCTGATGGCGTCAAACATGCCGTTGACCATCTGAGCTTCATTGGGTTTCGACGTGAGCGATTTGTTGAGCCCCAGTCCAATGGCTATGCCAATTGGGGTTGTCACGGCGTATCCTAGAGCCATACTTGGGCCAATCCAGGCCTGCCAGTTAGACGGCCACTTTGCCACAGCAAGCCGTGAACCCAAGCCAAGGCCCTCAAAAAATTGATGGAAGGCTATGACAATCAAAAGAACTTTAAGCTGGTTTGAGCCAGCCAAGCTCAGGCCAATAAAAAGCGAATGAAACACAACACCAAACTCTAGAATCAAAAGTGATAGAATCTGGCTCGCAGGATTTACGTGCGAATCACCTTCAACATGGTCCCGATCATGGCCTAGGTGGTCGTCGCCTCCTGGAGGGTAGTTGATATTCTGCAGCAACCGGCTGCTATGAGGCAAACTGCTAGGCACACCACGAGGCATGCCGTGAGTCGCGTTGTCATGGTCTTTGCCGGTAACGTAAGTGGAAGGCCCTGTTTTCTCAAGCTTTGGAAATGACTCATGGGAGGGACAGCTACTAGTAGCCTCGACGTCTTGAAGTTGTGGGTCGCTTTCTCGAGCGCTGCTAGCACGAAAGCTGCTTGCAGTTCTAGCACGAGTCTCATGAGACCTGCCAATACCAGCAGCAATGTCGCCAGGGTTGGAACTGCTGGTCACGCCACCGTATCCGCCAATGTTGCTGACTGCTTGACAAGGCTGCTGCGTTGCTAGCTCGATCGAAGAAGGAGCACGATTCGCACTCTGCGAGCTTGCTGTTGGTCCGTGGGAGTGACTAAATCCAATGTTAAACCGAGCTGCCGCCAATTCCAAAAAAAACATGGCCATGATTGTCATCAGAGCCATGAAGTGGCCCCAGTCATAATTTGACATTCGATCAGCCAAGCACGGGTCGGAGAGCGCCTGCACGGCTGGTGACAGCAGATGCATGAAAGCGGTAGACAAGATCACACCGCTACCAAAGTATTTGCAAATAAAAAAGGCTATCTTAGAAAAGCGCCAATTGGGTAAGGTGTGCGCCATAGCAATGGGTATGAACACGCCCAGCAAGGAGCCCGCTAGAATGATAAATATGGATGCTATGCGAAGTCCCATGTTGTCGAGATCTGTGCCCCAGCCATCGCATTGCGGAATGGCAGTGCCTGCAATGCCATCGCTGCGTTGCACTATTTGCCGCATAATGGTAAAATGGGGAATTGGGGTTCTAAATATTTCGCATTAGAGGATGGAGTGATCTTAAACAAGCGAAGTAGTAGGAAAGTTAGGTGGCTCACAGAAAAGAGAAGTAACAGCTCTGAACCAAAGAAGCTGCAAAGGCGATCGCGAAGCAAATGACGATTGTGAGATATTATAAAACAAAAAAGGCTCAGCCTTTCACTCGCAGTCGCGTCCTGAAAAATAACCCGCAAAAATGATATCGTGTCATAAGAACATTCGTAAATACCACGGATCCGAGACCATCAATGGCAACACAAAACGATATGGGGGAAGACGAGAGAGCAAAGAATGTTGTGGAGAAGTCAAGCCGAGTTGCCTAGAGTCGAAGCATCGACTCGGCAGAGTCTATGGAAACCAGCAAGACTGCCAAATGCAACGCATAACGAGAGACGAGGAAAGAGCAGAAAAGACATTTACAGAGCTATATTACAGCAATAAACAGATGTGGTGCAGCTGACAAGAGACGCAAAAAAACCCGCTTTCCATTTTGCTTTGTGGGCTATATATGTCTTTGTGCTTTATGTCTTTATCTCTTTTATTAATTACGCACTTTTTTCGCATATTCGAGAACCTTGATGGCTCACCAGTGAGCTAGTGTGGCAGGAGGGCGGACCCTGCCTGCACAATTCTTTCATGCTCTGCTACGTTTCGGGTCCGTATGCAAAAGGCCAAAGCGAATCAGGACTGCTCTGCAGCATTGCACCAACAAAAAATCACAATCGCTCCTTCTGCCCTGGAATGGACAATATGTGTCTCACCAGGTCTCTTCATAGCACTCATATCTGTCGTGATTGCCTTGGTCGCAGTTTTAAGGTGTATTGTTACCACCGACGTAATACGAGGGGTGGACTGGTAATTTTCGAAGCCTGATTGGCTGAAGACAGCTCCATGGCTCAAAACAGAATCTTCCCAATACAATGCCTCCTATGATTGGCTGTTTCAGGCGGCCCGCCGCACGCATCACCATAAGCTGTCAGTGGCTGGTCCTTTAAGACCGCTCAAGATCAGCCAAATGATAGATGATATCACAGGCTGGCAATTCTTCCACAATATGAACTTTTTTTTCGATTATGAGTAAGGTTTCCACGAATTCCGGAACTCTTGTCGAGTCAGGTTCTGGTTATGCGATGAAGTGGTTATGTTACTTCCGCGCGATAAAAATTTCGCTCGCTCCATGTCATCAATCATGACGAATACTGAATCTCGAGCCCAAGAGTGCGAAATGGTTGGTCAAGTCGGTTGAGGTCTACGGCGGTCCCGAGGCTGAAAAGCAAAGATTTGATGCGGCCTTCCCAAAGAAACCCCATTTTAAGATTCTGGTCGAGGCGTGCTTTCAAAACACCCTGGTATTGGCGATCCAATGGCTCGTCCCCGTCGTTACAGTTGTTTCCGTTTTCGCCATTGCTTTTTGCACCAGCGTAACTGGCACCATTTCCGCTCTCGGTGGCTTTTGTAGTGCCTGTGGCAGCATCATCGGAGCTGTCTGTCGCACTAACCTTGGTCACAGCTGTTGGGTGGTCGAGGCGCCATTCAAGCTTGGCTTGAAAACTTCTTTCGGGATATATTGCCACATAGGTGCTTTTGATCTTGTTATCTTTCGATGGTGCTTCCGTCATAACTGCCTTTTCATCGTCGTCAAAGGTACTGTCGACAGCCACCAAACCAGCTAGACGCCTCTTGCTCCACAACTCCATACCGATTGCCCACTCGCTCTCATAGCTGTAGACGTTAAAATCGAACTTGGTCGCCAACGAGCAGTACTCCCTCGCCAGTACTGCATAAGTCGCGCTAATGTTACCCATTAAAGGGTTGATGGTCATTGTAGCCATCAGAGGTGTGCCGCTCTGTCCGGGCAGGGTGGCAAAGCGCGCACCGAGCGAAAGGCCACCCGACTTGTTTAATGTGCCGTAGTAGAGCTCGCCACCGGCGCTGAAACGGCCGGCATGCAATCGCTGCTGCTGGCTACCGCTAGCGCCAGTGCCGTTGCCTCCGTTGACAGTATCGGCTGAGCTGCCGTTTGAGCTGCTGTCTGGTTGGGCAAAAACGCCATTCACCGCAACTGGCGCCTCGGTGCCAAAATTGTAGAGTCCTCGCACGCCAAGTAGCCCACCATCAGAAGATGCTAACCCTTCAATCCCGTATTTCCCGCGATCGTACTGCAAAATGCCCAAAACAGTGCCGCCGTTCGGCAACTTTGCGTCGCTGACAGCCCGCAGTTGCAGTTGTACGGAGGTTGCCAAACGCTTCACCATATAAGCCTCAAGCATGGACCGCGGAAGGTACAGCCGCCCATACAACAGAGCTGGTTTGTCCACCAGATCTCGTGCTTTGCACGCCAGATGTGCCAGATGGTCTGCTGCGGGGGAGAGGTATGCGTTGGCTAGAGATAGTGTGGAGTTCGAAGATGCCACTGGCGGTGGTGGATCTATTAGTGGCTGCGAAAGTGTTGAAGCGCTCGGTGAGGGCGGCCGGTCAGGCGAAGAAGCTGAAGGAGGCGAAGCTGAGGCTAAGAATGGCGGCAAGCGACAATGAAGCTGCCGGTAGGAGCGAAATAGGGCGGGAAGCGGGATAGAGTCCGACTGTGCAGCAACGTGGCCGAGAGGCACCGATGAGTACAGGTACGAAATCGAACCATCAACGAGACCAAGCGAGCCGAGATTGTACGATGTAGCAAATTGGGGGGTAGCCAGCGACGAGAGGGTCATTCGCAAACCGCGGGGCGTCTGGAAGTTGAGCAGCTCTATAAAGAAATTAGCATGTCAGCATTCTGTTGGCATCTTGGCAAAACAAACGCACATATGCAACCAGTGGCACACACACAAAAAGATTACTTCGCATCACTACAACTCTCTCGTCCCTACGGAAACCCACCATTTGCAGTCTCGTTCAAGTTGGAGTAGCCATTGTCGCGGCTCCAGCCCGTCGCATCGCGAAAGGCCTCAAGAATGTAGCTGATAAACTCGCGCATAGCGAGGTTCTCGAGTGAGCTTTTGTTACCCCCCGCCTCGGTATATGAGCAGCAGCTGGCGACAATGCAGCTCTTTCGGACAGTTTGAGCTGAGAGTCTTCCCTGCTATTTGCTCTGGTATGTAATACGCGTTAGGAAGTTAAACCTCTAGCAGTTTTACTGGTAGACATAAGCGGAAAATTTACCGGGCCGAGTTGAGCAAGCCCCTCAGTCCTAGAGGTTCATAGGGCCAACTACGGCGTATTAATATTCTAGGAAATGGTCAATACGGAGTATTACTCTGTATGAGTACTCCGTACTCCGTACTCCGTAATACGTCGTATTAGAGTTCCAAAAAGGGGCCAAGCATACGAGTAGAGCCAACATGTCTTGTACGAGGATTTTTTAATACCTGTTAGCCAGAGCGTATTCCACAGAAGCCAAAGTTGTCAGCTTGAATGTCCAACTGGCTCTTTAGCCGTGGTTCTGTATTATCGTCTTTTCGCCATTTCATGACTACTATTACATTGCAGGCTAATAATCTCGGTGAGTGTATTCAGGACCACCACCCCTAAACTGAACCTCCTCGTCAAAGCCTTCTCTATTTGCCAAAAGTGGAAAGTGGTTTCAAGCACCAAGGCTTACACTTTCTCCGTATTCCCCAAATTACAAGTATATTATTAGTGGCACGGTTGGTGGCTCTGCAAACTGCGCCTCATTTAGTGTTCGTATTTTTACATGGTATTTACTTTTCTCGGTGTCCTGAAGGTAGTGCAGTAAATACAAAGTCTGCTAGGGGGTCCATGCTTTTTTTCACGCGTGTGGTTTTCTGCTTGCGAGACTTTGCATCGTAAAGTTCAAAGCAGACATGGGAAGTTACAGAGGACGTCTGAAGTTATTTGACTTGAAATACCGATAATATTTGAACCTCCGCGGTTCTGCTTTCCTTTGACTTGTTCATTTCCGCCACTTGCGCCCGTTTCCCTCGTTCTTTCTCAATCGCTTGGCTATCTCGTCTTCAACTTTTTTGGGGGGAAATCGGACACGTCTACGATAATCACTTAACGGTATAAGGCTATGATGGCAAGTCAACGCTGTGAACGCGGCGTTTTTAGGACGAAGACGCGTTTCTCCGCTCTCACATGCCTCTCGTCACTCGCCACCTTTTTTGTCAAGGCCAGCAGTGCAACTATTGAGCCTTTCCTAGTGGAGTACGACGTTGTGTTTCCTCGCAACGAAACGTACAAAACAGCCAGCATTTTCCCACTTGTCGTTGCGCTACAAAACTACTCTCGCTTGGCAGCCCTTGGTGAGGTTACAGTTTCGTGGGATATTATGCCCTTCAGCTTTGGCTACATTCCCGGGGGTATCGTATACGACACCGGCACATTTACGGCGCTATCTAATGACACCGGCCCAGAAGATACTGCCTACTTCGGCGCCTGGACCAATGCCACGTCTTGGGTGCGAAGAACAAGAAATGAAGAATACATGCTGCAACTAGGGTTGGCCGTGGGCACGAACAACACCTGCTACGAATCCATTGGCTCTTTGACTGGAGATGTCATGTTTTCTCTCGAGGAAAAGCCGGAAACCAATGGCATTGCTCCACAAATTCAGGATGTGCCTGCCTGTCCTCTGTTCAGGGCTGCGGTGACAGTGTCGCCAACCACTGCGCCCACATCGACTACTTCGACGGCGTCAACGACGTCGACCAGCGCTTCGGCGGCCTGTTTTGTTGGCAGTTACCAGCTTCAGGATCTGACAACGGGCAATCCTTGTGCACTGACTGTCGATGCGGCCGCGAGAGAAAGCCTTGCCACAGCGGTAGCAAGTCTAGCAACATCGTCGATCTTGGCCAGTCAGTCATCTTTGAGCGCTCTGACGGCACTGCCGACTAAACATTCCACAAATGCAGCTTTTGCTGCAATGCGAACGGCACCGGCCGTACCGGCCTTAGCCGCCGCCGGGATGGCCTGTCTGCTCTATTAAACGGGAACGCTCGGAGCACGGGTTTCGTCAAATCAGATGTTACATCTCGGCATGCTGCTCTGGTGTTCTTGGCTACATTCAAGGAGCTGGGTAACAAAAACTACTCCCTTCACGGCATTTATTTTATAGCGACAATCAGGAGGGGCGATGTGACAGCCTGCAACAATCGTTTTTTTCGGGCTGCACGGTACATTGAACCTGGCTCCAGTAGCAAGCGTTTTAGATGGTATGAACTTACCTTTGGCTCTACCATAGGCCATGGCCATGATGCGTTGGCAGAGGAGCAGACCCATGAGCAGGCATCCTCGACGAGGGAAGCAACGAACACACGGGAAAGGGGGGATTTGGAAGAGGGGGCAAAGAAAGCGGGGGCTTTTAGAAGTAGGAATAGATTTTTTTCATCAACTTAGAAATAAAATGAAATCAAGCGTTTACATAGAAAGGTATGAGAGACCAGAAAAGAAAGGCAGCTTCGAATGTTCCCCTTGTCTGACATGGTACAAATCGAGAAGGATTTTTTTGTGGTATGTTCTGCTTACAACCCATGTCGTATCTGTTTGAAAGTAAGGCAAGCCTGCTGTTATACGAGTGGATGTCTTTCATTGTGAGGTTATTACTACAGTGTCATTGGCGCCCAACGAATTGTGGCATGTTAGACGGATGCCTTAGTTTCGTTTCTCCTTTTCTTTCTTTTTTTTGGCTCGAGGTAATAAAAGCCAGGGTTGTTACAACATAGGACACAAAAGTAGAAGAGGTTCTCCGTTCGCCTCGTTTTTACGTTCACACAGTCTTTCGTTTCGCTTCCTATGATTTAAGGCTCGAGATGCCAAAAGGCCCAATCTGACAGTGTTACATTTTCCGTTTTTATCGTATCTGTCGTTCGTCAGGCAATTTGGGCTAACATAGGGACTTCCTTCCCCACACTCAGCTACTAATGCCGCGCGCCCAATCTTTTGTAGCCAGCACATCAAAGTAAATCTTGTGATGCCTCTCATTCAACTGCATTTTGCAGACTACGAGTACAATGTACCCAACCTGTGGTGCTCAATTGACAGCGGCTGCATGGGATTCTGTGTGACCTGTTGTGACTGATTTCCTGTCGTAAACAAGTCCTATGTTTTTTGCTCAATCAACCCAAAGCTCTGCCGCATCATCACGCCATGTGCCAGGCTTCTCTGAAAACTATCCGAAAAGTTCTGTTTATTTGAAGATTTGCACGCAAAAACAGCACCCTAAACTATGACACCCTCCTCGTCCTTTTTCACTTATCTGTAATGGAGTCTTTTTTTCCCCTTCGTCTTAGTTATTTGATTCTTGAGGTCACACTTCGGCTTGGGTTTTATTACAGTCTATGTGTCTGGCGTGTTAAACCTTGCACAAGCCTGTGCCGCGTCTGACGGTGTTTTGTTCGTGCTCCTAATCGATTTCTAGCAATATACCAGTAATTATCTCTGTGGTCATTGAGGGAATATTTATGGATTCACCCTGTAATTAGCCGAGAGGCAAGTCAGCCAACGCGCAGCAAACTGACCCAACACTTGAATGCCCTTCATCTGTTCGTGAGCAAAAGAAAGTGCTATGGTATGCAAAATGAGAGGAACGTACAAAACAAAAAGAGTAAGAAGATGGAGAAGAAAAAAAGCTACCCCCCCCCCCTCCCCCCCTCCCCCCCTCAAACCCGTTTTTGTTCCCTCCATCGTCCCAATTCCGTCCTCCTGCGGCAACCAGTGTGTGTGTGGCCATGATATACGCCTCTTTGATTCGTGAAATGCTTGGTGTTATCGGGTCTTAGGTCTTTGGACTCCCAGTAGTGCTTTCTGATTATTCGCGATGGATGTCAGAATTCCCCTCAGAGCGTTTGCCGCTGCAACCCCCCACCCCGCGGAACTCTGTATGCTTGAGCTCTAGGAAACACAATCCGTGTACTCCATTTAGTGTTGTTTCCATACCATACCTGGCCACGATGTAGTAGCCGCAGCTCCCTCAAGTTTTCCTGGATGTTCTAATACCCTCCCAGTCTTCCTTTCCATAGTCTCTGTACTTCGCGAGATTGTGCTTGCCTCTTCCCTGCCACGCAATGATCCCAAAGTGGACAACCATGTGAGCGACTCTTTTCTGTCCTTTGCCGCCTTCAGACTTAGATTTACTCTATCATAGCCCAATATCTCTTTTCGAGTGCCTCGCCCAGTGTTTCCTGAATCTTTTGTCGCGTGTATTAATTTGGCGTCCTCCCATGCTAGCTTCGGTTCTCGAGTTTCTTTATTTTTAACTTTCTTCCTTTTTCTTGTATTTTTTCTCTCTGCTTTCCTTCAGCTCGCCTATATATTTCTTTTGTTTTTCTTCAGCTTGCTGTTGCTCCACTCCTTACAGCTTCGATTCGTCCCGACTTCTATTACTGCATGCCCACTTTCTGCTGCATTCTGCCCAACAAAACAGCCCAACGAACAGCTCTCGTCCATAGACTGCACATGCCCAATTGAATGTACACTTTTACTCTTTTTTATGATTTTTTTTCTCTAGCCCCGTGCAGGATGTACATTCCACCTCATCAATTCCTCTCTCATCTGCAGAAGACTCCATTGCAATCGGCGACACCGGCAGCGGCCCCCGCCATTGCTGCTCCTCCGACTTCGCAATTTGCCGCAGTGTCTACCTCCAGCACTTCACATGACGGACGGTTTTTCATAACATCAGCTCAGCATGTACTGACTACGATTTGTGCAACGCTCCTTGCGATATGTGATAACGACGGCAAGGCTGCTCGAGAAAACTTGTCTGCCACCTTCGCCGGTGGTTTTGTGAAACGCGACTCCAATCCATCGCAAAGAACCAATATCACTATTGGTGTCATTGTCGGTGTTGGCCTTGCTATCTTTTTGCTTGCTGTCATGACATTTTTATATCGGTACCGATATTCAGTACGCTTCAGCAAAAATAAGAAGCACCGACATAGAAGACGACGGTCCGGTACGTCCAAGTCTTCAAAATCTTCTAAAGCCTCTGACAGCGCTCCGCCTTCGCCGAGCACGTCAGCACCACCCCCTGCAGAATGACTGGTTTCTTGCATTACGTTGTGGTCCGCTTAATGGAGATATGATAAAATATAAATAACGTTGTCTTGAACAGAAGCGTGAAGGTTGAACGACGAGTTGACTGCTTCTGAGATGGTGTACGATAAATCTGGTTTTTTTATTTCCCTTCTTTTCTGGTCACTTTTCGGTCAGTCAACTATTGCCTGGGTTTTCTACCTCTTTTCTTTTGTCTGTTCCTTTTAAGCAGCTAGCTTGCCGACGCCGATTTCTCCCTCGCCATCGTGCGTTATCTTATGAAAAATGTCGGCCTTATGCCTTTTTTTCACTGGCAGCTGTGTGCCAACGTTAGTTTGGGATTGTGACTGCTGTGTTGGACTTTCTGGTATAATGTGTCTCGTCACCGAAAGGGCAGGCTGAGGAGCATTAGACCAGGGCACTAATTGCGCAATTCGAATTTCTTCAATGATAGATTTTTAGTGCTCGGCGACATTCGTAGCCTTTTTGTTTCCTCCTATTGTTCTCAAGCTCTTTGTTCACGTTTCCCCATCGGACAAAATATGAGCCTTGACCATGATGCCACCTCAAGATACTCCATTGCGGTAAACGCAGTTTTCGCCCTATTTAACGCCAACACGCCACGCACACATTTTGAGCTGTCTCTGTGTCTACAAGGTCGTTCGTCTGCGCCGAAAAAGTCATCCCTCCAGCGTTTTGACAACAAGTATCTTTTTGTTTGCGCCTCGTTTATTATTTCGCTTGCCGGTTTCTCGCACGTTTCAGCTCGATAGACGAGATGCTCACCCTTGTGGGGCCGGAGATATTAAGACGACAGAGTCACCTGTCAAGCTGTTAGACACTGCTGCTCATTACTCAGAGGCATTGTTGACAGCTACTACTTACCGCGTACAAAAAGCATCTCATACTTGCGGCTAACAGTCTATTCACACATCCCGTCAGTGACCAAAGTCCGCGCGCACAACTAGACCAAAAATAGTGAGAATATCAGAGAAGGGCAAGTTTCCGGGGTGGGGGGGTTGACAAACCCGAACTCCTGGGCCATCTCCTTCCTCTTCGTCATCATCCTCGTCTGTGATGTATATCGTCTCTTCGACATCGCCAATTACAAAATTGCAATGACTGTCATAAGCCTATAAGTTGTAAGTTCCACTGGATCTGCCGTAAAAAACGCATTATATATATGCACAAAACAAAAGATTCAGCACTCACATGCAAACGCCCTTTCAGCTCTCTGTCGCCACGCAGCTTAACAAACACTAGCTCATCCAGCAACAGCTTCACCAAATCCATAGGTTCTGAGACGGGTAGCGTCTCATCTTCTTCGCCAGCCATTCTTGCTGTCTGTACTGCTGAGATTGTCGGCACTGGTGCTGGCTGCGTTCTCGCTCTTCAAAAGTCGTTTCGGCAGCGTCTACTCGTATCCATATGCTCTAGAATAATTGGCGGTGACCTTGTCGGCACGGAGAAATTAATGACCGTGGTTTTTTTAGGTATGGTACCCACCCCAAACCTTGCTAAAGCATGCTGAAGCATGCTGTAATAATAAGCCTATTTTGAACGGTTGGATTGGTAAATACCACTGTAAGCCAAAGAAAGAATAAGACGTATTTGCAGCTATACGAGTATCCCATATACTCTTATAGCTGCAAATATGTCTTATTTCCCACAACCTGCCTCCGCTGTTTCCCCAGAGTATTTCCCCGGAGTTGAAACTCCACACGATGGTTTAGCTCGACTCTAAAGTAGACCAAAAAGTACGTACAATGGTATCAACACTTCCGATCGCTCCTCCACGTCCTCTACGCTCCAGCACCTTCGGGTTTTCTATCCCATCACCCTAAGTTACGTGTTTTCGGTACGCTGAGCGCAGTTGCCCGCGTAGCTGCGTTTCATCTACGGTGATGGTATTGCTGGCACATGAGGTCTTTGGACCTCGTCTCCTCTATCTTCAAAGCCCGCCTCGAGGTAGTTCATTGAAAGTTCCAAAGTCGCATCTGAGTCGAAACAAGAGCTCAGCACGGAGTGGATTTGCCCACCTTGCTACAGGCGTTTCGGAAGTATCTCCGCCAACCCCCCCATTGCAGCCTCTCGGTTTTCTTCCCCATAACGACACTCGAAAGCAGCTGCTTCGACAACAGACAGACTTTGCTGTCAGGGGTCGTCCATCATCGTCCCAACCCGAACTGCGACCTTCGTCACTAGCTGGGACGGCAACACCGTCCAAAATCCAAGATGAGCTTGTTCTTCTTCGCCAGATGCTTTTGGCGGTTCATCCGGTAGCCACCACTCCGACACCGACACAGTCCCCTACTTCAACACATGTAGCAAGGTCTGACCCTGCCAGCTTGTGTATATCGAACAAGCGTACCGAAGATCTGCTGCAGTGCCTGAAAGCAAACGACACACGCCTTTTATATCGATGGATTGTTCCTGCAACTGGCTGGGGTGCAATTGGGAGCACGGAGAGTGCAGCAAGAGAGGAGCACATGAAGCGCTGCAGGCTGGCAGCTAACCTGTCACCCATAATGTTCTCCGAGTTCCTACGGTGCCTGGATCCCTTCGCCGTGAGCATTCATCGCGACTACGCCAACGACTTTGCCATTTCGTCTGGGCTTGCTCAATATACACCGCTGCGGGCTCAGGTAAATCGCTTTGGCATTCGGCTTATATACGTCGCCCTCCTCAAGGCACTTCTGTCGGTTTATGACATGAGGATGGAAGCCAACCGCGGTTTTCTTCTTCAGGACTACAGTGTGCTCATGCGATGCGCGGGAGCTGCCTCGGATATAGACACAGCCAAGCGCATATGGCATGATATGGAACTGGCTGGCTACATGGTTTGGCGGCAGAGCGATGTCTACCTTGAATTTATCAAGGCTCGATTTCTGACAGACTCCCTCTACACACAGCATGACCCATACCGTCTGCGTGTGCGGCCGGTGAACCTGCACAAGCAAAAGCTGATGCTGCATCCAACGAGGCTGTACCGAGTTGACCGCTTGCGCAGAGCACTGGAACGATACAAAGTTCAGAGGTTCGGACAGAACCCAAACGAGCCAGATTATGCTGAGCATTTGACGCGCATCTTGCGCAAGACCAAGCCAGCGCGCAACGTGTTCGCCAAAGCATCGATACTGGGGTACGCAAACGACGAGCGTGTTTTAGCCGCGGTCATGGTAGCCCTGGGGCGGACTGGGTCTGTTGTTGCTTTGAGCACCATTTTGGCCAACCATTGGAATGTCCGTGTTGTTTGGAACAAGACAACGGGCCAAGTTACAGTGAGCGGCGGTGCTCACTTTGCCCTCGGCTCGCCCATGCGACCGTCAGCGGTGCTCCTCGACGCCGTCGTGCAGGCATACTGCTGCAACGGCGAAGTGGCTTGCGCGCTACAAGTCGTCGACTATTTGTCGCGGCGCTATGACGTGCCGATACCAGCCCGCATCTGGTTTGACTTGCTGAGCTGGACCTACGTGATGACGTCCAAGCCTGCGTCGACCGAATGGAAATGGGCTGGATTTCCCAGTCGTGTTCTTCGTCCGGGAACCACAGAGTTGATTTGGAAAAGAATGACATCAGAGCCTTACAATATCCAACCTGGTTTTGCGCAGTACAGCATACTGATCAAGACGTATATCCAGCAGCGGAAATTTGATGCTGCATTGGCACTGATGCGGCAGGCTAAGCAGATCTACCAAGCGCAGCTGGGCGAATACGAAGATGCCATGATGGAGTACGCAGAAACGATGCGACAACGGGCCGACACAGGCGCGGCATCAAAACGATTTCACAAGGCTGCAAATAGGAAATGGTACATGTGGTATTGTTTCCGGACATGGTGTCGGCAAATCTTAAAAAAGATAAAGCCACGCGGACTGGACGACCCGCTAGTAGTACAGACTGTACCAGATCTCCTTGCCGAGTTTCAACCCTTCATGCCCACCGTTGCGCAGTATCGTACAGCTACGGGACAGGTGCAGGTCCGTGAGCCACACCGGCATCTTAAGCATGCCATGGTGCGACGGACCGTAGACCTGCCGGCTTTGCGACCTCATATTTCTTTCCAGCACAGGACCATCGACACGAACCCGGGCGATGTTGCGGTTGGCAGTGACGCTGGCATTATCTCACTTGATGCCAGTTCCGACGCGAGTATCACAGAGATGCAAGGAAAAGCCAGTATTATTAGCATTGATGAGGAAGAGAAGTGGCAGGAGCGGCGATTGATTCATGGCGTATTGCGGCGCCGTTTGGTGTGGGTGCGTGAAGCAATTAGGTCGACACCAGACTTGCGGGGCTTGGGCCGGACAACGCCGCGAGATTGGCTGGTTCAGGAGTTCGCTTGACGGGATGCGATGAGCATAGGTTTGAGGTTTGCTCTTGTATGTCGACACTGATACGCCATAGTCAAGCTGAATTGGATCTGAGTTGCCCTCTTCTAGTTCAGCTGTACAGTAATTACAGCACAAGTCTAGACCCCGTCATACTCGTATTTTCTGCCAGCGGCGCCGTAAACGAATTTTTGCCATTCGTATCGTGAGATTATACTCGTGACATTATACCTTTCATTCTTGCTACCTGCTTTGTGGAGTCTAAATTGAATGTGTTTTGAGGTTTGTGATTTTTTTTCTTTTTTTTTACCTAGTTGGTCTTTCCTTGCTATATCTACATTGTTGCTTTTTTTTTCATTTCTGGGCGTTTCTTAGCTTCTTGCTGGATCTGCTTTCCCAAACTTGTCCTCCAGCTTCAGGTCGTTGATGACCATGTATCGGCTAAAAGCAATCCACCCATATCGAAACCACACCATCTGGCTTTTGTGTGCAGTTGTCATGGCGCGCCAGGCTGTTGCCAAGCCACCGTTAGAAGACGGCTGCAGGTCAGCCATGAAGACAAGGCCGTTAGGATGATCCCTGTCGGGTCGCCTACCAGCCGTTGCGTTCCAGAACCACGTTGCCAGTGTCGCCAAAACATCCACCATGGACGTATACTTGCGCAGTAACGATACGGTCGTTAAAGTGTACAGACACACCGGCGGCTTGAACCCGGGCTCGGTCAGCGCAGCCACGAACCGGCGAGCGCCATGGTATAGTGAAATGTGGTTGGGATGGTTGGAGACGCCGCCCTTGTCAAACGTGATGAGTACATCGATTGTAGCAGTCGGCGCGTCGGAGGCGCCAGCCACGGCCTTCCTCTTTTTGTCGCCTGCGACAAGCTTCGGGGCAAAAGCACTCAACAACAGAGACGCGATAGCCTTGGAATCCCAGGTTGTCGTCATCGAATCGGGAAACTCCCTGATGAAAAAGAGAAGAGAAGATAGTCAGTAAAAGCGGAATCAACAGGTAACTGGCGTGCTCTTCACAGGGGTCTCGCTCTGATGCCGAACCACGTACGGGCTGTCCACCACAAAGACATCGTCTTCGTGGCGCAATCCCAGTGTCATTCCACTGGCAACAAGCTCTTTCTTCCGGACCTCGCCAAGCCCCTCGGCATTGCCGCTGCTCAAACACAATATCTTGACATGATTGCCGGTTTCGGGGCGCGTCAAAGCCAGCACGGTTGGCGCAAAAAACATAGCCTCATCGTCGGGGTGGGCAATAAGCAAACAGATACGCTGGTCACGCAGCATGGGGAAGCGAGCCGATGCCACTGACACAGTGTACATATAACAGATGGGGATTAGCACAACGAGTGCGCCAAGCCAGGTTAAGAGAGAGCCCATCGGGAAAGAGGAATGTCTCAGTCTGTGAGCCGCCACCGGGGCAACATTGAAAACAATGCGCACGCGACGCGCCGGTGGGATACAGGACTTGGGAGATGATAGAAGAAGGCAACACCCAAAATCGCATCAACGAAAACCAAGAAAGGGGAGGGCAAAAGGCGACAAAGATTACAAAGCCCGCCCTCGAGAGTGCACGCCTCGGGGAGGCTGTCAGTGAATGCCAATATGAAAGAAAGAGAACGGCGTGAGCGGGTTGACAATGTGCTGCAGTCGTAGAAAGAGTGGCATGCTCGTATGGTCGCAAATGGCGATTTGATGAGCTTGTATCGAGCGACAATCTGTCATTAACGCTCGGGTGGTTTGTGTCAGTGTTACCCAGTACCGGGTGTACTCGTAGTGCTAAATTAAAATTGGGGACCTGCCAATAATATTAAGGAGTTGAGGGAGCTAATTAACAAGCAAAGCCGCTGGAGAAATTCTAAGACGTATCCATATTATTATGTCGTATTACTCCGTAGTTACACAGCAAACCCGCGCATTTTGCACACATCGCGCGGAGTAATAATATCCATACTACTCAGTATTAATACTCCGTATCCATACTATGGATATAGTTTTGTGAAGAAATTCTACGAGCATTACCGTCTGGGGAAACGAAAAAATAAAGCTGCATTTGCCAGCTCTTGCAGCGTATTTGCAGATTCATGAGGAAACTGCTCGAAAGGAGGCTGCCAGACTCGAAATAAACAGCAACGGCAAGGGATGGCTAAGAAACAGAACAGCAAGATGGCCAGCAGCAATGCTGCATTGGCTGCCAGTGAACTGCGCCAGCCCGATCGCTCAGCGCCCTCCGAGAAGACGCTGCTGGATCTGGCTGAACAGAGAAATCTCTTCAGAGAATCCGACTTGCGCCAGCGCCAACTAGACAGAGCAAACGGAAAATCGAGAAAGGCATCGTCAAACAGGGAGAACGACGGCGATGGCGACGATACTGGCATCTCCCCTTTCGCAGAGCGGGTCTTCGATACGCTTCTCTGGTCGGTCAGCCTTGCCATGCTTCACTTTACATTGGATGTTCTTGTGCAGAACCAATATGCTATCTCTCTTGAGTGGCCAGTCGTCACCAAGAGAACAGCGCGGGCTTTGCCAGGTACGTCGAGATGACCTCCGTCTGTCCGTCTCATCCTTCTTTTGTTGCGTGATGGCTTGGCTGACGGCCAGTCTTCTCTTTGATCTTCTACTGTCTGCATCGTCATCCTTCCGAGCCTAGGCTGCTGCCAGGTCGATTGCCGGCTCGTTTTCAGGACGGCTTGCGCCAAGCCATTTTCCTGGCAACTAGCACAATCGCGGGCTGCTACATCGTCCATATAACAAACCGGTATGGGTACCTCGCTATCATGAAGCAAGCACCGCCCATTGGCTGCCTTTGGATATGGTCTGTGATTGAGTTGGATCTGGCCCTGGCCGTGCTCAGCCTGGCTATTACCGGAAGCTTTATGTGGCTTGGCGGATATGGGTTTTGACGAGCCCGCAAACAAAACACCAACATGTGCAGGCTTTTTTCAAGCTCGTCTTTGAAGTGCCGGTGTGAAGTGAGTCCCGCAGATGCATGTCCGACACCTTCCACAGAACCAAATAAACGTCCGGCCTAGCTTGATTTCTAAGCGAGGGGTTAGCCCGTTAGCGGGTATTATTACCCCCAGCAACATTTATTAAATGGCCCACGACTCCCAAGGCTCCCAGACCACGATTTGGAAGCCAGGAATCAAAACGTGTCTACGAGTAGTTCTAGGTGCTACTTTAAGAAAGCCTGACTGCAACAGACTGCCTATCATTTTAAGCTGAACAATGAAGACCATTGGAATATTTCCCGCGTCCGGCGCATTGGCGAGCAGTACCACCCGCCACTTGTTGAAGCTGGTGCCTTCCGATCGTCTGGTGCTCGTGTGCCGCAAGCCGGAGAAAATCCCCCCTGAGTATGTCCAGGGCGGCGCGCGCATTCGTCGGGCATCATATGAAGACAGCCCTGCGGAGCTGGAAACGGCCTTTTCCGGCATCGACGTTCTCTTCATCATATCATACCCTAGCCATGTACGCGATTATCGGGTCAAAGTGCAGTTGCCGGCCGTAGACGCAGCTGTTCGAGCTGGTGTTCGCCACATATTGTACAGCTCATTGGCTTTTGCCGGAACGGCTGACAGCCATGAATCGCGAGCTGAAGTGATGCAAGCGCATCTTGCAACGGAAAATCACCTCCGAGAGGTGGCCAAAGCAATGAACGGAGCTCAGGTGCCTTCATCTGAGCGCTTTCATTTTACAATTATCCGGGAAGGCTTATACGCCGAAAGCATCGGCATTTATACTGGTTTCTTTAATCCAGCAACCGATGAATCAAACGAGGTGCGCATTCCGCACGATGGGTCCGCGCCTGGAGTTGCCTGGGTCAAGAAGGACGAACTGGGCGAGGCATCGGCACGTCTGATTGCAGCTGCAGCTGCGAGCGAAGAGGAAATTCAGGCGTCGCCGGCTCTTAAGTCAGCAGCAGATTACATTGCCAAGAACGAAACAATTCTGCTAACAGGCCCCCGGGTGTGGACACTGGCCGAGACTGTTGAAGCAGCATTCAACAGCAACGGATCATCGAGTAAACCAGTCAAAATCAGACAAGTCAGCGTGGATGAATACGTAGCGCAACCAGCCGTGCAGGCCAAGTTCGGTTCAGACAATGACTGGGAGAAGGCGCGGACATGGGCGACTGCCTGGGATGCCATACGGAGCGGAGAGACAGCAGTGGTGACTCAGGCGTTAGGCGATTTACTAGGTCGTGAGCCGTCTCCAGCATTTTGAGCTTGCGATTGTTACATATGGGATAGTCAATCAACAAGAAAAAGGCCTTGTCCCGAAGTATGAACTAGCATCGTGTCGCTAAAACAGTGAAACAAAATTGGGGTGAGCAGAAGCAGAAGTTTGATAATAGTAAGACCCGGGGGATTTAACACTGTAGCTTCTTGACCACGTTCTTTTCATGATTGATCAGTAGCTAGCCAAGCTTTGGATGCAGTCGACCTGCGGGTGAGCCAGAAAACTCGCCCATTCTAAATTTACGATGTCGTAATGTTTACTCGTAGTAACGAGGCTCTGAAAGAAGGCTAGTCAAGGGCGAAAGATGTGTCATGTGAAAACTATTCGGCAGGCAAGTACTTTTGTACGCAGTAATACACGCTAAGTAACGGCGTTTCCCTTGCCTTCCAGCCCTGTTGGAGTTGGCGCCCTGGGTAACGAACCAACACAGTATGGATACGCAGTTACGACGAGTTCAGGCGTGATTCGTTCCACCAGCAAACGCCGGAAAGCAAACAGCGAGGGAGCGAAGAGCCACCGGCCACCTCCGACGAAAGGGAGCAACGCTGCCCGTAAATCGTTTCGTGGCTGAGCACAATACTAATACGATGTGTAAAACAATACACGCCGACGTATCATAATCAAAGACTTACATTAAACAGAAGTACGAGTAGATGGCCGCCGCACGGTGATGGAAGTACACAAACTCGTATCTCGATGAAATAAAATTTTTTTCTCGGCGAGTTTTATGGTGTATGGATATTTCTCGTAACTATCGAGTAACAACAATTTCAGCAACTACGACATACGACGTTTTCGAGTAATCGTACTCGTACGAGAACTCTGCTCTCTATGAATACGAGTATCCATATTCTCGCACCCAAAGACAGAATCAACCAGAACCCAATCCAGGGCGGCTTTTCACGGCAAAGGGAGGGGCCGGTGATTTTCGACGGTGGAACATCCTTACTCTGTCTAAGAAATAGTGGATCATCTACTCGTATGGATACTCGTATGGATATATGGATACTCCATATAAGGATATGGCACATTTGACCTAAAAAATGGTAACAGTTTTTGGTACGATTATGTTTTGGGTTTTGGGGTTTGAATTGCAGAGAGAGTCTTCTAGATTGTGCGAGAAGTGTCATGGTTAAGAAAAATACGGAGAACGACACACATCATCGCACAAATTACGAGGTACGAAGTACACCGTAATGTATCCATATGGATACTTCGCATGATATCCATATAACGAAGTGAGCACGTGTTAACGCAGCCGAAGAGCACAGCATTTTCTCTGGGGACGGACTGGTGGCTCTTTGTGGTTTACTATGAGCAATGGGCGCTCCAATTATGTATGGATACTCCAATGTACGACGTATGGATATTACCTCGTAAATATTGAACGGGATCTAACAATGTCATGATTTTAGGTAATGTATGGATACAAAGTAAGAGCTGTCCGGCAAGAAGGGGCCTTAAGGTTTTTTTGGCTGCTGGCGAATAAAAGAAGGCCATGACGTAAGGTGAAGACGCAAAGAATGGAGAGAATGGCTCAAGTGAGCTTTGGTGAAAGCGGGTTCGGGTAAGCTGGCTGCGGCGTGTTTACGCTGTAGCCAAAAGGGTTCCCTTTTGCTCCGTGGTGCTCCTTAACGAATTCGGGGTCTGGATTCTTCTGAAGTAGCGGCTACGAATTCCCGATTCGTTCGTTCGCACTACATTGCAGCATTACCCCAGTTCGACAATATCCCGAAAATCTCGTCTCGTCCGGTGTGCGGTAAGCTCCTCTTTGGCTTTTCCTGTCTTGATTCGGCTCCTCTGGAGGCGGGTCTGACGTCCACTTAGAGCAAATTACTTGTTTGGAGTAATAATACCATGTAAGGATACATCACACGAAGAATAGGCAGAAGGATAACATTAAGCTTAGGCTCACGATGCACTCACGCACTAGCCTTTGCCAAATTTTTTGCCTGCCGCGGTTTACTTTGATATTCGCTAGACCTTTAATGTATGTTTGGGACAGCAATACTGTGTAATTTGAAGTAGGGGTATTGTTAGGTTTTCTCGATGGATTGTACTCGTAGTAACATACGAGACCAATTGCACGGAGTACGAGTATTTTAATACAGCCTTTTTTGCGGTGTTCTTGTGTCATACTCGTACATTTCCACCCTGTACTCCGTAATATGGATACGAATCGTCAAATTTTCATGCATGGATTATCTGATCATAAGGTTACAACCGTGCGCCATGGCCCTATTTGCTCTAACCATCAGAGTACGGAGTACGGGTGTATGGATATACGAGTAAGCGCAGTTGTATGGAATACTCATGATACTTTGTATATAATAGGGAGTCGTATGGAGTAAAAGGTACTGATTCTCAATTTTACGTACCCATCGAAACTCTGGGCTCTACGAGTACGAGTACGAGCAGGTTTCGTTCTCCGATTCATCGCCGTAATTGCACTTGCTATGGGGTAGTGGGGCAATGACCAACACTAATGCTGTTTTCCGTAAAAAAAAACAAAGTAGAATCAAAAAAGAAAGAATGAAAAAGAAAAAGTATCCCCTGGTAAAGAAAAATTTTTGCACCTTGTGGCCGCCAACAACAGAGTGTGTCTTTTCTTAGGCCGTGACAGCTGACAGCGAGCCTAAAGCAACAGGTTCTGACGTAATAGGAACTCAAGTCCGCCAATGAAGCAGCGATATTCGGCCCCTCGTGACACGCGGCATCAGCAAGACAGGCAAAAGGTGTACTCCTACGGAACGCAAAATATTTTTAATATGCTCTCATATTTTCGACGGGGCAAGTTGCGATCTCGCTGCTACTTTTTATGGTTTTCTACGACCAGCACTAAACACAAAAAAGGTCTTTTTTTGAGCTTTCCCGCTGATCGCACCTCACTATGGCCATCGGGTATCTGAGGTTTAACGCACATTTCCGTACTCAGTCTCGTACTTCGAAAATGTTTTCTTTTTGTTTCTTTGTATCCATACATCGTAATTCGTGTATCCATAGTTTGTGCTCTGTTGTCTATTGACTCACAGTGGAGAAACACTTGCAAAAGTATATGGAGTAACGCCCGCAAGCGCTTTTCCGGCAGGTTAGAGGCCGCGTCCTAACATTCAAAGTATGGATACATCGTCTGGAGTATCATTCCATCGTATGGTATTAAAAAAGTTGGCGGAGTTTATTTGGCAACGAGTCCAGTTGGCCCCTGATTCCTAAGAACGGAAGCATTTCTTTCAATCCAGCCAACCAACAGGACAAGTGCCCGCATGATGCACTTGGAATAGGGCAACCTGGCGTGCTTGCACGTTTAGTACCAAAGTAGTCATGACACGCTCTCCTTGCACCAGACAGGCGCATCTGCAAGCCATGACACATAATTACTTTATGGGAAACAAGCTCCAACAAGGCAAGCTATGTACAAATAATGCCACTTCCTCCACTTCGACTCGTACTCGTAAAACTCGGTCATTGTGTGATTTATTCATGATACTTCGTGCTCATAAACACATTGCCTGATCTCTACATAAGCTATAACGCCCCAGCTTCCTTCGAAACGCTGCCCATATCACATTGATTTAAATCTGCCATTGCGCTTAGCTTCTCTCGACCTACCATAATACACAACTGGTTCTCCATCGAGACTTCGCCAAACGCCAAAACATCTTCAGGGTGAAGACACAGAATAGCTGCGGGAACATACTCGTGCTGAACAGAAAAAGCGCACGAAATTGCATACGACACTTCAAAGCAATTCGTTTACCACAGACCAGATCATAGCCGTCATCACCGACAAAACGCTGTTAGCGGCGCGCGCCAGTTAGCCGGATTGTTTTAAGTCACCCGACCTGTTTTGTTTTGAGCACCTGAGCCAACGTCGTCTACGCATAATATCCATACAGGCGGCATACCTTTTTCTCAGCTGACTACGCCACACCTAGCCCACCAGGCCGCAGCAAGAAAAAAACAATAAGAGAAGGCAACGGAAAGGAGGAAAAGAAGCAAGTGGGTTGGAAACACTGCACAGATCTCCTCCAGGTCTTAAAATACGAGCAATTATTACTGGAGTCATTTCCCACTACGACGTACTATAAGGACTTCTCCACGGGAAAAAAAAAAAAAAAAAAAATTTAATTAGCCCAAGGCCCGCTTGCGACTGGCCAGGCTTTTTGGCGACAGCCTTCTGAGCCACCAATCTAAATCGCACTACGAGTACGAGTCATTGCCCCTCTCTCCCACCGCAATGCCACACCTAGTTACCACTTTCTTGCGACAGTCGACCAATTCACTGGAGACACAAGTCGCAAACCTGAAAAAGGCCACAAACTCAGTTCGCCGTCCATCATTGTCAAATTCACAAGCGTCAGCGTCGAACAGTAGCTCATCTTCTTTGACAAATCGTCGACAACACAACCAGCGCCCTTTCTCATACGCCTCTTCGCTGGAGGACGAAGACGACAATGCACACGTCGTAACAACAGGGGGGCGAAATACGAGTAGACGCAACAGCAGCAACAACGCAACAAAGAAGAGCACCATGTCTGGCTCACAGCGAGCTTCGTCGCTTGAGCGCCGCGACGCTGCTCAGCTATTGGACCATCATCATCGCCTCTCCTTCGGCGCATTGCATTTTGGTCGATCCAGCCGCGAATCGCACGGCAACCCGAACCTGGTTCTTGAATGCAAGATCGAGTCGCCGCCCATTGTGATGTATGGCGATGCCGAGAATAGCACGGGTGCTTTAGTGTCTGGTCTGTTGTTCTTGACAGTCAAGGAAGAACCGGTGCAGATGGAGTCTTTCAATGCAACCCTCAATATTCACGTCACCCAGAAGCGCCCCTTCACCGCGCACTGCCATGACTGCACACACCAGTACACTGAGGTGCAGAAATGGACTTTTTTGCAGGCCCCATTGACCATGGCAAAAGGTATGTAGTTCATTGCCCTCCCTGATCGTTTCTCTCTCCCTGGCCTTGCTCCGCTGCCTTGTACATGACATCATGCTAATGTACGACCAGGCAAACACGGCTTCCCTTTCTCAGTCCTCTTGGGCGGCCACCTACCTGCTACCATGGATGGCCCTTTAATCTCTATAGCCTACGAGTTTCGCGCCGAAGCCACTCCTCAGGCTGGCTGCGGTGTTCCCGTCAAGTTTGAAAAGCTGTTCGATGTGAAGCGCTCGCTTCCCATTCCCGAAGTCCCGCACCACTCCGTACGCGTCTTCCCGCCTACCAACATCAAGGCCAGCGTTCACTTTCCACCAGTCATTCACCCAATTGGGCAGAACACTCTATCTATACGCATGGACGGCGTGACACGCCTCAATCCGAAGCCGAATACTCTAGAATTCTGGAAACTGAAGAAGTTGACGTGGCGCTTGGAAGAGACGATCAAGACGGTTGTCCCCGCCTGCGAGCGCCATGCACCTCCCAACTCCGTGGACGCACAGATTGTTGACGGCACATCGACAAAGAAGGGCGTTTTGCGAACTGACACGCACGTCATTGGCGAAAAGACGCTGTTCTCTGGCTGGAAATCCAACTACGCTGGACCAGATGACTCAACCGTTGAGTTCGAGTTTGACTATTCATTGGGCAAGCACGCAAAATACTCATGCGATACCAAGACCCGCGATGGCACCGTTGTTACCCATCAACTTATGGTGGAGATGGTTGTGTCTCAAGAGTGGGCGCCAGCCAACAAATCAAACATGGTGACGCAGACTGGAGTGGGCCGGATCTTGCGCATGCACTTCAACGAGGTCCTTACCGAACGCGGTGGCATCGGCGTCTCTTGGGACAACGAGGCTCCGCCAATCTACCAAGATGTTCCGCCGAGCCCACCATCATACTCCGAGGAAGTAGGGGCCACATTGATTACCGAGGACATCCAGCCTCTTGATGACACTGACAGTTCATGATCGCATTTTCCCAGTCTATTAATGCTTTGTCCGAGGCAGTTTCTTTATACCCCCCTATTACGCACTGCATTTTTTTTCCTTTTTTTTCTAATGCGATTCCTTCTCGCTTATTCACATATTTTTTGCCCTTTTCTTTTGTGTGAATGAATAGCCCATACCCTTTTAGCATTTTATGATGAAACAAGGCGAGAAGACAGCAGCACGAGCAATGTCTATAACGGCCTCCCCCTGGAAAAGTTTTGGTCTGGTTGGATTGGTGTTCATCATGTATTATTCGGTACTCAAAATGTGTTCCGGTTTTTTGCTTTAGGTTTTTCTATTGGCAGACTTCTGTATCAACTGGCAATGTCGCTGTTGTAGCCCGTATGGCATTCTACCAAGGATCAGGCGTTGTCGGGTTTGATTTTTGTCTTGTGGGTTGTAAATAACAAAACCGGAAGGATTATTGATTCAATAATGCTTTTTTTAAAGACTGCTGACGCAATGAGATTGGTGAAGCTTTTCAGATGAAAATTTGACAATAATGTTATGGTCAAACCACAATGAAGTCACAGAAATGGTAACTGACTTGCACGAGAAGGCGGGGTTCGATTCACGAGCCTTATCGATAAACAACCCCCAGTCCACCTATGTACATGATTTTGAGTACGATGTACGACAGTGTGAGTGCGATTACAGCCGCACTTCGATGTACGTCGTACTCGTATTCCCGTAGATGACTCCTAGTATGGCAGTCCGAATTAGTCACTTTTGCCGATGACACACAGCTGGAGTGCATCCCATGTCCTCGTACTCTCGTCAACAGCGCACTACCCAACTGTTAATAAATCGCGTTTGCACTACGAAAGACGAAGCGGATTTCTTGGAATTTTTTTTATCTATATATAATGACGGAACCGAACGTCTTCGTGCGTTTCCTCGAAACCTAAGTAACAGCCAACGGAACCAGTCCATCGCCACGAATTGAGGTGTTGAAAGGAGGAAATAGCAGCATCTTCCACAGACAGGCAACCTAGCACCAATGATCCTACGAATATCTCAGCACGCCTTTTCTTCTTTTCATTTTCGGTCTCCTTTTCAAATGCGCCTGTTAGGTCATATATTTCAGGTTTCTGCTAAAGAATGATGTCGGGCAAATCAGCCGTAAAGCCGCACGAGCGGCGTAAAGGCGAAGCAGTGAGTTTTATGTTCGCTCTCCGTCTCTTCTCTACATGTTAGAGAGTAAAGTCCGAGAAACCTGTAACGGTGCTGATGGGTTTGGTTTGCTAGTCTTTAAACGACTTTGCCGAGTACGTCGAGCGACAACAGGCCGCTCGCCACTCTCGAAAAACAACGGCGACAGCCTCGGGTGTCACATCCATCAACACGTCCCTGACCACCAGTGCCACACAAGACGATGCCCTCGATGATTTGGACGATATTCTCAATGCGCTTGATCTTGGCGATGCGGTACCACAGATATCCATGCGGCAGCTGCTAGTTGGCGAAACTGCCGGTGAAGCGGGCGACGCTGACACCGACGACGCCAATGTGAGTGCTCTGGCAGACCTGATCACACAACGTATCTCTGACGGTTCCGGCGAGACTGTTTTTGACGTGGGGTTCGAGCACAATGGTGATGTATTGGGTCTGTCGCTGGCACAATGGGATATGGCCATAAAACGAGTCGAGCGGGCAGCCGATCGAGCGGGCGCCGACTGTGAGCTGCTTTTGACATGCAATGTTGGCGGGCCGGTGGAAGTGAGCAATGGATCAGTTGCAACCGGTAGCTCTGGGCCTAGCCATGATAACAAACGCCGCAAAGACTGCACGGGAAAGATTATGATACGGCGCCGGCCGCAGACGGTCGAGCAAGTAATTGAGACACGCATAGCCGTTGTTGGCAATGTGGATGCTGGGAAAAGCTCGTTGTTGGGCGTGTTGGTCAAAGGCGACCTGGATGACGGACGTGGCAAGGCTCGTGTCAACCTGTTCCGTCACAAGCACGAGTTTGAGACTGGTCGCACCAGCTCTGTTGGCATGGAAATTCTCGGGTTCGATTCCAAGGGAAAAGTTACGGTGTCGGACACGCCAGGTCGTGAGTTATCACCAAGCCTTTCTCTATTTTTGACAACACCCGAGATGTGGCATGAAACTAGGCTAATCAAATAGGCAAATTATCTTGGGAGGAGATTGGCAAGCGCAGCGCCAAGGTGATCACATTCACGGATCTGGCCGGGCATGAAAGATATTTGCGAACCACCATGTTTGGAATGATGTCCACGGCGCCGGACTACTGCTTGCTGATGGTGGCAGCGAACAATGGGTTGGTTGGGATGAGCAAGGAGCATCTGGGCATTGCGCTCGCACTCAATGTGCCGGTGATGGTGATAATCACCAAAATCGACATCTGCCCGCCTCATATTTTGGAGGAAACCGTAAAGCAGCTCACAAGAGTGCTGCGGAGCCCTGGAGCGCGGAAGATGCCCGTCTTTATCAAGAATCGCGACGACTGCGTCAGCACAGCGACGCAATTTGTCAGTCAGCGTATCTGCCCAGTCTTTCAGGTGTCCAATGTGACTGGAGAGAACCTGGATTTGGTGCGAACGTTTCTGAACATTCTTCCACACCATGGGCACTACGACTCGGGCGGGCCACTGGAGTTTCTCGTGAACGACACCTATTCGGTGCCTTTTGTCGGCACTGTCGTCAGTGGCATTGTTAAAGCAGGGGTAGCGCATGCCGGCGATAGCATTTGGATTGGCCCAGACGCGAACGGCAATTTCATGCCCACCAGCATTCGTTCGATTGAGCGCAAGCGTATTGGTGTGCCAGCGGCATCGGCCGGACAATCGGCGTCATTCGCCCTTAAAAAAATCCGGCGCAAAGATGTGCGCAAGGGCCAAGTGGTTTTACAGAAGACGGACGAGCATCTGCCAAAAGTGCATCGTGAGTTTGTTGCTGAAGGTAGGTTTTTTCTTGCATTGTGACGTTGGCATGGCCGTACAACTGCAGGAGTATCCCCTTGCGTTCTTCTTCAGTCAGCTGACAGCAAAGTTCTTATTCTGTCGCATGCAACAACCATAAAACCCAAGTACCAGGCTACACTGCACGTCGGACCTGTATCACAGACTTGCGCCATTATCGACATGGACCGGCCTTTACTGCGCACGGGGGAGCGAGCTGTGGTAGCATTCCGATTTATTCAGCGACCTGAATACTTGACAGTTGGAGATCGACTGCTCTTTCGCGAGGGTCGGACAAAAGGTCTTGGTATTATCCAATCTGTTGGGTATGATCCCACGCGGCCGCTGCGGCCCACTCATTCGGACAATACCGACAACGCTGTTGGCGGTACGCCGATTGCTGTGGATCAGACAACGATTTTGACGACAAATAGTAGCGGCAAGGCAAAGACGCCTGCACTCAAGTAACGGCTGTTCTTATACCGGTTTTGTTTTACTTTTTTTTTGCAATGTATTCATGTCATTTCTTTTTGGCCTGTTCTCTTTTATTTTTTCTTTGGTTGCTTTGTTTGCCTTTTGAAGGGGGGGGGGGGCTTCATTGCTTTCTTTGATTGCTCGGTAGTTATATTCTGATTTTGCGACATTTCGTGCTTTTCAACGCTCCTCGGCTGTGTTTCTTTTGGTTAGACGATCGGCGTCGGTGTTACCGCCCATGAAAAGGCCGTGAACTGGCCATTTTCTTTTTCGCTTTCATGAGTTGTCCCATCAATGCTTCATCTTTACTTTTTTTGGCCGGTTACATCTTCGGGTTACTCGTATTTCAAGGTCTGCATTAACCCTTACTTTCTTATCTAATATTCTGCCACTTATCTTTTAAAAATACAAGGAAGTGAGCACTTGGGCACGACGGCACCGTGCTCAGGAGCTACGTCGTAATACTCGTATATCACCCGAATTTTTTGACTACTACTAAGCTTACTGGCGGTGCCAGTACCAGAGATGACTCTATTCTGGAGCATTTCATAGCATCTTGAATAGGCAAGTCGTACGGCGGCCACACGGCCTTATAGGAGATGCACGCAAGCAGTGTTATATCATTGGTCGTAATACCTGTTATGTTGGCGGTTAGGCAATCACCGGTGTCACTTTTTTTTGTTTTTCTTATCTGACGTATGGTGCTCAACTGCATGTCTGCCTTGCATCTAGTTTTGCGTACTTACGATTATGTGCGTTTCTCTGGTTAGTTAGTTAGACACGTAAAGGCTATGGTCTCACTGCCACGCATATATAACGTTGAGGGAAGGAGCTGCCATACCAAACGTCGAGGCTGCCTTCCATCTTCGTTTGCTCAAAGGAGTTCTAAAAAGGCGTGAAGCGTGAAGACGAGAAATTTTGAACATCTTTTAGAAAACCATAACTCCTATACCTCGCTGGGGGGAGGAAACAACGACAGAACCTATACACTCTCCTCATATAAAGAATATCTTTTCTCTACAGACAAACAGTCCTAATAACGGTCACCCGGGTCTCAAGTCCTAGAACCATTCCGGTCGACGTTTCAAAGCACCCACTCTCTTTCAATATGGAGTCCTTGCAGTCCTTCTTCCAAGCTCATGAGCTCGAAGTCAACTTTGCCCACCTTGCCCTTCTCTTCGTTCCTCTCACCATAGTTACTCTAACCACCTACCTGCCCAAAAGCGGCCGCAAGCGCGCCAGCGCTCGTGGTATGGATTACAGACTGCTCATGACCCACATCGGCATGGGCTTCTGGGTGGTGGGCCGGTACGAGTACCGTGTTCTGACTGCGCCCACGGATGCCTCTGGAAAACCGCTTCCTATTACCCCGAACAGAGCCGATATTGCCATTGGCTTTGCCAACGCAGCCGCTAGCTGGTTCCTCGCACGCAACCGTATCCCTGGCTCGCCTCACGTGGCCCGAGCAACGTTTCAGGCTCTCGCTACGGTGATGGCCCTCATATCTCTGATGATGCTGAGCAGCGGGCCACTTTCTCAGCAGGGCGAGCAGGCAGTGGCGTCCACCGCTTGGTGGTATCATGCACTGTTTAAAACGCATCTTGCATTCGCCTATGTGCGGCTGATCGGCACCGTGGATGGTATTTGCAGAATGAGCAAAACGCGTGGCGAAGCATACAACCTGTCTGTGTTTAGTGGTTGTACGCTGGCTGTCATTGATGCCCTCGGCTGGTACGGCTTCCCGCTGATGATGGGACTGATTACTGCGTTAAACCTGGTCGAGCGGTGGATATCAGCTGCGATTATCTTGGAGTACGTTTTTTATTTCTCTTTTGTGTGTGTGTTGGGGGGGGGGAAGGTTTGTGAAGTCGTGGTCGTTCATGTAGAATCGAGATGGGCGCGCGCTGCTAACATTACAACACAGAAACGCAAAGGAAGCTGTTCCTAGGTTCCTGCTTTTCGTCGGCTTGGTTGAGCAGGAAACATACGCGGCGTTGCAGGATGCAGAACGAGAGAAGCAGAAAACCGTCCAAAAGTCGCTCGCCCCACCAGAAATGCAATCAGACTGATGGATGATCATGCCTAATTGGCCTCGATAGATAAGAGTTACCTGTCTTGGGGCTGGGCTGGGCTGGGCTATGGATAGCCACAACTAGCAAGAGGATTTTCACCATTATGAAGATTCTAAGCAAAGAAGGACGGCGCTGGGAGAGAAGAGACAATAATTGGGGTTGAGAATCCTATTCGTGCAGATGGTTCTAGGCATTTTGTTTGCGGGCTGGCGTTCTCGGAATTTCTTATAAAAAGAAAAAGAAAAGGAAAAAAAAAAAAAAAAGGCTGGCTGCTGATGTGTTTTGTCTTTTTTCAAATGATGACGATTCTCCACCAGTTAAAAGCGGTTGGTTTAGACTTGTCTCTGGAAAAACGTGCTGGAATGGCGGCGGCCAGTGCCGAGAAAGACCTGAAACTGCTGAGAAAAACCGTTATCCCTTTCGCTCGTCCAAACCAGGCTAAACTGCGCAAATCAGTGAGCTCAAAGCCTGGTGGTGAAAGTGGGGCGTCAGCTCAGCCTTCTCGTTTCGGGTCCACATCGTAATATGGATGGCGCATCGTATTGCTTCTTCCTGTATTATTGCGGAGCACCCATAATAGCAATTCGCGCTACATCATTTTTTAATTTGCGTTTCTTGCAGTTCCACATCACACCTAATACTGGTATACCAAACAGTGGTGAAGCTTTTTACCATATTCTTATCGTGCTTACCGCGAAAGAAAGAGCAAAAAAGCCGTCATCAAGCCTATATTACGTGCCAGACGGCAAGGGGAAGCCCTGGGGAGATATTTGAAGGCAGTGAACGCATATCAGTACTCTGTCGATGGCCAGTGTTGCCAGCAGCGCCCCGGACTTGCGCCACCGTCAGCTAATTGCCGCGTCGGCCTCAGCCAACGAGGCTCGAGTTCGCGAGATCCTCGCCGAAGAGCCGGTATGGGCGTCACACACAGACCGAGATGCCCTGCGCCAGTCGCTCCAGAAGGTGGCTGGGCGCGGTCATCTGGGTATCGTGCGGCTGCTACTAGAGCGAGGTGCCGATGTCGAGCCCCGCAAGGATAGCGAGACTCCTGCGCTATTCAAGGCAGCTGAGGCCGGCCACCTTGCCATTGTGGCTGAGCTGTTGGCGCACCATGCCGATCCGAATGTTGCTGTGAAGTCTCGTGCCAACATGACCCCTCTGTTCCCGGCGTGCTTTCGCGGCCACAACAAGGTCGTAGGCCTATTACTAGACCACGGAGCCAACGTCGCATTATGTGACAAAGAGGGCCGCACACCACTGCTCTACTTGGCATCAGAGAAGCTGCCATCGAGCAAATGGAACACAGAGACGCTTCAGCTCCTCGTGGGACGCGGCGGCGCCGATACCGAGGTGCGCGACCTAATCGGCCGCACGCCGCTCTTGTGGGCTGCTACCAACGGCAATCTGCAGCTGGTCGACAGTCTTCTCAATGGGTCGCTGGGCGGGAAATCACCGGCCAACGTGTCGGCAGCCAATAACCGTGGACGGTCAGCCTTGCACTTGGCCGCCGAAGCTAACCATCAGGAAATGGTCCTTCTGTTGCTAAAACACAAGGCAAACGCCAACGCCATTAGCGATGGCGGTTGGACGCCTCTGCACAACGCTGCTCAGAATGGCCATGCGGGTGTGGTTGGTCTCTTGCTGGACGCTGGCGCCAACGTCAATGCCGGGCTGTCTAACGGCATGACGCCACTGCACTGGGCTGCCTTCAATGGCCACGAGTCTGTTGTGCGTCAGTTGCTGGCCCGCGACGAAACCAGACTGGACATCAAGGACAATTTTGACCGAACTCCTATGCTGTGTGCCGCTGAGCGTTTCCACAGTAAAGTGGTGCAGATGCTCTCGCCCGTGCATGCTGCTAACCGTCTTTCGCCATCTGCCTTGGCTGCCTGCAAGGAGTTCAAGGCCACCATTGTCGATTATGGCAATTTCCGCGACGGAAAGCAGCACCAGGTTTTTAAGCGATCTGTCTATGATGTGCTTTATGGTTGGGACGCGGAGAACGATAAGCCCAAGGTTGATACCCAAATCAAAAACATAAAGTATCAGCCGGATTTTCGCTGGATCCATCTTCCAGCAAACAATGTAAGCGCGATTTTTTTCGTCTGTTTGAACGTAATGTTTGTTATTTGATATTGAACTGACCATCTGTCTAGATTGCATGGGTTGAGGTATAGTTTTTTTTTTTTTTTTTTTTTTTTTTTTTTTTTTTTTTTTTTTTTTTTTTTTTTTTTTTTTTATAATTGAGTGAAGACATGATAATA